>HF955212.1:259256-270752 GCA_000982615.1 Phytomonas sp. Hart1 | reverse complement strand
GGCCTCCAGCACCACCTCCGCCCCCTGCCCCCGCGCCGCGGACGTCACGACGCGCAGTTCGCTGCCGGCCGGCAGGTCAAACACGCGCTCGATCGCCGACATCGTCGCCGGACCCGCAAACGACCCCTGAAAATACCCCGAAATACTCGGAAATACTCGAAGATACTCGAAGGCTCACTGAAATATACTGAAGTACTCTGGAGTACTCGGAAGTTCACTGAAGTATACTGCAGTACACCGAACTACACTGGGGTATACTGAAGTACAGTGGAGTCTCAGGGGTCTCTTGGGTACTCTGAGATACTCTGGGGTACTTTAGTGTACTCGGAGGTCTTTGAAGTACTCTGAAGTTCTTTGAGGTCTCGAAGGTCTCTGGGGTACTCCGAAGTACACTGGGGTACTCTGGGGTCTCTTAGGTGTGGTGGTTTGGTGTTGAGGCAGCCGCACTTGGACGTACCGAACTAACAAAAGGAAGTAAAATAAAGTGGGAGATCAAGTAGAGATGACACGGAGACAGACATTGACCCCACTTGGGGGTTGAAAGAAGAGGTGGGGATTGATGAAGGGATTTATACATGAATAGAGTGTAGTTTGGGGGAAAAAAAGATGTTTAGTGTTTTTTGCAGTATAAAGATTGTGAATTTCATTTTCACTAGAAAGTTCATCAATTTTTTTTTTCAAAAATTAGTCAATTGACTAAAAAAAGACAACATACAATCAATCCTATCCTTGTTCCTACTTGAATTTGATTTCGTGGTCTATTGCTAACAGTTAAATAATTTTCATATTTCAAGTTTATAGGTGAAAAGTTTAATATACATGTATTAAACAATCTAAATAAGCAGAATGGTTGAAATGGGACTAAATAAATATAATCTAAAATAAAAATAAATAAATATATATATAGATACTTTGGTTGTGCCTTGCACGTCGATGTTATCGGGTTATACTTTTCAAGTCATAAAACAAGTTAAATACAATATTTGCTGCTGGCATCCTGGACCTTTTTCCTATATAAGGCCTGCATGGACCCCGACACGATCTTCGTTGTATCGAAGTCCATCGATGCAAGAGTCGAGGGCGGCCCCACGTGCTCGATTTGACCGCCAAACTCGGCGCTGAGGATGAGTAAACTGAACTCCTTCAACTCATCCAGCTTATTCGTATGGACAGAAGCATACTCGAAGCAGCCGCGCAGATCAGTATAGCCGTCCTTGTAGAAGAACACCTGATTGTTGTGGTTTTTGGCAAAGGCCTTGACGTACACCCCCGAGAGGGGTTTGTAGTTTCCCTCCGCCAAGACCCGCACCAGGCCGTGATTGCGATTCACCATGACCGCCATGGCCTTGGGGAAGTACGTCAGGTTCACGACCTGCGAGTCCGACCGCACGCGGATGATCAAATTACTGCCCCGCAAGTCCTGCGGGATCAAAACGGATTGGGTCGCCATGGCCTGCAGGGGCTCCGGCATGGGCTGGGTGTGGACGACATTCGCCTGGACGTAGCTGTAGTCCATGTTGCTCATCGAGAGAAACGGATCCCGCGAGAAAAGGATCTCCATATCGACCTTGTAGAAGCTCACGGTGAATTCCTTGATCCGTCGTAAAGTTAATTTGATGGAGTTGTCGTCGAGATGGAGGGCCGCGGCGAGATAGGGATCGACGTTGGCCTGAATCCGGTTGAGCTCCCCATCGGCGTTGAGGTCGCCTTGCGTTGGGAGGTTCGCCGCGTCCCCGTCCACCTCGGAAATGAGATTAAACAACTTGATGAATCGGTTTCGCCAGGTGAAAACGGGGTACGTCAGGTACTTCACGCAGATATCCCGGGCGCGTTGAAACTGGGGATAATCGATGTATTGATCTAAATAGGCGGTGAGGTAATCGAACTGGAGCTGCAGCTCTTCGTCGTCCTTTTTACCCGGAGTCCCCGCGCGGGCCTTCGCGATCATCGGATAGACCAACAGACAGTCCTCCAGACGCTCCTGGAAGAGAAGATACGTACAAAGGTAGATGTAGTCCTTTGAGGTGAAGTGGGGGGATTTTTGCGCGAGATACCACAAAAAGCGCCGGTAGCATTGTTTGAGCTCGCGGTTTCGAATATTAAAGCGAAACTTCCCGACTTCGTGGACGCGCGATACCAACAGCGGGTAGTACTCCAGATACTCACAGCGATCCACCAGCAAAGCCTTCGTCGAAATATAATACAACGGCCCCTGAATCGCATCCGTCACGGCCAAGCCGAAGTCGTACTTGGTGAGATACAGCTGCAAATATTCCGCAAACGTCTCGAAATCGCCGTGTTTGATCGAGAAGCTCCACACCATATCATCAAAGACGAGCTTTCGCCGCAAAAGCGCGATGACGTCGGTGTAGAACTGCTTATTATTCAACAGCCAGTAAATGGCGCGAAACTGAAAGCGATCGGCCTGGTGGAGATTATGGTTTTCCATAAAGGACAAAATGTCCGCCTTGCTGCCGTTGCTGATCACATTACTGATGGTATCTTTCTTGACAACGGTCTGGGAACGAAACACCTTAAAGAAGTCCCGGATGGACGCTTTGCTTATCAGGTGTCCGTTCCGGTTCGCCGTGGCGGGATAGCAAGTAAACTCGCCGGTTTTCGGGAAATAAAAGAGAAATTTCAGAATTTGCGTAGAAAGGGGCTCCAAATGGAGGTTAAGATATTGCGTGTAGTCCGAGCTGGCAACGGGAATGGCCCCTTGCGGGACCTCGTGCACCACGCAGAGCGGCAAACTCAGCTCCGAGGCGTTCGTCAACACCACCTTCGACTCGTACAATTTCCCCACGATGAATTCCTCGACATTTTTCAGCGTTTTCATCCCATCCGAGGCGAACGTGTACAAATCGTTCGGATCGCAAAACTTTTGGGTCATCAGAAGATCAAAGCCGGACTCCACGTTTGTTTTTTTCTGGATGGCCTTGGTGAAGACCATCGCATTGCACGCGACCGTGAGCGTCTGCTTCTGAGAAGTGCTGTTGGGTTGGTGCCCGCTCTTCGCGAAAGGGACGTCGATTAAGGCCAGCACCAACAACATCTCCGTCGGGCTGCGCGCCGCGTAGATGAAGTTTTCGGACAGAAACCCCCCCCCGGCCGCGGGGTCGATAAAATGGCGTAGGACATCGGCCCAGAAGGCGTTCGGCGCGGCATCGAAAAGATCCCCCCCGAGGTACTGCTTTTCAACGTATTCGTTGGTGGTGCCGACATTGCGGTATTTCATGATCCGCGGGCCCAACTCCGCCTCGAGGCGGTCCACCGCCTCCTCGTAGGCATCGGGGGCGACCACCGCCCCCCCGGTCTCGGAATTCACGGAGAACGATCGCGACGAATGGCGCTTGAGCGCCAACAATTTATTCCGCGTCAACAACGAATTGCACGAGTTTCGATGGGAGACCTCCGTCTTCGCCCCATTGAGGTTGACGGTCGACTCGTTGGAGGGGGCGGAGTCGCGCTTTTTCGCCGCCTCCTCCTCGATCGTGACGCCGCCCATCACGACCATGTCGAAAAGCCGCTCATAAAGCTTCTGGTCCGGCTCCTGGGACGCCACGCGATGGACCACATCCGCGGCGATAGCCCCGCACTCGGCCCCCCGCTCCTTCGCGAAAAACCGCACCAACAACACCCGCTCCAGCACATTCAGAAGGTCCAACCGCGTGGGCGAGAGAAAGCGGGCGAGGGCCTCGACATCGCCCAGGAGAAAGTAGTCGATGAGGTGCTTTTGGGATTTACTGCGGAGGTGCGGCCGCACGACGGCGTGGAAGAACTCCGGGTCTTTGAAATAGACAAAGATGTTCAGCTCGTGGCAGGCGTATTTATCGTACTTCTCGAGCTGCGCGCGGGGGCCCAAGTCCTGCCACTTGGTCAGGAATTCCCACTCCGCCATCGCCGGGTCGGGGTTGATCAGGCGGAGGTGGTTAAACAGCGCGGCCAGGCTGTCGATCACGTTGAAATCGGTCGCGTCGGAGTCGCCGATCTCGACCGCGCCGCCTTTTGCCAGGCAGTAGGCCCGGCGCGCCTGCACGTAGGCGACGCCGTTCTCCTTCGATTTGGCGAGGCGTTTGTCCCGGAAGGCGGGGGCCTGCCCCGGGGGCAGCGGGCGCCAGTCGATGAACCCGCTCTTTTGGTCCTTCACGACGATGACCAGCGTGGAGTAGCCCTGGTCCGGCGGGACGGCGAACCGCACGCGGCCCTCCCCGTCCGGCGCGATGTCGAAGCGCGCCCACCCCGCCGCGGGGAGAAAGCCGCTCAAATAATCCACCGCGTACGGGCCGGCCGGGAGTCGCCCGGCCTCCCCCGGGGCCGGCGGCTCCGCCCCGAGAGGGCCGTTGGCCGGGCCGCCGAGGGTCTTCCGCGCGGCGTAGGGGGCGGCGTTGCGGGTTTTGGAGACCTCCGTGTAGTCCTCCTCGCCGCGCAGAACCTCGTCGACCTCGTGGGTCTCGCGCACGAAATGTCGATGGAGGAGGCCCGGCGGCTTCTCGAGGGTGCTGCAGACGATATGGCGCTTCCGCTTCCGCTCCAAGACGTACTTGAACTCGTCGGAGAGTTTCTTGTCGGACATATACACACACGTATGATCGCGAAGTTCATAAACGTCGGAGCCCTCGTGCGCCCGCAGCCTCGCCAGGGCCTCGCGCATGACGGGAAGGCTGCGGGGGAAATACACAAAGGCAAGGGCGTGCACCTCCACCGAATTCAGGTCCGAACTCACCACCTGGAAGTCCACCACGCCGTCCTGGAGTTTGACGTCC
The DNA here is from genome assembly GCA_000982615.1 of Phytomonas sp. Hart1. Lineage (NCBI taxonomy): Eukaryota > Euglenozoa > Kinetoplastea > Trypanosomatida > Trypanosomatidae > Phytomonas > Phytomonas sp. Hart1. The sequence continues at coordinate 265,986 of HF955212.1, read as the reverse complement.
GCGTAGGATAAACATGGGCCGGGATCGGACAGTTTGACCAGGCGCTTTTCCTCCTCGACGAAGTCCCGCGTCGAGGCGGCCCAGCGCTTCCCGGCGTGGACGGTGATGAGGATGGACAGGCCGTCGGTTCGGTAGGAAAAGCGATAAACGCCCTCCGCGAGGTCCCCCAGCGCGACCATCCCCGCCGCGTACGTCAACCGCGCCGAGCAATCCGCAATCACGCAGGAGGTGTCCTCGCGGGAGACCTTAACCAGTTCGTAGTCGCTCACGATAAAAGGCAGGGAGGCGGCGGGAAAGCTCAATTGATCCTTTTTCAGAATATGGTAGGCCCGGCGGAGGGACGTCAGGCGGTCCACATTCGTTAAACGGCACTCCATCGTTCGCCCCACGCCGTACGGGGCGTCGAGCGTCTCCGCCCGAAGGCCCCCGATGTGGGGGATGGCGTTGGTCAAAAGGACCTCGCCCGCGTCGTTGGTCTCAAGAATCTCCGACGGTTGGACCTTCTCCGTGAGATACATCGACTGGAGATCGATTTTCAGCCGCTTGTGCGCGCACGGCTCGCCGTTTTTGCCGAGAAGGTGCACCTTCAGGTCCTTCTCCCCGCACGGCGAGAGATACAGGTCGTGAAAGAGGTTCTGCCCGATAAACCGGTTCACCCCAACTCGTTCCTCGCATGAGAGGTCGATATGCTTCCCCTTCGACGTGGAAAAAAACTTGGCTTTCAACTCCATCGTCAGACTTTCCGTCTTCGATTTCACGCAGTACTCCAAAACAACACCTTTGCCGTTTTTGTCAACCGTCACCTCCTCGTAGGTGGTTCGGCTGTTCACCCCGGACGTGCTCGTGGAGGTGATCGTCAAGTTGACGTTTTTCAGACTCACGAGCCCGACTTTCTCCCCGTTCACCGTCACCTTCGGCATCAAAACCAACTCCATCGGCCCTTTTCGCTTGATGTCCTCCTCATTCAGCAAAAAAGAACAGGTCAACACCACCTCCTCGCCAGGGATGTGAAGCGGATGGAGCTCGGCGAAGCCGTCGTGCAGAAGCACCATCGTCTTGTCCACCGGGTGCTCGCCAAAGGGAACGAGAATCCCGCCATGTAATATCTCCGCGGGCTTCAACGCGCGATTATCCACAATAATGGCGGTGGCGCCGCCCCGGCAGATGTTTTTTTGCTCATCCACGATGTGGAGTAAAACGCCTTTGCTGAGAAGCTGCCGGACGACGGTGAGGGCCCCCACGCGGATGAGCGCGCGGCTGCTGAGGCCGTCCCCGACAAAATCCACCACGTACACCCCGCGCGTCGCCACGAAAAGATTTTCGAAAAGAATCGTCTGCAGCCTCAGCGGGTCGGCCGTCAAGACGCGATCGAAGCTTTTATTCGGGATAAGTCCCGTTAAATCAATATATTCGCTGATCTCCTTCAGATTTTTGCGGTAGTAGTTCTCGGCGTCGATTTCAAAGATGTTCACGGACACGATGCCGATGTTCTTGACCTCCAAATGGAGATTGATGGGCTCGTCTGGGTGAAACCGCTGCTTATTCCACGCCGCGAAGCGAAGATGCTTCTCCTCGCGCAGCGCCGCGAGCGCGGCCTCGCCGAGAAGCCCCGCCGCGTTCTGCACCGGCCGCCCCGCCAGCAATTGTGTTTTGTAATAGTGCGTTTGCAGGAACGTCGGGTCCACAAAGGCGGCAAACGGGCCGTACTCGACCCCCCGCGTGAACAAGACGGTCAGGGCCCGCGTGAGGAAGTCCCGCTCCGCCTTCCAGCGGCGGAAGTGGAGGTGGTGGACGTCAAACCAAAAGACATCTTCGCCGGGGTCCTTCTGATCTTTCAGGGGGACCTCCGACGCCCCCCCGGCCGCCTCCCGCGCGCCGTAGACCGCCCGGTCCAATCGGAGCGGCTTCGACAAATATTCCCGGAAGAGGCCTTCATCCACCACATTGCGCTTTAAATCAAGCTCCATCATCGTGCGAAGGACCTGCGCGGCAAACGAACGATAGGGCGGGGTCTGGGGGAGCTCGCGAACCCAATCGTACATCTTTCGCAATGTCTGACAGTACCGCTCGAGATCATCCGACAGGGCGATATTGCGTTCGCCCTGGAGGTCAAAGAGCTCGCGCTCGAAGACTTTGCGGAATTTGGTGGCGACAAAATACCGGTCGTGAATCACGCGGGGAAGCGCTTGCTGAACCTCCTCCATTTGATTCAACGTCATCTTTTGGTAGGTCGGCTCGGTGAGGTTGAGGTAATAACTATCGGACTTGTGAAGTTTCTTGGCCTTGGCCTCGTATCCAAGCAGGACACTGCCGATGGAGGGGACGTGGGTGAAGCTGGGCAAACAATCCAGCACCCATTGAAAATCGCTCAAATCCCTCTCTACCACCACTAGAAGCTTCTTCAGATCCAGACGGTAGTAGTACTGCTGCTTAATATCCTTCACATATCTGCCTTGATGCGTAGACAAACTTTTTTCGCATTCTTCAAAACTATAACGATCGCATATCAGCTCAGAGGGGCACGAAAGCTCCATCTTGGCCAACCACGCTGTGCTTTGGTCCATAACGGATGGTCCTGGGATGGAAAACGTCTTTTTCAAATATTTTTTGTTAAAATGACTCAACAACGTCGCACGTTTAGCAGTATTGGTTTCATTCTCGAGGAGGAGAAGTTCGTACACAAAACAAGCATGTGGTTTGGATCCAGACGAGTCATTCATCATCCTTTCCAGAGCATTCTTTGATTCAGTTGGCAGCTTGAGACCATCTCGATTGACATGGTAGAGCAACTGTAAGTTTTTAAAGGTGTCTGAGCCATGGGTTACCGAAGAAAAGAATTGTTCCTTATCCGGTGTAAGTATATACCGATCTAAAAGTTCGATTTCTTCATCCGACATTGCATCAAATAAAACGTGTATAAAACCACAGAAGTGGAAATTATATTAAAACCTAAATAAAAATTTGGATATCTTTTTATAGTATGTTGATAAAAATTTCTTTGAATAATTCACGTGGTGAATTGGAATTTTTGAAGAGTAATAACAAGAAAGACAACTTGAGTTGCCATTTCGAGCCGATGATCAAATTTATTGAATCTCAATAATCATAAAAATACAGATTAACTAGTCCTTCTCAGAAATATATAATATGAAAGGACTTTTCGCTTTAAAATGTTTTCTGATGAAACATGAAGTCATTTAGACAACTCTACAATTAAAAGCAACAACAACAACAATAAGAAAAAACATCACCAAAAGAGACGTACGCATCCGCCTTACCTAGCCTGCACCGCAAAGCCGTGCCGTTCGGTGAATGTCGTTTGTTAGATGCGGCCTCGATTATAAGGACCGCCTTGTTCCACAATCCAGCTCGTGTATCCAGGGGGCAGCATCGGCATCGGGGCCTCCGGGTGTGGGACACGCTGCTGGACGACGTTGCCCTGATCATCCACGTGGCTTCGCTGGAGGAGGTCGGCCTCTTGCAGGACCTGCGCGACGGCCAAAAGGACGTTGGGGTCGCTTTGCAGCATGGCCTTGGCGCGGTCCTTTTCGAGCGGGTCATCGATCTGGCGTCGGAGCTCCCTAAGGATGCTATAGACCTCCTTGGCGGGAATGCCGTTGACGTGAGTGGGGGCGGGAACGGGTGGAAGGGGAGGCAGAGGGTAATCCACCGCCTGCTCGTCGTCGCCCTCCTCTATCTCCTCTGGAGCCTCCTCGTCAACATACGCCTCGGATGAAGCAGAGGAAGGAAGAAGGGCCTCCGGTGCGTCGCTCTCTCCGTGTGGGTGGTAAAAATTCATGGTGTAACACTAAATATGCTATGAGGCGTAAAAACATACAAGGGGAGATGTCACAAAAGATTATTACAGTTTGGTTAAAACACACAAGTGTGTATCAGGTGAATTGGAAAACAGAAACACATAACAATAGTAGTACACATAGTAACAATAGCAGTACGCATAGTAACAATACCAGTGCTCATAGTAACAATACCAGTAATAAATAAACGACAGTTCTGTTGCACAAAGACTATACAATAAAGGATTGAGACGTACAAACAAACAAAAAATGGCATTTTTTGCTTATCCAACATGTGAGTCTGTTCGTTAGTTTGGATTCCGAGGTGGCGACATCCAAAGGAATCAGGACATCGAAATTCCTCGGGCGGACGGGAGTGTTCACCTCCTTCCTCGTACCACCCGAGTACCGCATTAAATAACGCAGCGCATGTGTGAGACATTCACTCGTTTCCGTCAGTTCAATATTTCGGATCAGAATCGGGTCCACCATATTCTTCGCTTTTGTAATAGCTTGCTCGCAACGAATGACCTCCTCACGGGCTTTTAACACGGCCTCCACGACATGACCACACGCCTTCAGAATATCCTCTAAAAATCGCTTTGTTTTCTCCAAATCTACCATCAAACATTGTAGATCACTTTGCTTAATTTAACATATGATCTGGTAATCGTTGGTGCGGAGTAAACACGCGCTCAAGAATGACTTTAAAACATGCTCCCCTGCCTCCCCCCCCCTCTCCGGAATATCAAATAATCCTCCTTCCTGATATATTAAGACCCGCTTGGCGTGCTTCAGCTTAAACCCTAACGTGTCTGAATTTAAAAGGTCTTCTCCCGCTGCTTGCAGACTGCGTTAAGTGGTGAATTTTAGATTCTTCCTGTTTGGTGTATTGCGCAACTGCTCAAACTCCTTCTGGTAGCACTTCAGAATATCCTTTGGTGCCTCGGGCACGTGTAGGTTCAAGCGAAATATAAAGTTTGAAATTCGCCTTAGCAGATCTTTAAGGGTCTTTTACGCTTCTATGGTCAAGCGTATTTGCGTGTGAACATCAGACAGACACATCGCATCCAACTCCACCTCACGGTGTTTGGATTTGGAAAAGATTTGTGTGTTTTCAACCTATTCCCCAACAATAGAGAAAAGAATCCTCAAAAACTACAACTATCTGTACTCTTCCGCAATAGTCTAAAACTTTTGGGCAGCCGCCGCAGTTGGCTTTTGCATTGCAATCGTTGGGCTAAAAACTATCTATTCGCTTTATTTAGCTACTCTAGGGGAAAGGCCTCTGAAGCAGACTACATCATTTGAATCTATCGAGTAATATTCATCACCAAAGAGGAATTGGATTCCTCATAATATTTATATATTTATATATGTATATATATATAACCCCCCAGCAATAGACTTTTCACTCATCAAAAAGAGTCAATTCGAAAAAAAAAGATAATGAAGAAGTCGCTAGCACTGAAAAAAAGCAATAAAAAATCGGTCAACTCTTATATTAAATGGATATAAATCGGTGCGAAAAAAAAATGTATCGTAAATGCATTAATTCGTCGCTTTTATTTTTCTTTTCCCTTTTAAGTCTCTTCATGTAGTCTCACTCTATAATTCTTTAACACCACTTTTATTCAAGTGTTTGCGCGGATAGCACTATAAAAAACATCAAATGTAATAGCCGTGTCGAACCAATGTAAAAATATTATCCCTAAGCACATTTGGTCTCGCTACATCAGCAGGGAGGAGGGGGAAAGAAGGAGAGAGGAAGAACTAAAGGGGAGATAGGGGGAGAGGGGAATGGGATCCTCTTTTCGCTTGAAAACAAGCTTTGAGCGTCCACCACGTCTTCCTTCTTCTTTCTTTTTTTTTTTTTTTTAATGGGTGTCTTTGTGTGTATGTATGTGTGTGTGTGTGTGTGTGAACTCATGACGTGACCTTTGACGAGCTAAATGACAAGAAAGAAACACTATCGAGGTCATCCCCGTTGTGCTCGACCTCGTCAGCGGTGATGCTATCCAAATTTTTAAAAATCGACACCAGCGCGGTGATGATCTCCCGCTGGGTCTCCTGGAGGGGCTTTAAATTATGCGCCGTGAGCAGCTGCTCGAGCTCGTCGTCGAACATGTCCTTATGCTCCCACGTCAGGCGGAGGATTTTGAAGATATTACATAACTTACGACGGAACTCGATCACGACGTAGCCGGCGATGCCGTCGAGCTCGACGAAGCGCTCGCGACCGCAATACAACACTTTGAAGACGTGAAACGTGCCGTCGTGGTCGCTGAAGGTGGCGTAGTGCAGTCGGTTGGAAAAGAGCAGGAGGGACATCCAGAACTGCTTCGGCGAGGCGATCGCCGTCGAGAAGCTCGCGAGGAGCTTGTCGAAAAAGAGGTTCAGCTGGATCGGGATGATGATATCCTCCTCCTTCCAGCGCAGGCAGCTCGGGGAGTGGATGTCGGGGGTCGCGGAGAGGTCGCTGAAGAGCCCGAGCGCCATTTCCTGCGAGTTCGTGTAGGCGTTTCCCTCGCTTCGGACCTCCAAGGCCTGCGCGACGAAGGCGACGCTGGTCATGACGACGACCATCGGCGCGAGCTTCTCGAGCTGCTCGAGCAGCCCGCTGGGGTCGTGGATATCGCGGAAGGGCATAAAGTCCGCGAGCTCGAACTTGATGTGCTGCTCGAGCTCGCCGATGGCCTGGAGCTTCTCGAAGCTGAGGTGGTGTTGGGCGCACCAGCGGTGCACCGCGGGGAGGTCTCCCGCGTGCCCCTCAAGCTCGAGGCGGAAGCGCAGGGCGGCCTCCATCACGGCGACGATGTCGCTTCGCTGCTCGCCGGCCATCGCGCGCATCACGGCCTCGGTCGCCTCCATCGCGCGCGCGGGCTTCATCGGCCCCCCCCCTCCCCTCCCGCCGCCCGCCGCCGCCGACCGGT
>HF955212.1:208058-218702 GCA_000982615.1 Phytomonas sp. Hart1 | reverse complement strand
GAGGGGGAGGGGGGGGGGGGGGGTCTTCACGTAGTCAGAGGCCGCTGCAGAAAAGTGGCCGGATTGCGCCTGTTACAAATGGGGTCCCAAACGCACTCTACCGCCCTATCCTTCAGTTAAACTAATGTCGACAACTCCGGAGAATGGGAAGAGTGAGGTCAGAACACAGATGAAAGAATTACATTTTTAATTATTATTTTCAGGAAAGAGGGAAGGGATAATGACTTGTTACAGATTAATAAATAGTAATTGACCATAAAACACAATAATTACCTCCATTCTATGGAATTAGCGTCTTTGAATGAGATTAATGAAGACTTAATTAGTGATTAGGATATCCCACAATACCAACAGGTTCCTCCGTTACCTCGCGCTGTCGGAGATCGCTTCCGGAAGGTTGTCCATGATACGTTCGCAATAGCACCCAACCTCTTGATGAGATTCCTCCATAAAGGACCCCAATACCTCCTAGGAAGGACATCCTTCCCAAACCCGCAAATCGTCTTGAAGTCGCAGTAAAATCGTTTCCCGGCAGCCGTAGGACTGTTTGGGGAGGAAGTTCGTCGGCTCCCATGACCATCGGGCCGCACCTAAGTAGGTCAAAATGCATTTACTCGCACACCGGTGTTGACCACAGGCGGCGAACCCCATCCACCCCATCCTCATCCCTCCATCGCAATCTTAGCTGAGATCAAATCGTCCTCCCAGTGACTGGAAACTTTGATCCTGATTTCCTTTCCGATTTTGCTTGAATCCGACGCGGATATCACATTCGTCAGCAAAAGCGTTGACCCCTCATCCTCGAAGCGGAGTGCGGAGAAAAAGTACTCGCCGCAGCCATCAAAATACAGAATCCACTTATGATACGCCCACACCGTCCGCCGGTGTGCGATTGTGATGACGGAGATACCCATATTCCGGCAGGTATCGTAAAACTGCTTTTCGGCATCCAAATCCACCAAACTGCTGCACTCATCCAAAATGGCGAATCGAGGGCCGTGGAAGAACAAACGAGCCATCGCCAGCCTCTGCTTCTCCCCCATCGACAGCAGGTCGGTGGATCCCGACAGCCGCGTATCCCATGATATCTTTGGATCGTCAAGAATATAATCCAGCCCGGACAGCTGTAGGTATTTATACAGGTCCGCCTCACTCACATTGGCGTTTTTTCGCTTCATGGGGTAGATTAACTGCTCAAACAGCGTCCCTTCATAAAGATAGGGCCGCTGCGGCATATAACTCAAGTGCTCCTTCCCAGGCCGGATGATGCGGCCTCCGTAAAGCGGCCATAGCTCGCCTAAAAGACGGAACGTCGAGGATTTGCCGCACCCATTCGGCCCCATTACCAACATATTCATCCCGGGCTTCACAAAAAACGAAAGCGATGGACATAGGGTTTCCCCATTCGGAAGAGTCAGCGGAACATTAATGAATTCAATGTGCTCCCCACGTACGATGCGACCACAGGTCTCGGGGAACGATGACTTTGAAATGCCGTTTTTAACCAACGCAGGGATTTTCCTGGCGACCGGGGAATAATACGTGAGGTCCTGCATCCAATCCACATTTTGCTCCACCGCCTCCAGATTTTCCATCAGGTAGGACAGACGTTGGGTGTACCCGTTGGTCACCAAAAAGAGCTTCACGCTGCTGAAAAAACGGTAAACGGACTTCGCGAGGATGTGATAGCTATAGCTGGTTTCGGAATAGATCGCCGTGAGGTCGGCGACCGACGCCTTCGGCCCGGCACGGAGGAGGGAGAGAAAACATACCACATATCCCAGTATTCGTGAGCCGTACAAAGTGTATACCCTCTCTAATATCGCAAAGCGCGTCTGCAGATAACACTCATACCGGTTGTGGTTCGCAATGTCAGACGCAAGGTGGGAAAGAATCTTCTTCCGATACTGAACCCCATTGCTCAAGCAAATCTCCTCCGCGTATGATAACGCTTCGTGATTGGATGAGCGGAATCGTGCTTCCTTCTCCATCCGTTGTTCAATCAATTCTTCCTGATTCGGCGCGTGATGGAGAAGCAGATGGAGGAACCCGGTGTAGTATACCCAGGTAAGGGCAGCCCCAGCATGGCCCATCTTCTTTCCCAGGAAATAGGAAAAAGTGATCACCTCGCACAAAGGCTGCGTTGTGGAAGTAAATAAACGCGCCAATAAAGCGGACCAGTTCTGGATATCCTTCGTGAGGTACTGATCGATGTGTTGGATCTCGTGAAGTCCGGCTAGACGAAAGAAAACTTTTCGGGTTAAGTAGCGGTGATGGAAGTATTTGGTTAGATTTTGACGAAAACGCAATTCCAGCATCTCCCGGAGGTAATCCAAGCTGGTGTCGAGAAGTGCCGCCGGAATGCAAGCCATAAAAAATAAAAGGATATCTCGGAAGAGGGCTCGCCTATTGCACTCAATCACCGTTCGGGCCAGGCGCCCCGTCATCTTTGTGATGCTTACCGATACCACCGTACGCAGAACCATAAAAATACTGAGGAGGAAAATAATGACCGTTTCTTTGGATCGCCGCGAAGGTATCGCAATAGATAATAAAGAAAGGAAATTTTTAATCGTACAAGACTGTGGAAAGGAAAGTATACGCCTTAGCAATTCGATGGGGTTTATAAAGGACACTCGCCCACGCTGATCGGTGGAAGACCGAGAAGACTTCGAAACTAATAAACGCCCTGAATCGGTTGTGTATCCAGCCACTAGAAGTCCAAGGGCCCCGCTTACCCAACCCACTAAAATGGGGTTCCGCAAACGTAATTTGGCGTATTCAGCCGCATAATCAGAAATTGTTGCCATGGTATTGACGCTAAGATAATTGATAGCTTGTACTATAATATTTACCTATATCAGAATAGTTTGTTTTATTGGTTTCAAAGACGTGTTAAGGAAATATAGACTATACAATATTTTATTTTATTATTATTAAAATCTACGTGTTAGATAGTCTTCTCTGTCGAACCTATTTTTTCTCGACAACGTAGCGTATTTTGTGTACCTAAATGAAAAGAGTGTTAGATCTCTCAATGCACCACAGAAATAGAAAAAAAATGCCAGAAGATTCTACCCTTTTCAACAAAAATGAAATTTATTAAAAAGGAGGAGAGATATTGGTGAAAAGAACCTTGACATGCCAAATCATATCATACTAAAGGATAAGATTGAAACTGATGGACATCTTTTCTCTTCAAGCATACCTTTTAACACGACACTAACCATTCTTTTATGGACTCATTTAAAAACAGTGGAGTCATCATAAAATGGAAAAAATCATATATATATATATATATATAAGCCTCCATGTAAGAAATTAATACCATGAAGTAATGATAATTACATTCCTATAATAATGCTCTTGGTTCTTCCTCTAATATTACCCTCTTAAATACTTGTTTAGATATTTACTATACGCAAACCTATCTCCACTTTCTGTAGGCAATCCATAAGTTCACCAGCCATAGGTTGGCATACGCTCCGAAGGTATGCAAATGAATCTCCATCTGTCCACAGGTAAATGACTTAACGCTACTCAAATAAATTGTATAACGATAATTATTAGTGTTAGAATAAAACAAATCGAGAAACACTTAAGACAATAACAGTGAAGTAAACTTCAATCGCACTCAGTCCCTTGATTGATATAGGGAGGGTAAGTCAATCTGAGGAGAAATTACAAATTCATGGAGGCCACTACATCTACTACACGATAGGCCTCAATCAACAGCCTTAACCGCCTCCTAAAAATAAGTGAGTTTTCAGAAACGTAAATAATTACAAAATAAACAAAATTCCACAAATCCATATCTTGTGTAAAACAAATAATACAGTTTGGATGGATTAAAATAATATATTAGACAAATTCGCCCATGGGACAGCGAATATGAATTTTAAAAAATCTTAAGATGCTTTTCAGCTTCCTTGAGATCTGCAAATAGCCAAGCATTAAATATTCATGACTTTATTCCTGAATATAATATCAAGTGAATAATAATGTTAATAAAGGCAAGATCATCTCCATTTTTTTTTTCAGCATGGGAACTTATCTATTCTTAACACGAGTTTGTGCTGTTCCCATAGCATTATCCTCATATTTATACAGCATTCAAGATCAAAATATATAATGAAAATACACATCTATCCCCATTCTCTATGCACTGAAGTGAAGAAACTAGCCAGAGCCGTTTGGGTGGCTCCTAATTTTCTTATTCTCTATATTACTCAATAACGTCTCCAGATGCTCTCGATAGATTTGGTTGTCTTTGTAAAGTTGCAGTAGCTCCCGATCAGACACCCCATTCGAAACCACTGGAAGAATTACATTCTGAAGGGAGGGGATGCCTTCAGACAAGATGTGACTCACAAATCCCTCCATAGCCACCGAGTTCACCGTGGCGTAGCTCATAAAAGGAAGCAACTGAGCCTCTTTTTCCTCATCTAATAGTTGATCAAGCAATTGGCTTCGGGTGGTCAAGAGCGCCCCAACCAAGCAATAACCTGATAGTTGCGAAAGGACTCGAGAAACCAATAGCAAGAGGGGTACCACACGGCCATCAATATGGGTTAACAAGCGTCTCGTAAGGGAAATTGCAGGTGGACCCTCATCGTCCCCCATCTGAGGTTGATCCCATGCGATTAAAAACCTCTTTACGGAAGTAGACTGATCGAAAAAGTCAACCTCTTGAGAAAACATCAAGAAGAGCTGAAGCAAAGATGAAGTAGAGATTAAATCCACGGGAGAAAGCCCATCCTCCTTCTTGTCGTTTAACTGAACGCAGCACGATAGTATGAGGCTCTGCTGAAATTCTGCCGAATCCCTGCAAAGCAAGTGGTAAAGCATAGTAATGGGGTCACGATCCTCATTAGGCGGTACAAAAGACGTTGATGAATCTTCACCCCGACTTTGAGAGTGGGATAGACTGGGTTTGACAGATTGAATCAACTGCTTTACGAGCTCCCACCGGCGCCATGCGGCATCCCGTGGATTGGCCTCCGCCTCGTAATCGGTTGTGCGGCCGAGCAGCAGAGAAAGACCCGCCACGGTGGCGGCCCACTTCGCCTCCAACGTCATTTCACCGCGGGAGAGGAGGCCGGATTGGAGCACCAACACCGCGAACAGCCCCGACGCCTTGGCTGCCTGCACCTCGGAGCAGTAGGCCGGGCTAGCCCGTCTCTGGGCCCGGTAGACGCCCCGCAATCGCAAGAGAAAACAATCCCAGAGGGCGAAAGACGGGGTGCCGGGCTGCGATAGGCCCATGGCCTGGGCCAGGTGGTGGCCCACGCCATAGAAATCCCCCCCCCAGGCCCCATCCCCTGGGGGCCTCGTGGGCAGGGCCGGCGCGTTGGGTGAGCGCGGCCACCACCTCGTCGAGATCCCAATACCGCCGCGGGGTCGGGGGAACGGCCATCCCGGCCTCGCCATCGTCTGGCCCTGTCGAATCAAACGCCAGCCATCGCACCGAAATCGGAGGCAGCCGCGATGGCGACCCCACGCGCTCCCCTTCAGTTGGTGGGGGCCGATCCGGAGGATCGCTCGCCATCCCCCCAACTATGCATTCACCGCAAGGCAACCGATCTTGAGCGTTGGGTAGTACACGGCTGTGTTTTATTCTGCAATACAACAAATCCATCTGCTTAGTCAGACTTGCGAGACATTGTTGAGTCTTGTGAAGCTCTTTGGGTAATATGGAAAAACGGCTGCCGTCATTGTCTTCCTCTCCATCAGCCGTTGGAGCACACTCGTCGAGTAAAGCAGATTCATCAGATCTGTCTTGCGTTTCAACAGAAATCCCCTCTATAGTATCTAATAATGCTTCCAGGGAAGTGGCTTTATCCTCAAGAGAGTTTACTTGTGATTGCAAGGGAGACAGGTCTAGCATCAATGTCAACGTCGTGGGCTCCGAAGAGGAACCGGGTGGCGGTCCATCAGACCTTTTCGCCTCCCTACCAACAAGCTCCGCTCCCTTCAGCTCCCGCAGTTCCGTAGTTAAGGCAGCCACGCGGGATCCGACATCCAAAGCTACTTGTCGAGCCACTTGCAGGTCTTTATGGAAGTCCGAAAACAATACGCAATAGAAGCCATTCAGATTTATTTGTCCGCACAACTCTATCAACTGCCGTTCCTCATGCTCAGCACTAACTAAAGCAGAGATATCCATGAGTCTTTGGAGTTCCACGATGGTGGGATGATCGGTGGAAAAATCCTCTGACGCGACAGCCTTCATTTCCTCCTGGCCTAAACATTCTTCTAGAAAGTCATGAGGTTGGTTTGGTGTTTTCGCGATGAGTTGTTCCTGACGCAGGGCTTCAAGCTCTTTCACAAGACTCAAACATTCGCTCTCCGCACTCGTAAGAAAACTTTGAGTTTCTTCTAACTTACATTGGAGTCGCTCGATTTGAGATGCGTGCGCCACCTCATCGGCCTCAGAAACTCTCTTTAGTTGTTCGACCTGCTCAGTCAACGCCTCCATCTCTTGTATAGCTTGCTGCCGAGAAGCCATCAGTTCCTTGGCTTCCAACGTTTTAGACTCAGCAAGATGCCTGAGTTCATAGCTAAGGTTTTGAATGTGCTCGTTTTGAATATCACAACATGACTGCTGCTTCACAAACTCAGCGTTAATTAATTCTATAACCTCTTTAAGAGACTCCTCTCTCTTTTCTGAAGCTTTTAAGTTCGCTTCTTTTTCTACTAACTGAGTATTCAGTGCCTCATTAGCCATCTGAAGCTTTTCAGCTATTTCTAATACTTTGGCACGGTTCTCAACAGCTTTGTCTTCGAGGGCTTTGACCCAGTCCAGTAAGCTTGCACCCGCTGACGTAAGAAATCCCATCGTCCGTGAAGAGGACATTAGGCATGGAAGTATATTTTCTAAGTGTTTCAGTATTCGAAAAACCTCCTCTTCTTTGAAATCAAGTATAGCTAGGTGGTTCGGTGAGCTATCATTTACTCCATCTTTCCCAATGCCCCACTCTTGGTTTGGCCAATCCTCTGGAGGTAGCGATGGTGACCCTTCCACATCCAATGGTGAATCCATGCCGAGAAGTAGTTCGGGGTAGCCGGTAGAAAGTTGATGAAATAAACGCAACAATGGTTCTATTGCACTAAACGGAACGCTCTTCAGCTGCACCCCTTGAGAAGTCTCACGAGAGTCGAGTAACACAGAACAGTGTGCATCATTATCCTGTACTTTTAAAGCCAACTGAGATGATGAAGGTGGACCCTGTGAATGCATTGAAACGCTTTTTTCCACCAACTGAGCCCCCAATGGAGTGGTGGCTAAGCCTTTACTATACCCAATGCACCGTTGTTTCAACTCATTAATGTGATTCTCATAATTTAAACACGTCCTCTCCAGATTGTGTTTTTCACGTATCAAGGCCTCAATTTGCCTATGTGCCCCCAATAACAAATGAGAGCCCCTGTGGTCAGTGTCGGATGTCTTGAGCGAAAGTGGGAATAAGGATAGGGTCTCGGAAGAGGCAATTGGGCAAGGCATCGCAGTGGCAAGCGTCATTGGCTCCATACCGCCGCAATCCTCCGGTGGCTTCCGCGATAAGTCATTATCATTAAGGCCCGACAAAGATCCCTCATTCCCTGTCAACGCTTCAGCTGTGTTGTCAAACCCTTCAAATACCTTCGATGCACACTTACTGCTTTGAGAATCCAACTGGTGCATGCGAGAGGAAACAATTGAAGAAAGAGAAGCCCTTAGAGAGTCGATGCGTTGAATAGTTTGTCCCCTCTGCCGCGTAAGTATGCTAAGAGGACGGGAGACGCCGTCTGGAATGTAGTTTCGCCCAAACACACTATGAGAAGAATGAACACCAATAGACATTGTTAAAGTTCTATGATAATATATATATGAGAATTAAAACTTCTCTTGCAAGATCTTTCAACTTTTGCGGTCCCTCGATTCGAGTGAACACTAATACAGTAAAGAGGGTTAAAGAAAATATAAAGATGCGCTTGAAAGAGTGATGGTTAATGCAAATATTTCTCAATAATGAAACCAAAAAAGGAGGTAAAACATCGTTTAGCATTGCAGGTTATCATTACTACTTCTAAAAGTGAGTAAATTTTTTTTAAAAAGGTAAAATATTAGATTCCACTAAATAAACACAAAAAAGTTATATATCGATATGACATTCTATTTTCCTCAATTAATGATTCCATGTTTCCTTTAAAGAATATATACTGATGAAATAAAGGAAAATAGTCCACATTACTTTATAGTTAAACTTTCATGCTATATTTAGTATTGCCCCACATTTTTAAATAAACTTTACAAATGTGCAACCGCTTTCCATAGAAGCAGTAATCAAATCCCATTGTGTACCGTTCTGCAGCAGATAATATACTCAAATGCATTGCACGATATGATAAGGTTGCGGCATAGATCATGCATAAAGATCATAAGTGACCTAATCTCCCTTGAATTCCAAACTAAAAATGCTTACTGTGCCTTTATAACTATAGTCTCGTATGCGGAGAACTGCTCATTAAAAACTGAAAGCTCCTTCTTGAGTTTCCGCACACCACAAACAATCTCTAAAGTGTTCAATGTGATACCTATGTTCATCAGAAGGTATAGCTCTGTGAAGAAGGGGATCGGGCTGAAATAGATTTCCCGCTCACACGCTGGTAGGAAATGAGTCCACCAAATGTTGCCGCCGTGTTATCCAGACCTCTCGGCATCCCATGGTAACCACGCTCCCCTACAAACGCATTCCTGTTAAGGGTTTTTCCGCTCAGCTTACGATTGGACAGTTCACTGAGAGCCCGGGACATGAAAACGATATCGCTGTCGAAGGCCCAGATCCCACTGCTCAGGCGCAAGGGGCTGTCCAGAAAGATCCGCAGGCCATCCGTGCTCGTGGCAATCCCCAGGTCTTTCAGCGCCAGTTGGTGAGCCTCTGCCTGCTCCCGGGGCCTCGTCTGAATCCGCCTGAGCATCACAGGATGTGCGTCCGGCCCCAACACCCTCAGTCGGCACTCCGTCTATTCATAAATGCCAACAATACCTTCGGCATCATGGGCCACGCAATGCGCAGCAAAAAGAATTCCTTTCCTGTAGCCCACATGTTTCGGTAAGGTGCACTCCTACACAGGACGTGACATGTGGGTTCGGTTGGAATTTGAGGTCAATAGGGCTAATGCCTGGAAAAGGATAAAAACAACGTGGAGGTTTATATTAATGCTTGTAATGGTTGTTGAAGTTAATATCGTGTGAATCGAAAAATGAATGCACAAATGTATGCTATTTTTAACCTGTAATAGGAATACAAAAAAATATATATAAATAAAAATAAAAAGGAGCCTCAAGTGATATATTTTTGAGTCTAATTACATGCAGATATTTATTTAAAAAATTCCATTCACATAAAGCACATATTGGTGCAAATTCATTAAAATCTGTTTGTTACCCGTATGAGTATATACGATGAGTGAAATAAAAGAGTCACAAACAGTAAACGTTTCCATCACATAAAAGTGATCGATGAATTCAGAGAACATTGAAGAAATAGCTACGTGGGTATGCTTCAGAGCTTTTGGACCTGCTATGTTCTTTAGAACTGCGTCCAAAGGTCAGTATACCATACACACAAGTCAGATTTCGTTGTAAAGCCCGATGAGTATAGTGTCCTTGAAATAGATTTAAGATGTTTACAGGTCTTTTTATTAGACCATATAGTTCCAGTGGCTTAAACACATAAACATACATGCATCTATCAACGTAAAATGTATGCAAGATAATTTCTGTGAACAAATTGTACCCTTAGGATGCGGTGACGAAGGCTGTAGGTCCTTGTATCATCTACTCCTTAAATGTAAATCTTCTATACATCTTAATTTACAGAATATATAGATCTATAATGGCATTTTTGATGTGTCATGAAATCATCTTGACAACTTGTGAAAACCAAAGAGTGAACAAAGCAAATGTGAAAGGCTCTAGAGCTTTAAATGACTTTCACCACACAAGCTTTTAATACTGGAACAAACAAAGTTAGTAGCAAGTCAGAGTTTCACTTTGTAGAGTATACCAAAGATGTATATTTGCACATGGGGCGTATTCCCTGCAATAAAATTACTAGTGCAAATATTACTAATGGCTAATATATAAATTTCAAAAAATAGTAGCCAAAGTGAATAAATGAAACTAAATAACGCTTCAAGACAAGAAATAGATCTTGTCATACCAGAAAGGTAACTCGACTACAAAGTGCGATCAATAAATTAAAAAAAGTTTCATTACGACATTGGAATCAAGCTAAATGATTAGAACAAATTTTTTTATTAATTGAGTACTAATTACGGTGTTATAAAACCCTAGTCAACAAAAGAGTAAGCTAAATTATAAAAAAAGCATCGCTCGCCTAAAATCAGACAGCGTAAATCAAAAAGAAAAGTGATTTTTTGAACTAGCAGATAATCAATATCAAGCGAAATATTATGCATAAGGAACCCTGATAAGATTAAATGTTTGAGGATACAATAATAGAAGCCTTACTATCATAAAATTCAAGTAAACACAGTAATATAAAATCATAAATTATATTTCTCGTATTATACTTAGGAGGGATACTAAAAGAGATAAAGGTGTTTGCAAGCTGAAGGTAGTATTTTCATCAAAGC
>HF955212.1:154116-170437 GCA_000982615.1 Phytomonas sp. Hart1 | reverse complement strand
ATATTACTTTACCCCTCGTTGTGTTGTTAATAAGAAATGTTTATAAGATATTAACAAGAACGAAACGCTAATTAGACCTTGTGTGAGGCACAATTCCATCAAAACCTCTGAAGCAGATGCCAGGTATTTTAGTGCCCTGCACACCTTCCTACAGAGAAATGAAACTGGCTAAGGTTATATTCAAATCATATCTGATTTTTCAATTCACATATTTTTAAGTAGATTTTGTTTCTTCTACAAAATCGGTTATTTGTTTTACTATCAGCATTGTTGCCAAAGGAAAAAAATAACAAATAATAGCAAAATTCTATAGACCTCTAAAAAAAATTGTACATTATAATTTTGTAATTATAGTTTGTCTACATACGCATACATTTATTTTTTTCATTATTCCTTCATCACTTTCCAGAAAATATATCTCCATTCTAAAGAGGTAAGTACACAAATATGTTCATTCAGTGGACAAAAGGATACGTACATAAGTCATAAAACAAGAAATGAGAATTTTTTGTAAATCTGTTAATATCCCTCAAAATAAGTCCGAATAAACGTTGATTTTTTACAGGAAAGGGAGTATATCATTGAACCAAGCAATGAAAATGATAAAATATTATGTAAAACAATTAAAATAATATTAATCAGAGAATTTTTAGTGGTAAATTTTCAAATTATTACTGCAAAATGGTTTACAACTATTATTTTGCTGTAAATATTCGTCAATTTTATTATAATTATTAGTATTTTCAATCTTTAAGATAATCTATTTTATCTTAGTAAAAGGATAAAATAGAATAAAATAAAGACAACTCCAATCAACATAATCTTTTCGACTTCTTTTTTACTAACTATCATTATATATGCTCTTACTGTTGCAGGTCTACATGACTATTTGCACGCAGAAAAAAAAGATGAACTATTCATTGTAAACAAAAAATATATCAGGTGATGATATAGAATTATTCATTTTTAGATGAAATAGCTATATTCATGAGATAATTTTTCCTATTTTGACTAAGTAAAGAATACAAAAGATACTCAAAAAAATGACACTATAATTTTACATCTTATTCTTAATGATAATGACAGCGAAATATTGTTTGTCTCAAGTCGTGACTTGGATATTTTAATAAGGCAACAGCAACAATTAGGGGGGGGGGAGGGGGGAGGGGAGAATGCTTTGGCTACATATATTAAAACTCCAAATAATAACTGATCACGTAATAATGACAAATAATGTAACATAGGTTAAAAATATATCAAAAACAAGAACTTATATTAAATGTTAATATAACTTTCAATATTGAAGATGAATTCTAACTCGTGAGACCCATTGCCGTAGAAGCTAATCGCTGTGTTTCGTACAAACTCATTTAATCGTTCGGCATCCTCAAAGTGTTTCTTCTTTTTCAGAATCTTCAACTTTATGACAGCAATAATTACTTGTGTGAGAAAAGCCTCTTCAATAGTCAAGAGACGTAATGTAGTGTCATCCTTAAAGTTGAGAAGTGTGTTTTCGTAGTTTTGAAGACTAATTTTTTCAACCTCCTCAATGGTGTTCTCAGTTATGAAGTCTATATTAAGGTCCGCTTCCTCTGTAGAAGATGGGACATCCTGGTTATCCTGATCGTTCGACTTTCCCTTCGCTCCGTGATCTTCGTCTGAGTTCACTTTAACGCTGATTCCTTGAAAAAAGTCCGATGGGGGATTAGGCTCCTTATTGATGATAATGCTTGTCATATCAGCTCTCAGAGAGCCAAAATTTTTCACTGACTTCTTAAAGATGGTCTCAAGCTTGACAATGTAGTATGGTAAATCCTTCCGCAAGAAATGTAAGTTATGACCAGGCACGATGGACACAGACTTTGTGAAGAACCACTCCAGGTAATAATAAGTATCGCGCTTCCCCGCAGACTTTATGTGAACAAGGTTATTCCTTGATATTTGGGTTTTCACCGAAAGGCGAATCGGTGGATCCTCACGAACGAACGGCGAGATCATGTTCTCGAGGTTAATACGTCTTCCATGGTAGAAAAAAGGTTGAGTTACGGTGCTCGGGCCGAAAATACTCGGCCTAATGTCCCGGTTGCTTTTTTTGCTGCCGTGTGTGTTCGTATCGGTGACCTGATATTGAAAGTTATTCTTTGAAGTGGGGTTCTCCGACAAATATAATGTGAAGTTGGTCTTGGGCAAACGGGAATTCAAATCCTTCGCCGCACTGGTATATTCGAGCAGATTACACGCCTCGTGGAGGTTGAACATCGAGGCCGACGAGAGGTCGAGGATATTAGCATGGGCCCTTGCCTTATGCTTTACTTGAGATTTACTCTCCATGTTCTGGGTGTACTGAAGAAGGAGTACGCAATAATTGATACATGCACAATTCCAGTAATGTTGAAGGGTGGATTGAAATAGCCAAATGGTGGTCACAATCATACACAGTGGTACGCATTCTTCACCATTACTTTCGCTATTGGCCTTTTTGAAGGGATTCACGGTGTTCGCAACCATCTCAGGTGACATTATTGTCTTACCGGCCTCCCTCGCCCAGATCCTCAGAAGATGATTCAGATCGCGAGTTCCTCTGCAGATGGAGACACAGTAAGCAAGTGCGATGCCGCCATTGATTTTATTAGGAGTCAGAGACAGGTAAGTATGCATAATATCCAGAGAAAGACGGATATAATCCAAGATATTATCCGCTTGCTCATCCAAAATCAGCTCTAGCACTGTATCTTCATCGCAGGTCGTCTTGGATGTTGTAGAGTCACCTTCAGTAGAATGCTTTATAATAGTGTCGGGCATATTGATGCCTTTGTTCAACTTTACCCAGAAATCTCGCCCAGGATGACTTCCTAACGCATTCTCGAAAAATATTTCTGAGGAAGAGTAACGACCTTCATGAGCGGCCTTTACGCCTTCATAGAAGAAGAAGGGATGACCAAGCTTTTCCTTCTTGAGTTTTCCAGCTTTATTCCCCATTTAAAGGTTAAAAAACTTAAATTTAGCAATATTTATTTCTTTTCCTTACAAACTAGATGGAAAATCTTTTATTTGCTTCAATAGATAATCTGCGTAGATAAAAATGGCACAAACGTATACAGATTCAGAAAGAATTGCTCATAATTATAGATTAAACAAAATGTAGAACAAATTGGGCATATATATATATATATATATACCCTCCAATGACAAAAATGCTTAAAAGAGACTGCCTGTATTACCTATTTTCCAAAAACATATAGCCCAAACATACAAACATACTCGAAAAAAGAAGTTCATTAAGAGGGTAGTTGGGAGCAAATGTACTTTGCAGGGATCATTTAGAGTGTATCAAGGAAAATTTATCTTTGATTTTTCGTTTCACGAGACGGTGCAACTCATTTGAAAAATAATCGACTCACATAGAAACAAGTAAATGTATAAAGAATAATTCATTTGGGGCCACTCATACTAAGTCTAAACATATAATTTTAGATACATAAATAACATGATAATGCATAATTTTTATCTTATCAATTTTTCTACTTTGAATATTCATTATCAAAAATATTTTTTGTATGGATAAATTTAGCACCCACAATGTAGAAAATAACGTAAGTTTTTCTTTTGAAATGATCCCCTACTTGAAGGGTAATGAATAAACCAAAATGGAAAAACGCTTACAACCTTAGTAATAATTTAAAAAAATGCAATATCCTGTATAATTATATAAATAAAGAAACATAGGTTGGATCTGTTCAAAATATTTTCTGATTACATTATAACTCCCGCAAGTCCTCATAAACTAACTCTAAAATATGCTTCACTTATGGTTTATATCCTTTTCGGAGCCCTCATTAATGTATATAAAGAAGAAAAAGGCAACAAAACAAGCATAGCAAAAGGAAATAATAAATTTAAAAATAAAGATGAATCAATATCATCCGAAGAGAAAGACATATCACCCATAAAAAGGAAAATTTGATGCTAAAGCAAGTCAATAATTAAAGTCTATTGAAGTATTTTATCTATCAGGAGCTCGAATCCTTTGATACTTTCTTCTTATACATATTCAAAGATTCAGTTACTACATCACAGCACAGTCGCAGTTAAATTTATGTTTTTTGTGCTTGCCTACTGCTCTTTTTTTCTTTGTACCGTATGCTGTTCCCTCAGCGTTCTTCACATTATCCTCAGATAGTATATTCTTATTCTTTGTGGGTTTTTTAAAACCTGAGGCTTGCTCAATTTCATCAAAGCGCTTCCGAATGGTCTCCCTGAATTTTGCACCGTCATCATCATCTTCCTCAGATCCCCCACAGTTCACTTCCTCGAGTGTAGATTGAAGGATCCTCCTTTTGTTCATTCCATAACCCTCTCTAGTGTGATCAGGGCTTGTGTAGTCTTTATCGCTACCAGTTCTAGGTGGCTCAGGCTTTAAATCACCATGGTGTGGAGATAAGGTACCAGGCAGACATCCCAGCACACCATGTGCTTCTGACGCTCCGTCGACCACAGCGTCCCTGGGGAAAAAAGGAGAGGTTATTGTCGCCTCTAAATCGGCATCATGTGTCAAAGAATCGTAACGAGGTGGAGTTCGCACCTTTTCAGCATCGCGCTGGAGCGTTGTGGGATGCGAGACCGCAATGATTTCGGAATCGCCTCCCTCCCGGGGAGAAAAATCGGCTACGTCCCAACCAGCACTGTCCGCCGCCTCGACCAACCTTGGCTCCTCCTCGCCGAGGTCAAAAGAGCGCAAGCCCTTTGACTGCCACGATCCAGCCGGGGCAGCCGTCTCCAGCCCGAGGCCGGCATCGCGCAGGAGGACTTCGCAGATCCCGCCGAGCAGTGCCGAGACGCCGGTCCGCCGGGTCGCGCTCACCTCGGCGTAGTTAGCCCGTGGGAAATACCGCGCGAGGAGGTCCTGCACCTCGCGCAGGCTTGCAGCAGCCCCCCCTTTCTCTAGTTCCCTGTTACTCTCCTCTGGTCCCCCGTTCCCCTTGAGCCGGTCCACCTTATTTGCCACGACGAAGAGGCCTCTCTGCGCGAGGGCCGGGGCGTGGGCGAGGGCCCGCGTGAGGGGGCCTTCACAGAGCCGTTGAAGGCCCACGAGGTCGCCGCAGTCGAAAACGCCGAGGACGAGGGAGGCCCCACGGAAGAGGGTCGCGTCCAGGCCGCCGTAACGCTCCAGGCCGGCGCTGTCCCAAATCTGAAGCCGCAGGTTCGTTCGCGGCAGGACGTGGGCCACGACGCGGGAGGAGAAATCCGCGCCGATCGTCGGGCGGACGGACGGGATCGCCTCCGCCTCCGCCGCCGCCTCCATTTCCTTCTCATC
This sequence comes from Phytomonas sp. Hart1, assembly GCA_000982615.1. Lineage (NCBI taxonomy): Eukaryota > Euglenozoa > Kinetoplastea > Trypanosomatida > Trypanosomatidae > Phytomonas > Phytomonas sp. Hart1. Next base: position 165,123 of record HF955212.1, on the reverse strand, counting down.
GGGGGTCGGCAGCCGCGCCGTGAGCAGGCGCTGGACAAGCGTCGTCTTCCCGACGTTGTGATCGCCAACGACGACGACTTTGAGGATGTACTCCTTTTCCATGGTGGATCGCCGCGACGCGGTGTGGGATGGATCGGTTAGGGTGGATAAGACGTCCTCGGTGGTCTCGCTACCATCGTAGGTGAATGATTGAGGATTTAGAATCATCGCAAAGATTCATAGACAGAGCTATCGGTGCGTATGTGCACGTGTAATAAGACCTACTAGAATAGCTTGTAAGCTCAAAAGTTTGATGCTCGCTGTTAAAATAGGTCTTCGGTAGAAGTAACCAATCAGAAAAATATTAATTCCTCTAGCCGCTCTTATGTAAAAGAGTGAAAAGCGAAAGGAAAAAGAAATATAGAAAGCAAAAGTCACTCACAAACAAATTGAAAAAAAGGCTATATCAGACTTTTCAGATTTATATCGTAATTGAAAAAAAATTTCATCTTCGGTAACTTTAGATTCCACAAATTCTTTTTTATTACATAAGATTTACATAAATAGTGATGAATTATTAAAAATAGATCTGGTGTAATATCAAAAAAGTAATAAAAAAGAATAAATCAGAAACTACTCTATATTGTGTCGAACAATGAGGTACTTTACCTTATTTTACTCACTACAAAGCATTTCAAAAAAATATATATATCAACAAGCCAGGTATCACCATCCCATCTCATATTCAAGTGTAATCTGACTCCTTGGCGGCCCGCCTGTATGCACCACGAGTACTTCGCGCTAAAACTCCTCATACGACGCCCCTTGAATTAATTTGTCCGACGATACGGATAGCGACTAATACGCGCAGCGTAGACCTCGTTCTGAGCGTGCGCGGACTCAAACTCCTCTACATTGTACACCGGCTTAACTTTCTCGAGGCGTTCGAGTAGCTTGAAGTTCTCATGAGCAATGCGACGCTGGTTGACCTCCCGAACGTGCTGAGAGTTAACAACCTTGTTGTGATCTCGCCATGGCGGGCTGTTGTCAATGCTGCTGTGGGTTTGCATGATATGCATCATCCGCTCAACGAGCTTGAAATTGTCGTGGTTAATCTTGCGATTGCGCTCGGACACGTCAGGGCGTACCGGCCCCTCGCCGATAGGTCGCCTGAAGGCAAAACTATTTGGGGTCGTGTTGTTGATGCTTGCCTTTTGGCTCAAAACGCGCTGGCAATGCCGCCAATACTCTCGCTCATGAGCACGTTCGACGAGGGTTGGATTGACACTTCGCTCGGACTCCATCGTTGTGAAGTTAGTGAACTGAGTGGAAAAGGTGTGTAGAGCAAGAAAGAAAAAAAATAATGATGGTTAGATCTTCTTCCCTTTAACTATTTTTGAAAATGATGGGTTCGAAAAGTGTTGCATGAATTTCGAAGGAAATACACAAAAAGAAAATGGAGAAACCACCGGGCGGTGGTCAGAAAGACATCCTTCTGTAGATTTAAAATTCGATTTCAGTGATTTTTTAGCAAGTGTTTAGCCCTAAATTGAAAAAAAAAAAAAAAGTTATCACAGCACATTTAATTTTCATACTTTCTAATTTCATTTCCTTTATTTACCTACACAGTACAGTCTTTCAAGATTTACAACAGTTACTGAGTGTGTTCTTACTCATCCTGTAAAACAGAAGAGTTTGATTAAAAAACTGGTTAATATAAAAAGATGCAATAAAAAAGAAGTCAGTACAAGTAACTCTGCTTGAATGGTTAACCAAATCTTGCACTGAAGAGTGTTTGTTGCTGAAAAGAATACGAATACACAATAAATTTTATTCCGCTTGTTTTTATTTTAAACCATTAAATAAATATAACCATAGTTATATAAATAAGATATTTATAAATATATACGTTTTCAGATATTCAAAAAAAAAGAACCATTAACTCTTAAGAGCTACAAAACCGACGAGCAAAGGGAAGAATGGCGACTTTAAACTCTTTCATTTTCCATCTGCTGAGGTTGGTAGTTCCCATTAGAGGATTCATGCCCCTTCCTGGGCAAGTCCATCATGCCGGGCAAGTGAAGTTCATCCGGGCGGCGGTACGCAACATAAAGAGCAATGATGATACCGACTACCGTGATGCCGAGGCAGACCCATACTAATGGGAACTCATCCTTTTTGGCAGAAACCTGTCCGACGAAGGCGCTGAGTGCAAGGATGGCAAGCAGGTTGAAGGACATATCCGGTGATCTTTCCTTTGTGTAGGGTGTTGAAAGTAGTAAGATAACTGCTTTTATAACGGTTTAAGTAAATAACTAAAGAATTGGTATTTAAAGAAAAAAATGCTTCTCTGAATGCTTATGTCGTATTATCTATGGAGAAAGTTGAAAAATAAAATATCAGAACACTTGTTACCACAAGATCATTTAGACAATGAAAATTTCATAAACAAGAAAATACCCATGTCTAGTACTTGCTAAAGTAATGGATATATATTGCTAATGCTCTAAACGATCTAGCGTGAACTTTTGTCTTCAGATCACAAATATCAAATACTCAATTTTTTACTGGTATGAGGAGATACGGCTGTAGAATGCCTCACCCTCACTTTACAAGAGGAAGGACGACTCTGTGGAAGGAGACCCCCTCTTCCTTTTCCTGTGGTCGCATCATAGACGTGATGGAGGCATGCAAGGTGGCAACAGGGACTCCAACAAGCAGAAGAACACTCCTGGTGACTAAAAAGATCTCTCAATGCCCTGAAAAAGCTCAGCACCCCCTGAGGACAATTGTAACAGGGAATCCTGCAATAAGCACGGATGTAGAGGCGCACTCCGGATCGTGGCCTGTAAGAAAGGAGTCATTGCCCTACTGGTGAGCTGCTTTGTGTCACAGCGGTTGTGTGCAACTATCTCCCATCCACAGATGGGGCAGTGACACCTCGGATTTGGCACAACACCTGCTCAAACCAAAACTCCTCATAGGAATAATCGCTCACAATAAAAGAACATCCTAACGGTTATCAGGCTAGCTTAAAAGCAAGCAAATAAAATATTTATCTATGTAATGGTAGTGATGTTAGAGTACTTTCGTGCGCATAAACGAGAAGATTTAAAGAGAAGATGCAAAAAGAACAGTAAAATAGAGAAAAATCATCCCACATGGCCAAGGTCATATAAAGTCGGATGAGAAGAAAAATGAGAGGATGTAAAGTTTTTCTATCTAAAAGGTATAAGACGCCGTTTGAAGCGTACACTGATATACCTTTTCATTTATTTGGCGGTCTCGATCCTTACATAAGGAATGGATTGTGTAAAAATAGCGGAAATGCAATCACGATGTATTTGCATTTATCGAAATCCTCAAAATTCACGGATAATGTACGGTAAAACTCTAGAACAGTCGAGTTGTATTAGGATTCCGAAAAAAAAGCGTTTCCTCACTGACAACATTAACAATAATTAGTTTACACATGCCCATCCGCACTAAATTAACTTGTTAAATGAAAAAAATTGTTCTATATATATATATGTGTATGTATATATATACATGCATATGTTCCCCCTCTTTCCCTTAAGAACTAACCATGGCATCACTGTTCTTACTCATAAAAGGCATAAGGGGAAAATTAAAACTACAGGATCACAATATTGTTACAGGAACATCCAACCGAATCCTTGATTATAGACAAACTACAAAGAGGGGTGTACTATATTGCTCTATTTCTTAATGAGTTTGCGCAACAATTTTAATTGCATTGTCGTCAGTGACTTCATGTATGACAGCATGGCAGTGGGCCCCTGTCCCTTTAGAGATTTTCCATTAATGCTCACAAGAAACCAATCTGATGGCGGTGTTGTGAATCGTTTAATAAAAGGATGATGCGCATCCGAAGGTTTTGATACGTCCGGCAGCGCAAGAAGACGCATTGGTAGCGCCGTGATTGAATTCGAGTGTTCATCTAATACTATTTTAATCCCCCACGCGTTCTCCACAGACGGCCGCCGAAGGACCATCTCCCCATTTATGAAGGATATCATCTCAACGCCGTGATCAAACCGACACGGCGGCGTTGTGGAAGTGTCTTCGATCGCCACCTTTCCGCTTACTTCCTCCATCTTAGATGTGGGTACATCGCGGACGCCTGGGGTGTTGCCGTTATTGATGATGTTTGTATCGATGTCAAATGGAGCTCGCGTAGGTCTTTGCCGTATGTTTTCCAAGGTAGACTCAACAACTTTCTTTTCTGCTCGCCTACCCTCATTGCTGCCGTCAACAGCGACTTGGGCAGTGTTGGCAATGTCCTTGGGTGATATATTACGGGCACCGGCCTTACCACCTTTGTTACCTTTGGCCTTTTCAACTAGTTGTGCTTTGTCCTGGTGAGAGACCCCCTGGAGTAGTGGCACGTCCATGGGCGCCGTGTCCGTCCCCTCCGTCTGCGGGGCTTCCTTGGGCCTCCGCGATGAGGGTTTTGGCTTGAGGGCCTCTAAGAGCGCGCGGGGCTCGGGAAGGTCCTCGGGGTGGCTTCGCCGGCCTTTTAGGCCAGCGGCCTCCTTTGGCGGGGGGGAATCGGGCGGGGTCACGACCAGCTCCAGCAGCACCGTCTCCTGAGTCGTGAGCGACGCGACCTGCGCCACGGAGCGGACCTCAACCCCGTTCACCGACCGCAGCCTCAGCCGTCGAGGGTACTGCCGAACAAAGGCCTTTGCCGCTTCGGGGAGGAGGCTCAGCGGTGGTGGATGCCAGCGAAGGTCCTCGTTGATGTGAAAATTCCACGCCGCGCTGGGGCTGATGCGGTGAAAGAGAAGCACGGCGCGCTGGCCGGAGGCCCCTTCCCCACCTGGATCGTGGGAGCGGAAAAGCACCTCCACCGGCGCGCGGCGCAGACTTTTCGCGCGCACCACCAGACGCAGCGTCCGGCGGCTTGTCGAGGCATCGCGCAGGGCCTGCAGGACCCGCCGAGGGTATTCCCCTGCGGCGGCGGGAATGGCGACGCCGTTCACCGCCACCACCACCGCATCATCCCGCGTGGACTTAAGCAGCTCGTGGAACCGGCGCGCGCGGTCGTGGACTCGCATCGCGACATCCACGTCAATGAGGCGCCCCTTCTCGTTGAGGAGAAGCCCCCACGCCGCGTCGAGTGAAGATCGGCGCAGGTCCACCTCGACGGCGCCCTTCTTTTCATCCCATACCAATCGCGTGATGTGTGTGAGCGCGAGTGGCGGGACGTCAGATAGGCTCCCCGTGTGAAGTACCCAGTCGCCGAGTTGGTAATAGTACCGCATCAACGAAGGCAGCACTACCGCGGCCTCCCGCTCGCTCGACAGCGCCAGCTGACCAGCGGGTAGAATTAAAAGAATGTTATCGTAAATCGAAATAAAGTCCTCCAAAAGCGTCTCCGTCACGACAAGCGCAGCTAGGTGCTGCTCGGTCGTTGGGATGCTGGGGGTGGCGGTGGTGGCTGCCGTCTGCCGCTCCTCCGTGATTCGCTTCTGCAGCTGCAAAGTCACCAACTCAACTCGGAGCTTCGTACTGGCGTAGGTGAGGTGGTGCAGCCCCTCCACCATCGCCTCAACGCGGACCGCGCGCGAGGAGATGACCGTGCAGAAGGCGTCCGCGGTGATCTCCTGTGGGGGGTTGGACGACATCGCCATGATCAACGCCTCCCGCACGACCTCCATCAGCGCCGTCAGAATCACGCGCGGTGTGCGCTCTGCCCCCATCTTAGGATCGGAAAGCGCGCTCAGACGGCCTACAAGAATGGCAATGCGGCGCGCGACGACAACGGAGTAGTCTGTCTCCGTGGTGGACGGGTGCGCGTTAAAAAATAACGGGGGGCCCTCTTTGCGGTAAATCAACTCGGCGGGTTCACGACACCCGCGGAGGAGGGCAAGGGAGTGGGCTAAACGCGCCGCGTTGGATACATCCGAATCGCCAGCGCTGCCTTCACTTGAAAGGGATATAGTTGCCATGATAGTACCAATACAATAAGCTTTTCTATTTTCCCTTTGATAGCCGTTGTACGCACTCTTCCACTTAGCTAACTATATGTATTAATAAGTAATTGTATAGATTGTCTATTAAGTCTATGATCAATATAATACTATAGTTTCGATAATATTCCTAGTAACAATAGTAGTAATGGTGGTAAGACCAGAATAAAAAATAAATGAGTGAAAAGGATAAAACATTCAAAAAAAACATTGAACTGTGCCTTGAAAATGACCATTCAGTAGAATTGTGAAAGGCCTCAAGAGTAATTTAATATCATCTAATCTTTTTCCAATAGAAAAATATACACATACGTATAGAGGATGATAGAGATAAAAAAAACGATGGATAACCCAGTTCTATGCAGGTTCTATCAGTGAAATAATATATGAATATGAGTTATTTCAATTGTGAAAGTCATTATATATTCTCCTCTTTGCCTTTTTGATAAAATTTGAAATTTAACTAATCAATATTAGTAGAATTCAGCGTCTTGTGCTGACATAGGAAATACAATTACAGATTATTGTCATAAAAGTAGTAGCAAATTAGGTAAAACTTTACAGGAAAAAATATATAAACGACTCTATCGATGTATGTAAATTGATTAATATATGACTATTGAATGTATTTGCACAGACAACATATACGGAGAGTGATAAAATGAATTTCTGCAACTCATCCGAGACTATGCATCAAACGCACAGAAAAAAAATACTCTATAACTCCACCTTAAATGATCCGCTACTATCAGTCCCTTCCTCATCAACAGTGAAAACAGGGTCCTTGGTGTCGCGCCACTCAGTTGAGGGTGCACTTACAGAAGCATCTAACGCCTCCTCGTTGTCATTCCCCGCTGCGGAGGACGCTCGGCGGGTCTTCGCCGTCTTTGAGTTATTCTTAGTCTTTTTGCGCATCTTATCATGGGACTTTTTCTTATCGCGACCCTTTCCCTTACAAAATTTAGAGTCTGGCTTTCCAAACGGAGCCTTGGCCTCCTCCGGAGGTTGGTCAGTTGCATTCTTCTTGCCACGTCGTTTTTCTTTCAGATTCGGCTCTGCACTCGCAGCCTCAGAAGGCAAACCAAGTGTAGAAAACCTTTGGATAAGCTGAGTGATGGCTGCGGTTCTGTCTTCGATCTTAGAGTCAATGTAAGTGTCGTGGGAATCTACAGTGTCTTTTGGAGTTATTACGGCGGGCATGTTACTTTCCTCTTTCACCTCCCCTTTCTTCCCTACTCTCTGAAGTTGTGAACGCTTTTTACTTTGGTCTTTGAACGGTTTAGTGGCAGGGCGTTCATCATCCACATCCGCACTCACATCAGTTTTAGAACTGGAGTTGGACAACATCTCTGCCATAATCTTAGCGATGCTTGCGTCGATGTTGTCAGGGGTCATTGTGTTCGCCTCTGTCACTTCTTTGGCGACCTCAGTCGGCACCGCTTGGTGCGACATTCGCGACTTCAACTTGGTTTTAGCCCTCAGTACCCTCTTCCGGTCCGTTTTCAAAGACCCAGCCTTCGACGGCTGTTCCGACATCGCTTTCACACCCTCCTTACTGTGCTCGGACCCCTCATCCAGAGATTTTTGTTTGCGCTCTTTCAGAAACGAAAGCATTCCCTCCACGCGGAGCTCAACTGAGTGGTCCTTTCCCTCCATCAGTGCGCGCATCATCCTATCGGAGTCGGCCGCCGTGTGGCCGTTCACCGCGCTCAGGTAGGCCACCCCCCCGCGTGAAGAGGAAAAAAGTGCCTCCACTGCGCGTGAGGCGACGGTTAAAAAACGCGGAATCCCAATTAAACGATACCGAGCAGGCGCCGCAGACTCCACAGCCGTCGAAAGTGAAGAAGGAGAAGAAGGTGGTAGTTGTGAAAGAAGAGGATCGGAGTTGGCCGTGGTGTGCGCGTCGTCTGCTTTGAGTTTAAAGCCGTAGGACTGAGTCGAGCTGGTGCGAGAAAGATGCAGGTTGAGCGATACCGTACCCACAGCCGGGGCCTCCACCAAGGTGAGGGATTCTAGTCTCAGCACCCGTCCAACACGACTTCGAGAAAACATCAGAAAAGACGTGTATCAAAGGAATTTGAAGACACGTTATAACGGAGTTGAGAGATACGTTGTAACGGAAATAGAAGAAGACACAATATGTACTTGGGAAAGGGAGTTAATGAGGATTAGAATCAGAGGAGAGGGGGGAGGGGAGAGCTGATACGCAAAGAGAATCCCACGAACCCCCACACACACCTAATTCCAAAGGATGAGAAACTAATATACCTCTAATATTTAGTGAGAACACTCAAATCACGCTTGAATTCACTATTACCCTTTGTAAATCTTAAAAGATCTGAGAATGCGTATAGTATCAGTAGGGAAATGTGATATGAAGAGAAAGTCAGGAGTATTAGTACTCAAGTTGAATAATTCCACATCAAAAAAAAATGTCACACTAAATTAAGTGAAGAACATTTATCCCCTTCTGTTCATATGATGTGGGGATTGGGAAAAAAAGATCTATTTCAGCCTATTCTAATATATTAACACCAGAGGAATAATAGCTAAGAGGGAAGGAATAAACTCGATCAATAATGCTAATACAAACTCTGATATTAAGGATAGATCCATACTACAATATTTATTAGTTAACTCTATAAAAATGAAATCCCTGAAACGTTGTAGCTCAAAGGTATTACATACAATATTCTATTTTATTAATGCACGGAAAAGAGAGGCAATCGATTAATGAAAAGCGCTATATTGCACACCTTTTCTCTCTATTTATTGCCTCTCCTATAGATGAAGTTAGACAAACGTCGTAAAAAAACTGAAGCACAAAAACTAACGTAATACTTTCAGAACCATGGACAACTTCGTACACTTCTTCACCGTTTCCATCAGTTTCGCCTTTTCTAGCTTGCTAGCCATCAGTAAGTCCACCCCATTCATCGATTCGACCGCACACCGTACGTTGCCGTCAGGCATCACGCCAAGGTACTTTAGATAGGGATGATCTTGCTTTTCGTCCGCCACTTGTGGTAACTTTGAGAGCAAAACCTCGCCGCCAACAAATGCGATTTTGATATTCCACGGCACCTCAGTGGATGGTCGCAAGAGCTCCAACGCGGTACCGTCAAATTTGTTTGCGATCACTTTGTTGTCAAACTTTAGTGGAGGCGTCTCAAGCAGCTGCGTGAGGGATACAGGGACATTTCCTGCTATAGGCTTCTCGGAAGAGGAGGAGAAAGTATTCGAAATGGAGGTCGTGCTGCTTACACCCCCCACAACCTCCATAGCAATCTCCGCGGTTGTTTTCAACGAATCCACCAAAGGTACATCCTTATCAGAAACCGCCGTTTTGGACGCACTTCGATTCAACGGCGCAGAGAGAAGATCCTCGTATGATTTATTTTCAACCTGTTTCGATGAATCGCTGCCGTCGATACCGGCCTCATGGCCTAACTGCATGGCAATTTCTGCAGAAGTTAGTTGAGCCCCCATTAGTGGCACGTCGCCTGTCAGGTTTGAAATCATGGGATCCTCTACATTCGATGGTTCTACATTTTTATCTATTTCCTCGTGGTTGATGTCATCCTTGTCGATTGTGGTATTCTCCACATCATAATCCTCTGCCATCATTGTCTCCTCATTACCAGCTCTTTTTTTACGTTCTTTTGTGGATATTTTTTTTATTTTTGAAATGCTACTCGATTTTACGTCTTTTGGATTTGATACTTTATCCTCATTTGTATCCGACATCGTGACTGGATCTCCCTCCTCCAGCCTCGCCTCCCTTGTTTCCGAACCCTCCAACTCAGCAAAGTTACCTTCTTCTGGTAAATCCTCCTTAGAAACCTCCTTAAACTCATCCAAATCCTCATTAGTAGAAAAGGGCTCTGGTTCTTCTTCAAAACTATCGTAGTCCTCAAGTTTCGCAGCGCGCTCATGAGAACTATCTAAGGTGCCCTCCAAGGCGTTGTCTTCCCACTCAGAGAGCGAATTGTCCGGGGTCGTCAAATCACCATCCTCAGCGCTAATAGCAACCTCGCCTTTTGCGCTTTTGCTGTTTTTGTCAAGGCTATTATCGTGATCTTTACCAACGCCAGACGATTTCTCTGTATGCTCAAGGCTTGGTTGAATCTTGTTTTCATTTTCATTCGCCTTTGGGGAAACTTTAGAATGGACTTTTTTAATACCAAGGGGGTCCGCCGCGTTGTTTGTGAGCTCTTTTGCATGAGGTTCATCACCAAAAAAAGAAGCTTCCTCGATCCCGTCGCTTGGGGGATCCGCCACCTGAAGCCACAGCGCGAGAAGAAGTGATTCCGACATAAATTGCTTTAGCTGTTCCGTCGTAAAGCGCTGCTGAATACCGCGGTAGTTAACGCTCACCACTCGCAACCGTCCACGGTGATCAAAGAGGAAATTTTTTGCTTTTTTTGAGAGCTGCAATTTATCCGAGAAATTTGTGAGCAGCGGCTGAGTGTTTGGCAAAGCGGCGAGCTTAAGACCCCACGGGATCGTCGGTGTGGCGCGCTCCAGGATGAGCAGCACCTGCTGCCCTACGCCCCGCTCCCCACCCTGCTGTCTGGCTTCAAAGAAAACCTCCCGGGCGGCCGTCAGCTCCGCGTGAGTTTTCTTTTCCACCACCAACTGCAGTGCTCGGCCCTCCCCACGTAGGCAATCCGTAAGCCGAGTCAGGATCTCCTGTCGTTTCGACTCCAACTCCACCGCGGTGAGGTTGACGGCGCGAATACGACGGCGATTGACCTGAAAAACCGCCATCCCCGCGGCGGCCTTGCTCTGCTGCAAGGCGTAGTAAAGCCGCTCTCCGGCCTCGCTGCCATTGCGCAGGGCGTTTTCGATCCCCACCAACACCCCGGCGCCGTCGAAGATGAGCCCCCACAGCCGCGAACGGGTGCCGCGCTCGAGCACGACGCGGCCGGCATGGGGGTCGTACTCCACGACCACCACATCCTCCCTCCCCAGCCCGTGCGAGGCCTCCAGCAGCGCCCGGCGCTCCCCCTCCACCGCGAGCCCCCACCGC
>HF955212.1:127673-139086 GCA_000982615.1 Phytomonas sp. Hart1 | reverse complement strand
CGCCGGCGGTGAGCCGGCTGGCTTGGGGATGTCGAAAAACGGGATGTTGTTGGGGGCGGTGGAGGCGGTCAGTTCAAACCCGACAGGAGCGCCACCCAACTCTGGCTTACGGCTATTGGTAAGCCAAGTGGATGCCTCCCCCGAAGGCTGCGCCGACGCGGCTAAGCCAAAGGAAACAGCACCGGAAGTGGGCTGCTTAAGGCTCGCTTGCTCTGCGATCTTCTCGATTGCCATCATGAGTTGCTGGACATTGCCCTCTAGTTTGATTGTACACCCCTGCATGGATGCCACGTTCGCCTTGACAACGCACATTTCGCTTTGAATACTAGACACCTCCCTCTGCAGCCTTTCCTGCCCTTGCCTGAGTTCGGTGATACGGCTAACAACTCCACTCTGAAATGCATCTAACTTTCCAGGCAGCGCTTCCGTTAATTCAAAGCTGCTCTTTTCCAACTTATGGATCATCCCTTGTTGTTGTTCTAATTGGTCGCCCACTCGCGAGAGGGATTCCCCAAGACGATTTAAATCGCTTCGCAAAACACTAGAGGTCTGGGGAGGGATGGAAAAAACCGACGAGGTGGATTTGTTGGCGTCCTCATATCGACGCGTCTTGGGCAATCGCAGCATTGATGCGCATCGGCCGCGGCCATGCCCTACCGCCGCCCTATTAGAGCCTTCATCGCCTCCTTCGCAAACGCCCACGCCGTTGTTGGATAGAGAAGCAGTCATTTTAAAATGAGAAAGTGAGCTTTGACATTGCAGTTCGTACGGAGTTCGCCTTCGTTTGTCAATAGGAGATGAAGGTTGTACAATCCCCTCGGCTCGTCGAGGGCTAAGAGAGGAGCGGAGCTGATGCGGAGAGTGCGTGAAGTCGGAAATAGGAATCGACTTTGGGGGTAGCATTCTATAATCAACCGCAAACGGTACACTAAAAAGGAAAAAAATGTTTGGCTGATCTTTTGTTCTGTAGTTACCGTGAAAAAAAAAATTCTAATAATAAAAAGTTACGAGTTGAGAAAGTGTCTACATATTTATGCAATGAATAAAAAACAGTAAATTCCTACTCTACCTTCTGACCCATTCGGTTTGAAGCATGATGCTTTAAATCGATGAAATCAGAAAGAGAGATATACTTTTAAAAAAAAGGTTTGCATGGTAAAGAAAAAAAAGAACCATCTAAGCAATCTACTTCCACAAATTTAGCAGCAATGATGCCACCACATTGGTGTTTGTGGGGTAAAATTTACGACTCCTCGACCGCAGTTGAGGTTGCTCGGGAAGCGAGCCTCCGGTGTGTATTTTACAGTAGCCCTTTGCATACAGTCGCGACTATTAACCATTTGAGAATTCCTTTTGTTTAAACGCGATTCCTAACGCATCCCTCTTTTGAATTTAAACAGAAGCTATTAATCGGTGATCCCACCCATGGACCGCATCTCGATAGACAACCAAGTCGCCTTTAAACTAATTCATCGCGCCTTCTCCCTCAAATGCCAAAAGTCCGATTGGGTGCGTAATCTAAGATCGTGCCGATATTCCACAAAATACACCGTGCACGAGGGGTTTGTTCGCCGCCTTTCCCCCACCCACAACTCATCCTTTAATCGTTTAGGCGGATATTCCCTACCGCCCGCTATGAATTAACGAAAATTAAAAAAATAGGCGGAAAATCGACCAATTTATGGGTGATGGGCATCTCATTTGGTAGTATATCCTCAATAAGTTTGGCCATCAATCGACCTGCGGTGCCTCATTCTTCATTTATTTTCATTTGTTTTGTTTTTTAAAGCGTTGGAGGCATCCCTCCTTTTAAAGGAGAGGTTTGGATGGCAATAATCTGCAGGTTGGATGAAATGCTGAAGTAAACGGGCAGGAAAAAGAAGTTGGACAAAAAATATCCACTCAGGCCTACGTGAAGGTGCAAAGGGGGGCACCAAATCAGCCGCGGTTTCGTTGAAATTCAAGTGGTTCGCTGGCAAGTTGTCTCTAACTTTATTCATGAAAATTCATTATTAGCAGAAAATAGTGCAGACTAAACCAATCATTGGGGTTGATCCAACAATTAAAAGCTTTCAGAGGCCTGCTCTAAGCCTCCAGATGGAAGGCTCGCTTTGAGAGTCAACTTAGTAGTTCCTCGTGTACCTTGTCCGTTAGAAGGTCAGCATTGCAAACCTAAAAAATCAAAGTGAAAGGGTGTTATGAATCTATTAAAATGGATAAATATGAAGCTCCAAAATGCTAATTCTTTAAAACCCTTACTGAAAGGAAGAGATCATCTTAATATTAAAAAAAAATCAACTACAATGGTAACGACTCGTGTAAGTCTGTAAAGGTTGTGGAATAAAAGGGAATTGATAACTGAAAACAAGTATTACTAATAATGGTACTCAAATAATAATGATAACAATACGATAACTAAATATTAAGCAATTTTTCGATATCTTTGAATACTTATTGATATAAGGGCACTCACAAAAGTAACCCCATCCTTCTACAAATTCATCGTCTTCATCTACTAAAGAAGAAAAATGTAAGTTTCAAAGAATCCACACAATCCATATTAAGCCTCTTCTTTATTGACATCGGATGATCAAACAAAGCACATTATTTATATCACTCACACTCTATTAAATTGTACGGCAATTCTTTCGTCTTCACCCTTTTTTTTCATTCTTTCTTTTTCGTTTTATATAATGCCACCCCACATTCCTGATCCCAATTTATTCCCTTTCTCCCTTCACTTCACAGAGAAAGAAAGAAAAAAAGACTCATCGATTAAATGAATGTCTTTCGCTCAAGAAACCTTTTCAGGAAGTAGATCTGCAAAAACGACATCACCATAAGCGTCAGGATTTGAAAAATAGCCCAGAGCAGGATACGCAGGTTCGAGGCCTCGATCGTCGCGCGGTGTCGCTTTTGTTGATCGCGCAGCATGACCTGATATTTAAACATATTATCCACCGTCTCGGACATAATCTCGACCCCCCCCTCAATCGGATCCAATTGAGAGACATCCAGGCGATTTCGGGAGCTGATGTCCTCGTGGAAAAAAAAACTAACGCGGCGGGTGGAGAAAAGGGAGTGTTGGTTGTCGAAAACGACAGCAAACCCCCGCGGGGTGGTCCCGGCGTCGAGACGAAGGCTCCCTTCCACCGCACCTTCCCAGAACTGGATGACGTGGTTCTTGTCGTCCAAAACCTTCACATTTATCGTGGCGCCGCCGTGGGTGTTGAAAATAAACTTCACGGAGGCCCCGGGGGCGATCGTTTCGGAGATGCGAAAGGCATCGCGGGGGGAGATTTCCATCTCCAGCCCGGCCCCTTCCCGCGCGAAAATCCCGCAAAAAAGTAAAAACCCGCAGAACAAAAGTACCCCCGCCCGGGTCGGCCCCACGTGAGAGGACAAATACATCGCGGAGGGAAATGGGCCTCGCGGGGTGTGGGGGGTCGCGTGTGTTGGTAAGAAGTTATTATTATTATTACTATTAGTAGTAGTAGTAGTAGTAGTATTGGCCCTTTGGAGTATTCAAAAAGATCTAGAAATACAAAAAAAAGGAAATAAAGCGGAGCCTCGACCGCGGTGTGAGTTTTTTTTTTATCACAGGTAAGTAAAACGATTGTTTTTTGGTTTGTTTTAGTACCCTGTGAGTGAAAAAGTTGTTTCGCTTGAAGTTTTGGGGGGAGAAATCTAAGCTTCGTGGGGTGGAGAGAAGAATACGGGGACAAAAATAAGAAGCTAAGGTACGCGCGGGATGAAAAACTATCATTGGTATAAATTGTAGAAATGAGAACAAGCAAATAAAATTCATCCCTATTGAACTCAGAAGTGCTGTATTGGCAAATACAATCCTTCAGTAGACGAAAATATTATGGATTGAAATCAATCACAGTGCTAATATTCAACAGAAAAGGAAATCTGTGAATCGAATTATTTACCTAAAGCATTGGATATCGCCATGTTTGGCATAATTATTCGTCTTTGGAATTTCCTCTGGGTGCGAGAGAGTTGAAAAGATAAAATTATTTCGATAATAATAATATTACCCCCTCTCCTAAGGCAATGTCACCCTTTTACACAAAATGCTGTTATTTTCTTACAAAAGGAATTATTTTCATGCTAATGTTTAAAATTGGATGAAGTATGTAATAATACCAAGAATAGTTCATATTGAGAATAAAACATAGTGTTTATGGATTCATCCTAAAGTCTACTGCTCTGCTCATCGATCCCGTTGATCGTAAACAGTTTACGACTTCCTTGTTGAACCGAATAAATATTGCGTGAGCTGATGTGTGCACATAAAATGTTCAAGCATCTTTGTAATTTATAGGCCTGTTAAGCGAAGTACTTGATATAAAAACTGGAGAACGAATAATCAGCACTAAAAAAAATAGACAAGAGCCTTAGATATCGTTATAGATGGATAAAAAATGAATAAATTTTACAAATGTAAATAAAAGTATGGAAGATAATGCATATAATAATCTTTTTTCTTTCCTCAAAGGGTATTTTTTGTGTACACACAAATAACTAAAAAAATCTTGCTTTTTAATGATGTATATCGCTCTTTAAACATTATACAAAAAAAAAGGATGATTGAACGCGCATACCTATAATAATATTTGATACTGATAGTTCTTTTAGAGGTTTCTCCTCATTAAACGTGGTTATTTTAAAAATAAAAATGTCAATCACCTCGATGATAGGAAGAAAGGAAAGAAAATATAGCAATACAAATCATTGTAAGGTAATAATTATTGCGGGCTGTTTAACACCCTTTATTCATCATAATCCTCAAGTTTTCATAGTAAACAGCTTCTGAAGAAAGATATTTTTGCATTTGAAAGAGTTATTTTATCATCAGATATAAAAATATACAGAATAAAATAAAATATAAATATAATAAAAACTTACCATCACATCAAAACTCATCTTTCTATGGATAATAAATAAAAGAATATAAAAACTCATATATTTGAAATATTTTCCTGCTTTATTCTTTTTTTTATAGAAATACGATAAAGCCTTCTATTTGCAATGAGCCTTTATAAAGTTCACCACGTCGTTTAGTACAATATCTCGATTCACCTCAGTCATAACCTCATGCCCAGAGTTAGGGTAGATAATCATTTTTTTGGAACTCGATGGGAAAAGGTTAAAAATCTCCTGTGCGCGTGCCAGACCACACAGTTTATCATCCTTGCCGAATATAACCAAAAGCGGAAATTCTTTTATCACCTTTTTCACCTCCACGAACGCGCGATCCTGTGCATCTAGAAACTCCGCAAGAAAGCGCGCGCGGAGCTTTTCGTTCGAGTAGTACGGATCCTGCTTGACGAGCTCGACCACAGGCGTATTGTAACTGACGAGTTTTGCATTTAGCCGTGTGAGCTTCATCTTTGGGACTGTCTTGGAAAGGAAATTCAGCACCTTGCGCATACAAGGCCCCGGCGAGTTCATGGCCACCGAGAAGGCCGGCCCACTGAGGATGACAGCATCAAAAAAACCCGCCGGTGCGCGGACCGCCGTGAAGAAGCCAATCAATCCCCCCATCGAATGCCCGAGAAGCACCCGCGGGAGCCCCTTGAGCTCGGGGTACCTTTCCAATATGCCCGCCATAAAATCCTCAATGTCGTCGACGAAGTGGTCAAAGCGCTCGACGTAAAGCCGGCAGCCCTCACTTCCACCGGATCCGACGTTGTCGAGTGAAAAGCACGCCGCGCCCTCGCGATTAAGCCTCACAGCGATGGAGTCATAGCGATTGGCATGCTCGCCAAGGCCGGAAATGATAAAAACGACGTACTTCACCTCACTCGATGGGACCCTCGGCCACCATTCGGTGAAGCGCAGCCAAAGATTCTGCCGGTTTTGTCGATAATAGGGAAAAAGAGAAGGATCGGGGGGGCGGCGGGACGGCACGGCATAGGGCAGGTTATTCCCCGCATGACACACTGAACACCCCATTCAATACAAGCCTCTCCGAGGATGGTAAAGTAAATAGTACGGTTAATATAAAAGAGGGATGGGGAGGGAGGAGAGAAGAGGGGGAGGGGGGGGAGATGTTGAGAAGGTATGCCTTAAAGAAACGCTAAAGTATAATGTGCAAAACTCCTAGGGATAAACTTCACGGTGTGACAGACAGTGACACGGTGTGACAAACACAGATCAAGGGAAAGACAAAAAAGGGAATAGAAGAATGAAAGATGCATTGGGGAAGAGGTGGGTTCCTTTTCAGTGGAAAATTGTGTCAGTTGCACGGGACAGAAGGCAAATAAAAAGGGGGGGGGGGGGAAGAAAAAAGAAATGCCGCAATACGCATTGATATGGATGTCTCTCACAGCCATTTTTACTCGAAAGAAAAGTTCGTCAAGGATGAATGCGCGTCGTTTGGAAAAGAAAATGAGGGATTTTTTGAAAAATTGGCTGTGAGGGCCTGCGTAAGATGTCGAACCTGCGCGCGGAGCTGCTCACGCCGCGCCCGCCGCTCCTCAAGCCAAATTAAACGTGCATACACCGCTCGCAGCCTCGCCGCGGCCGCCCATTCCGCCTCCTCATGCCTTCCTTGAAAACGTCTTTTCATTTCCTTTTCGAAGAAAACAATCTCTTTCTGGAGAAGCTCCAGCTCTCTCAGCTCAGCCTTTGCCGTTGACTTCGCTAGACGATAAGCCTGGACAAGTTTTTTGCCCTCATGAAGGAGCTCCTCATGACTTGCCTTTGCCCAATCCACACAAGGTGGTAATTCTGCGGATGGGAAGTATTGGAAGTGATGTTCGACCTCGAGACCATTAAAATATGATAAAGGAACATTAAAATAGGGTTGGGTGGAAGGATTTGGATCATGGGGAGGTAAAATACATTCTAAAGGCTCTGGTGAAGAGAGATCGGATGGCAACGAACGCGCCTGCACGGCAATAAATGGGTTTTCAACATTTTCTAAGGAGGCTGCGGAGCATGTGCAGAGATGTCGTTGTGGATTCATTCGGTGGTGATAGGGCGGGTGTAAAATGGATGTTAAATGAGAGGACACCTCCCCTTTCTGCATGGCGTGATGGGAATTGTCTGACTTTTCCTCAAATTTTGCTTGCTTTCCCTCCTCAAACCTATCAGACACCCCGACCATTTCAGAAGTGGAAGGATTGAGCGCTGAGGTATTGGAATGAAAAAAATGATTGGGTGGTTCCGCTGCTGACGGAATAACGGCAGCCTCGGATGTTGAAATAGCTTTCTCCAAAAAAAGGATCGTTTTCTTCTCTTTTTGCGGCGTATCGAGAGGTATTTCATTTGTTTGCGCCTTAAACGTCTCGGTTTGAGTGGAGGCCTCACAAAACGTCTGCGTTGAAATCGATCGTCGTGGTGAAAGGGGTATAGGTGCATGCGAATGGATATTGTGGAATTTCTGTATTCCGTCAGAATGATGTTCTTCCCACACGGACGCGTTTTCAGTCGTCCTTGTGGGTGAATTCGACGCTTTGTGATTTTTTTCCGAACTCTCGCGAGGCGCATTGTCGGCATGGCGAAGCGGGATCGGCTTTCGTAGGCTTCTTCTGTTCATAAGTGGGATTCTCGGGTTATCACGCCGATCCGGTCCATCAGGGGAGGTCGAGCAAGGTGAAATAATAGACAAGTTATTGCCATTGTTGGAAGATACGGGCTTGAGGTCGGACGAATTCCTAGGAACAGACACCAAATAGGTGGACAAAACCGATTCAATAATTCGCCGGAGCGTAAGATCCTGTAATAATCGTTTTCGCGCTTCTTTTGCCATGAGTTTTAGACGAGCTCCATGGATTCGAGTATTCCACCGATCACGCCACCTTAGCCATCCCTTTCTCAGGGCGTTGACGATCGCCACGGTGTTGTAGAAACGCTCCACAACCACATCCTCCTCTCGACACCGAGATCGATAGCTTGCTTTGGCTTTCCAATGAGAAAATAAAAGTCGCTTATGGCGTACGCCAAGATTTTTTTGGTTGAACACGATGGATATGGTATTCAAACGAGCAAAGAGCTCCCATTTGGCGAAAAAAACTTGAAGGTGCGAAAGATTTACACGGCGGCTCATCATCGAGCTGATGGCTCTCCCTGACCATCTCTTCCAAAAATCTTCACGACACTTCATACGAACGGATGCCTGTAGTTTCTGAACATTTTTAGCATATATCTGAATTCGACATGCCCGACGAAGAAAAGTGGTCTGAAGCCACCGCAGCCACACAACGCGTCGTGTTAAATCATTGCAAACATTAGCAGTTAACAACAGCTCTGAATGTCTAGAATGTGAAACTTGTTTATTATCTGAGTGAAAACTAAGCCATGGCTGCGTTATAAAAAGCTTCACCACTTCAATGCGAAGCTGCCTTTCCTTCACAATACATGTGAATCGCTTCCAAACAAACCACCGCACGCGTAAAGAAACCTTCTCATTGGCAACCTTCAGTCTTTTGGCAAGAAAACGCCTAGAAGCATAACGATTCCACTTAATCCAATAACTATGCATAAGTTCGCTTCTACGGCAAGCATTGAGATGCTCAACCTGTCTAATGCTATTTTTGCGTTGAATCACATACCCTCTCCAGCTTTTCGTCAAACGCCGAAGAATGCGTTGCTTATGAAGCAAACACAACCGTTTTTCTTTCGCTTTCATCGTCTGACGATGCTCGTACTTCCATTGCCAAGCGCGAAAGAGCAAGTAGGAGATGTTTCGACGGTAGTACTCTCCTGAAAAATACTCTAACCGCATCATCTTTTCATTATGCCTATTTAAAGCCTCTCGCCACCTCTGCCAACACCGCATACAAAGATTTTCATGATGGGTTACGATGGCAACCATCCTCAATGCAAGAGAACTATTCCCATCATCGATGGGACTCTCATCCTCAGAAGCTAATGATGATGAACTACTTAGAACGATCAAAGATGATGAAAATTCGGGTTTAAAATCCATCTATCAGTTCGTTTTTTTTTTTTACTGGGGTTGTGTCTATGAACAAATATTTATAAGGTTATATTGTCTATAGAAGTAATCTAAAATGAGCCTTCCCCTATAACTTTGGAATATGTATGGCATCATAAAGTGGATAATCAAACCAAGAAGTTGGGCATAAAGTCACATATTTATTGGTTATGTTAAATTTCAAAATGAAATATAAATATTAGAAAATTCGACGAATCCTGGGAAAAACACCCGATGTAATAAAAGGTTGAAATCAGTGAAATCTTGATAATTGCGATAACTTGGCAGTCCATATAATGCCTTTATCAATCAATGATCTGAAATCTAGCGGTGTTAAACTCATAAAGTTCAACCGTTCTTGGGTTTATGTCCCTGTAAGCAGTCGCAAATAAGATTTTCAGGGTTCTGAAAACTACCACCATCTTACGCTATCAGAACAAACCGCAGGGTACTTTCTCAGATTGAAGAAAAAAGAGGAATCAACGGTTGGATCGCCCTCCATTTAAAATAAAAAGATCCCATACCTTGTGCAGACGTATCGCCTCGACCCCACCTGTGAGGTCAATCGAAGTTCTTTTTCGGGAGCTCATTTGTTTGCTTGACATACCTATCCATCATCCCGTTGAGAAGGTTATAATAATAATAATAATAATAATAATATGGGATGATGAAGCTCTTCTTTGCCGTCGCCGATGTAAGCATAGGACTTTATCCGCTCCAGAGGAACGAAGCTCTCGGAGAAAAAAACGCAATTCCGTTGGATAACTACCGTCAAAAGGACTCCACGGTTTCCTTTGAATTCGGCGTTCTCGGTATGTGAGAAGTTCCTGGTTGTCTTTTTAGATTTATTGGATGTTTAGTGGCTCACAGAGTAGTCGAAAATTTTCTTCCCCTAAATTCCACTAAAAACAAAATAGGCATCTTCGCGCCCCATCGCATTCGCGAGGTCAGTACTGCACCGGCCTTAGTCCCTCCCGGGAAATCTCTTGGATGGCCGACAAAACATCTCACACGTCCATCGCAAAGGCAACCTCGAGAGCGGTGGAAAAAAAAAATGTCAAACGGGGTTATGGTTAAGCAGCTTTAGGGGAAATAAAGCATCAAAAAGGGCAATTAAAGGCTTTCTCGACAACATCTCTTCTGCTTCAGGTTGATTGTCGATGGATACGACGAATCTTGAGGACCATTTCGCAGTATGCACGTATATTAGGGTAACGCATGACCTGAACTTTTGTAGGGTTATATTGACACTCCGACTCCCATTTTATGAAGTATCGCCGTTAACTAAAATTCTGTATATATGACTATAGACCAACTCACTATTCTCCTCGTAAAAAAAAACAAAAAAGCAAAGTGTCAATATTCCAAATCAATTCAACAAAATCAAAGATGAATTTACAAGGAAAAAATAGGAAAAGGGAAAATTAAACAGATCAAAAGGGTGCCTTTTGAAGGCTAGAATACACAATAGAAAAATGCCACACACATACACACACACACACCTATACACAATTATAGACGCTATATATTTATAAAAAAAAATACTAATTATCTTGTGATCAATTTAAACAGGATAAACTGTCTTGCTATTGAAAAGGTAATAAATCATGGTAATGATATAATAATGAAAAAACTTCCATTCAATAATCTAGATGTCCCTTGATCGATTTAATACATCTATAAAAGATAATAATAAGATAACAGCACGGAAAAAATGAACGTAGGAATCCGTAATAGCACTACCTATTCCCAAATGTAATGTCATTCATATATAGATATATATATGTAGATAGATAGATAGATAGAGATAGAGATAGATATATAAAATAAAAAAAATTGTGTGTTTTCTAAAGACAAAAGAGAACTCTATGTGAACACACATGCATATTTCATCGCTTGCTTTATTTAATACATATTTTATTTTTGTTTTACATCGTCGCCCGTTCAACAGTTTCAATAATGGCTTTATGCAATTGTCGTGGTAGCGTCGTCCCCTCCAAGCAAATAGATGTAATATTAGTCCGTTTGATGCACAAATCCAATATAGCCTGTCCACTGGTGCGAGAGATGGGGTTGTAGGAGAAATCCAAGTGCGTCAGAGCCTTCCCGGCCGAGGTGTTAAAAAGCACATCCACGATCTCCAGCACCTGAATATTCTCCAAGTTGTTGTGGCTCAAGCACAGCGTTCGCAAGGCATCCCCGTTGTGTTTAATCACCTCCAAAAGCGGAATAATTCCCTTCGACCCCACGTAATTCGCGGAGAGGTCGAGGCTCGCGAGTCGCTTGAGAGGGTCCGCGGGGAGGAGGTAGAGAAGCCCGGTGTTGGGGCGCATTTTGTATTCCAAACAGGCCTGCTGATAGACCTCGCGGAGGGAGGTGTGGGGGGCCGTCGGGGCCGCGGAGGGCGGGCCGTCCGCCCCGAAGTCCAGCGGCGTCGGCGTTCGGGCGATGCCGCTGCTG
>HF955212.1:91611-101665 GCA_000982615.1 Phytomonas sp. Hart1 | reverse complement strand
CACTGCTCATGGAATCTCTGGGGAACGAAACCCCGCGCTCCTCGCTCTATATGGGAATAGATAGCTATGGGCTTATGGGTATTTGGTTATTGTTATATTTATATATATATATACCTATTTATTGATAGTTAGATATATATATATATACATATAAGGTGGTAAAAGAGAGGGAGGGGGGTATTTAAGCGCAATACGTCCTTTACAGTGGGAATTGGTGCCAAATATCGCCACGCAGGTCCCTCTATCCTAGTAAGCCACGACACAAGCTAGTTTTATTGAAATATCTTAAACAATGAAATAAAATGAAATAGGTTGATATTTTTTTTGAAATCTAAGGGTTATGCTTCTAAGAAGAAACCTAAGGTGATAAGAAAAGGTGAATAATTAAGTGGTGTTTTCAAAAAAGTGCTGTATGGCAAAGTGTTAATACCTCTTGGTTGTTTGTCATTTATTTTGAAAAAAATAAAGAAGTGGAGACATAGTGGGGATAATCTATATTATTCTTCAATTACAATAGAAGTAATTAATAAAAATTTTACAAAATAATTACAAGGTAATATTTTTCCTGAATAATTCATGTAACTTAAAATACACAAGCAAAAAATTTACAACCCCTTTTCTTCACATCTGGTGAACCCCTCCTCCAAACGAGAGTTATAAAAAAAACTTCGCCCCGAGGTTCGTCAGAAAATTAAAAAAGTAAATGTAAACAATTATATCGAATATTCCGTATCAAATAAAGCTCAGCTCTGATAAAGCAAATAAATAAAAAATTTTAAGCAAGCATTAAAAAAAACGTTGAGAATACCATCCCTAAGGTCAAGCATTGACACATACTTACGGAAATGGAATAAAACAAAGAAAATAGTACTGAAAAGTCTACACAAAAAAAATATATTAATATTTATTGAATAAATATTTATGAAATATATCAGCATGCCCTCAAAAAAAGGAGATTCATAAACAGATCCCTATTATCTAGAATACCAAAAAAGAAAAGAAGATAGCGCACATAAGTGTTAGATACAATTTATCGATCTTATCTTGACCTCACTTTTGATAAACATACGATTTTTTGTGTAAAAAACTTTGATAAAAAATGGAAAATACAAACTGTAAAGCATCGTGATGTAGTATTACCTCCAAGGTAATTAATTGGCAAATAAGTGGAACCCTATATAAAAAATTAAATCCATAGAATCATGGATAGGTTGTTTTTGATAAGTATCGTAGAATAATAATAATAATAATAAAAACCTCCCCCCTCCTTTATTTAAGACGCGAAGATGTCTGGTTGCGACGGCTTCAAAAGCCTTGCATCGGACCCCTCGAGTGGTGCCTCATCACCTCCGCTCGTTGTCAGTCGGCAGGGAATTAAACCCGACGATGCAGCTTTTTCTTTTCATTATTAAATTGTCATCCTGAGAAAATTTTTTGGATAAAATAAATAATTGGAATGGGTTGACGAGGAACCTCAAAAATATTGTGTGTTATTTCAAAATATGTAGTAAAGGTTCTTTCGCTCACATGTATAACCAAATGGCCTACAAATTAACGATAAATATTCGAAAATGATAACCCTAATTCCGATGAAGAAAGGGCTTTGACAAACCAAAAGCCGTAAAAAGAGTTTCACCTAAAATCCACCCTCCCTAATTCAGAAAGACAAAGAAAAAAAATTGTGAAAATAATTAAAATCGATAGTCGATAGTTAAATTAATTTATGGATAGGTTTGTGAAAGTGTGCCTGGTAAATAAATAAAAGACCATTAGAAACTTATTCACAGTTTGTAATAAATCTATTTGTAGGTAAAAAGCTAGGTTTTATTTTTATAGAAGCAACTTCCAATCCGAAGTAAAAATTTATAAGAAAAGTGGAATATATATGTCATTGGTCATTTCAAAGAGGGAAAAATAAACATGAAATTTATATGATTGCCTTTGGTTTTATATCAAACTCTAAACATTTCTAATTTAACATTAAACACCTCCACTCAAAATACTTTTAATTATCATAATTTCCAAAAAAATATATATATAATATCTTTTTATCGAGTAAGTGTAGGTACTTAAAAATAAATATCAGAAATGTAGAAAGAAAACCTTAAAACCAAAAACTAATGTAATATAATAAGGAATTACTTATATTACTATATTTTTTCACAGATTAATGATTTTTTTCTCCATGCATGAATACCAGAAGGCAGATGGTAAGCATGACTTAAACATTTTCAAAATAGAGTTCATTTACTTGTTAAAATTCCCTAACATTTTTACTATATCAAACAGCTTTATTTTAGGGTACAAAAACAGAAGTAAGGAAAATATTTTTCCTCCGGAACACTTCTGAAATGAAAAAGTGAACATTAGTAATGACAATAATAATACTATATAGGAATCAGTTCGAATCTTAATCAAAGAGAATAGATACTTCAGATTCATCAATTTGTACCTAATTATTTAATTCCTTAAAAATGAAATGATTATTTCGTTAACATATTTATTTGCACTTTCGGTAAAGGCCTCTTGAGGACGGAACTTTGCTTAAACGGATGTAATAAAATCACACCCAACGTGCCTACAGCCCTACAGAATAGGCAAAACTACATTTTAAAAAAATGTCTACAAATATAATTAAAAGGAATAAAGAAGTTAGTGAATGGAGAAGAAATACGTGAAAAAAAATAACAATATAGAACCCTTATGGATGGAGTTAGACTATTGGGTTTACGGATCCTTGACTCACAAGTATGTAAGCCAGTTTATCTTGATCTTCGTGTTCATTTGGGTTATTGGAAAGTAAACACAAACAAGATGAAAATACTATTTTTTTTTTTCAAAACAATCCGTAGACACAATAATAGAAAAAAAACTGAAGGACCACAACTTTTCTATTTTAGACACAACACACCGTTAAGCCATTTTCACAACATATTTAATCGGTGAAATAATCAAAGGGTCTATAGAACTATATATGGGTCTTTTCGTCTATTAATGATCAGTAAAAGAGTCACAAAATATTTACTAATCATATTATTTTCCTTTATGTCTCCATTTGACGCCAAAACTCCATTTTACTTTGTTTACCAGGAAGTTTATCAGTAGAATAATAATTCCATCAGTTTGAAAAAAAAATGAGAACTATCTGTGATACTCAATAAATAATAACATATGTAAATATTTAAGATGATTTGCAAATAAAAAAGTGCATATATCAATGTGCTATAATCCATGCCTTACAAAAAGATAAAAACTGAAAGTAAATGGGAAAAAATGCTTGTAATAATAATAGAACTGGTAACAACAAAATGCATAAAATAAAAAGGTAAAAAACATAAAAAACACATCAACTAAGAGTCAATTGTGCAATATCAAGAAGTGTTAATGTAAAATTAGTAGGAATAATGTAAGCTACAGATATATAATAATGTGGTAGAAAAAATGGCGTTGCATTCTCTTATGTATGGAATGTTGACTTTTTCATTTCATAATAAATTTATAGTTAGTTATTGGGACTTGCTTGTTGCCAGTGATTTTTCAATTACTTCTCATTTCACTTCTACGATAAATTCTTATACACGGTAAGACCCAGAATAGGAAAAGTATACATGTGCACAATAGACAAGACTAATAATGATATTAAATCAAGCTTAATAAACGCTCAACCATATGCTCAATTTGGTTTATAGAAGAATGACAAAGCATGAAAACTACATTTTTCATTACTTTTGAACTACATTTTCGGTTGCTGAAGCATAAAACAAAATAAAAAAGTCGGAAATGACAAAGATATAAAATGAAAAAAAACCGAACAAAAGATTACGTATGTTGTAAAATGAAAATGCAAAATCTTATCATTTTTTACTTCACAAATAGATAAAAAATTAAACTACTATACCTTTCTTAAGGTTTTCTAGTAACTTGGTTTGCTTGGCAAAACAGCTCAAATACTTGATATATGAATTACCTGTCAGTGTACTGAAGATATTCATACACATACCACATCAGCCTATGATAAAAAATACCAATAAAATACGTACCATGTTTATATAAAGTGTAAGGGTATGATAAACATATCTACATATGTGCACATTTCTGTCATACCCTCATAATTATTATTCCCATGTCCTTATCCAGCCTTCATCATTTTTAATGGATCGTCTTGTCACTCCACTTGATCTGGATCAGCTGCTGAAATATTATTTTTGCTGTCTGGTGTATCAGAAGTGAATGTATTCAGATGATCCATCCCGGGTGGCATTACCTGCGGCAGCAATTGCACACTTATAGCCTGAAATGATTTGTGCCCCTTCATAAAACTAACTCTAAAGCGAACTCGGCCACCCACTGGAAGGGTGCGGAATCCATTCATATTCAGGTAGGTTTGGTGCACGAAAATATCCCCCGGGTTTATCGGTACACGCGTACACGACTTTACCGATTTCTTGTCAGTGGAAGTAAAGACGGAAGGTAAGGAAGTCGAGGAACTCCTAGGGAGCACCCTATTGGGGAAAGGCTGGGGCTTCGGTTCATGTTCCACGTAGTTGTTAACATCGAGAAATGCTGCGGTAAGGACGTCGGCCAGTTGGACATCCCCACCCAAGCAAGGGTCCGCCTCATGCAGCATAAAGCTCACTTCATGGCTGCTTTCACGGGAAATATCGTTTGGATCCAGTCCCTCTGTTCCCGACCTTTCAAATTCCTTCGCGGTCGTTGTGCTTTCCCCAGATGCGGGATCTGGGGTCGGAACGACTTGATGCGTCGCCGTCAGGAAGCCAAATCCGCGCACAGGATTGTAGCGCTTCACGTAGCCCTCGTACAGGCAATCCGGGGTGTAGTTCAGACCGTTGACCCGCTTATCCAGATTCGGCAAGGCCTGTGACTCGATCGGCACCGTGAACACGGTGTTGGTGACGCTGGTTAGCCCCGCAGACTCCGCCACAGACCCGCTGTAGACCGGCAAGAAGACGTGGAGCAGAGGGTCCAGGGGGGGTTGTGGACAGGCCATCTCTTTTGTAACAATACTAGGCCCCGGGTTGACGGCGGGTATAGCCCCTAAGCCAAGGTCTTGTCCCAAGTACGGGGCACCCTGATATAGGTAAGACGTGCATTGTCCAACTGGGGGCGTGCCATGATACAGGTAAGACGTGCACTGTCCAACTGGGGACGTGCCATGATACAGGTAAGGCGTGCACTGTCCAGCTGGGGGCATGCCATGATACAGGTAAGACGTGCACTGTCCAGCTGGGGGCATGCCATGATACAGGTAAGACGTGCCTTGATTCAGGTAAGGAGCCATCCCGTTCACCGCGGCCGAGAAAGGTGAGTAGAGCAACTTAGTGGAATCCACGAAGGGCTGGGGTAAAGCGATGGAATACATGGTCCTGAATCAACTGCTTAAAATTAAAAAAAGTAGGCAAGCAATTAAACAGCAATAAGGGTTTTAAAAAAGGGTAAACAATACTCTTAGGGTTCTTGGTTAATATTTGCTTATTTAAATTTGAGCCCCTAAATATTTTTTCCCTTTTGAAGTAAACAAATATTTAGACTGGAGTACGAAGATTTATATATTTTCAAAAAAAAAAGATCCCCTTTAAGAACTCTTAATACTCCTTAGATATATTCAGATTACTAAATCACGTCTTTGATACGGAATTTTCTATGTAGTTGAAGTAATAGTAAAGAAGGAATGTATAAAAAGGAGAAAAACAGAATAAAGTAAGGAATTTGAACTCTTGTTTTCAATTTGTCATTAACATTATTCCTAAATTCATGTAAAAATCTTTATTTGACCTTAATGAAAAAAACTAACTTGAAATAAAGCATTTCATAGTTATGGATCCCTCGATTATTAATAATTTTAGATGGTATAAACCATTAATTTCTCGACTCTCTTAAGTGTTATCTGGATAAAATCAAAATACAAAAGAATAAGACTGTCCTAGCACTTAAAACTCGAATATTATTATAGGGATCAGAAATATATATACGAATACCTATTACTTTGTTCAGTAATAGATACACTTTAACTCAAATGAAATAAAATAACAAAGTGAGCTGTAACATCGAAACTAGTATAAATAAATCTAAAATATATAAAGGTTTATTTTACATTTCGAGATTTATTGAAAGAAGTAATAGAAATAAAAAAGAAAAAAACGCAACAATAGCACTCAACTATGAAATTGTGGATTCCTATACATAAAGTAGATTAAAATAATGAAAAGAAAAAGAAGTCTTAAAATATAAGAATCATTGCTCTGAGTTGTTGCTGCGCCTCTTGAAACACGAAAAAGCTTTAAAAAAAATATATATATATAGGTGTATATAAAGCAAAAGATTATGCCAGAAGATATTTAGAAAAATGCTAGAACAATTTTAGTAAAATAAAAAAAAGATAGCATAACATATCACGATATTGAATTAATATTTTAATACTTTTTTCAAGCTTATAAATAAAGGTATGTCGTTTTTTGCTGAATTAGAAGCATAGCCTCCAATATTTTTACATTTCAAGAGATAAATAATGATTAGTATGATATATTGATTCATAAAATGGGTAATGTATCAGTTGAAATATAAGCTAGCACTTTCATAGCTTGATTAAAATCAATGCATATCGTTTTAAAACGCTCATGTATTAACGAATAAGGGAGAAGGAAACTAGTATAAATAAAGGATATTAATGAAATCAGATTTTCCATATTTTTACGCATAAGCAACTACATATATGAAAAAGGAAATAAGAAAATATAAATGCACCATTTTTACGAATAACAAAGAAATAATTTAGTGTTAAATATCTCAGAAAGAAAGGAAAGGGATAAGGTCGATGCGTAATAGTTTTTCCTTTAATTCAAATTGGAAGAATAATGGCAATAAAGTAGATAAACGGGAAAATGTTTTGGTCATTCTCCACATTCCATTGTTTAAACCAGATTTTGGAAAAGACGAAAGAAGTTTGAAGAAAGTACTTATATTTAAGTAAGTACATCATAACCTGGTGTACCTTGACAAGTTTCTATATTTTTTTTTTATGGACACTTATTTAAAAAAAAAAATGATTTATCTCTTTGTCATTCAAAGTGTGTATCGAAATCCACACAAGCAATGAAAAAAGAAATAATAATAATAACAATGAAAGCAAATATGTGTAAGTTTCAATACATTTAGGTTGGAAAATGCGTACTTTATGTAAGATTTTCATGTTCGTAAAATCGTTAAAAAAAAAGTGTATAAACATTTCAGAAGAATATTTATGTTCAAAACGTAAAATGAAAATTTTCAAATGCTTCACCACTAGCACATGCTAAAATATACAAAAGTAATGAAAAAAAGTGACACGTAAAATGCGTTATTGTAAATACATAATTTTTCCCTTAAATTCTTTTTTGTGATATAATTAATAACCCACACCCCCTCACAAGTGGAATTGTGTTTGATCTTTGTAGCAAACATCTTGTTGGGTCCTAAGGCTTGTGAACAGAATCACTTTAGATCAAACGCAAGTAATATTTTTTCTTAGGGAAGGGAGGGAGAAGATTACTCCACTTTATTTGTTCAGATCAACTATATTTTAATCAAATTCGCTCAAATTGCTTTCTGTTAATTGTTTGTTATCTTAATAATACCAAGTGAAAAATATTTACAAAATTATTTAAAGTGACCACATGTCATTCTCCTGTCTTCCTGCAATATGAACCGCATCAAGGAATAGTAACAACAACACCTTTTTGTACGAAAACAATCAGAATAGACAAAAGAAATTAGTATAAATAAAAATGCTAAAAATGATTAAGATTATGAAGATGGTGAAAATAGTGCATAGTTGTGTGTCACTTATTTGAAAAATTAAAAATAAAAAATGGAAAATACTTTAAAGAATATGTTGAGGAGTAAAAAAAAATGTATACAACTGAATGAAGGAAGATGAAATTAGTAATCATAATGAAACGATATGCTCGAAAATGCTGTGTTAAGAAAATGAATTGAAAAAGAATAACACTGCGCGTTCAATAACTTTAAAATGGAATACTATCTTACCTTTCGGTTACTCTTTCGCTTATAATTGTTGCTGAGTTTTCTGCAGCAATACGAAAAAAAAAAGGAAAAGCAGCAAATTTGCTGATGATAGAGCACAAAAAAAAATGAACAATAACGCCTTGAAGATTAAAGAAGAAAATATGTCAAAACCAAAATAAACAAAAATGAATGTATAGGGATAGAAATATAGATATGTAGCTAAATTTATTACTTATAACAAGTGAACCTGTCTGTTTAATTTTGAATAATGACAACAGACATTGGTTATATTAATAAAAAAAAAATGATGAATGAACATGCATTGTCGACCTTAAGAGTGAACTCACAAAGAAAAAACATTCGCCTCGATATTTTATCCATTGTTGGCAATCATTTCATCCTTATTACCCATGGTCTTCAAATAGGTAAAAAAAAATGGTACGTGTATTTTTTATTCAGATTTTGGCTTTTTTATCATGAATTTTCTCATTTACAGAAGCAAATAAACCGTAGTAAATAAAAATGGTGAAAAAAAAAATAACCACTACTACTATATAGTAGATTAAATAATAATGAGAATAATAAAGATGTATTACGTATAGCATGCAGGTAAGCATAAGATAATCAAATTTTCTCCACATCCAAAGAAAAAATGAATAAAAACAATACTAGAAAAAAAATAGTAAAAAACAACGATGTTACATTAGTATACATACATAAGTAATAATATACATTCATAAAAATCTGATTAGAAAGATTAAAGATGGTGCAAAGATAAAAGAAAGATTATGATGGAAATGAAAAAAAAACGGAAAATATATGGAAAATATATGGAGGATTTTTTTCCATCTCAATACAGGTGGATAAAGTTATTTAAATCAAATTTGCTTGTTTCAACCGAAAATAAATTTATTTATGCACCTATTGCATTACAGAAGTAAATTCTTCCACAATGTATATGCATCCTCCTTTGTTGCTACCATAATCAGTCTTGTTAATTTTATTATTTGCCTTTACTTTTCACATTAACTTTATGAAGTGATCCTTTGGTAGTGACATCATTCCCATAGCTTCACTCTCTTATAAACAATACCCCTATAAGATTACCTCAGATTGGTGTGTATTAGTAGGTCGCATTGCGTCCTTTCTTTTAATAATATGAGAGAGAATAGTCTCTGCTTGTATGCACAAGCTACAGCCCATCGGTGTTACTCACGAGCAGTTTGTCAGCACACGGCTCGCTTGAAAACATATGAAGTTTATATGTTTCAATGTGAAGTGGCATGTGAAGTCCGTATTGCAGATGTTAGAGGATTCAGTAAGCAAATCCTGAGCAGTACTGATTCCTTCAGACCGCACTGCCGGGGTCGTCTCCACGATGCAAACGAGAGCGCCCTCCCCGATGGTTAAGGATGGTATGATGCAAAATTTGATCTCCAAGTTTACACAAAAGAAATGGTTTTTACCACTGCCTGGAGCGGGGAATCGGGCCTGAACGATCAGGAGTCCGTTCCGGATGAAAGTGGGGTCGAATCCAGCGAAGTCTCCCCGCCCACCCGCACACTGCCAGGGCGCACCAAAAGTCGAACGTCGACCGCCTGAAGACTGCACAAGTTTATACCCCAGTCCGCGCGGAAGTACACACCGGCGCCGACGGTGAAGTTCTGCGCAAAGAGCTCCGACAGGATGGAACCCTGAATGAGGTGGATCTTCTGTTGGTGGACGAAGATGTCCCCGATGCGGACGGGCGTGCGCGCGTAGCGCGTCCCTTCGATCTCCACCACCTCCCTCTCCCCGTCCTCCTCCAGCCCCCCGCCCTCCTCGGCGGCCCTCGCCCCGAGCGGGGTGAGCTTGTAGGTGGCGGTCAGGAAGCCGAAGCCGTGCATGTGGCTGTAGCGCTTGACCCGCCCTTCGTACTGCGTGTTCACGGCGTACCAACGGCCGTTCTGGCGGCTCGCCGGGGGCCCTGTGAACCGCGGCTCCCCCCCCTCCGAGCAGCGGGGGGGCGGCGTAGAGGCCCGCCACCGGCGCC
>HF955212.1:12343-29223 GCA_000982615.1 Phytomonas sp. Hart1 | reverse complement strand
CGGTCCGTCATCGCTGGGGCCATCCCTCTAAAAGAGTGCCCATTGTAAGGGGGACGTGCCTGGTAGGGCCCCACCCTTCTTTTCCAGGGCGTGAGGGAAAACGGTTTGTTAATCCACCGGAAAGAAGTCAGGCCTTTTTTTTGGGGGGGAGGGGGGGGAAGAGAGAGGAATAAATAAAATCGTACGTGAAGCTGTGTGATAGCTTGGATCTGCCCACACAGTCCATTGGAATTGAAAAGGCTTTTTTATTTGAGGCCGCTGGTGAGCCACACCAAATCGAAAGAGGGGCATTCGCAGGGAACCTGCGATATATAAAGTGATGACAGGGGGGATGGAGCTAATGTACTCCTTAATTGTTGTGTTTATTATATTCCAATCAACCGACATGGTATATCAGGAAGGAGACTTCAGGATATCGATAACCGTGAGTAGTTTTTTTTGGGGGGGGTTGTATAAAAAGTTCTAAAGAATTTCCATTTTTCTTTTCTAGAATGGGAATCAAAAGCAAGAACCTCACGAACTTATATGTTAGAGGAAAAGCAAGAGAGAAAAAAAGAAGTATGAACCGATCAGCGGCCGAGAAATGCTAACAGCGATAGAATGAAATTCAATGCCACCAGTTATGCGACCCTTCGCTACTGCTGCTGGAGATTGAGAAAAAAAAAAAGTGGATTAAAAAGTAATTCAAATCAACGAACGTTCATTTTTTCCTCCCAGGCTAGCCTGGCGGTTTCCGCTCACGGGATGGCCCGTTGTGGATTAGCGGAGCTTCTTCTTCATTCGGAGGTTGGAGCAGTGGCCGCAGGCCTTCTTTCGGCAATTCGTCGCGCGGACCGGGAGGCGGGCGTAGCATCGCCGGCAAACCTTCTTCTCCCAATTGCACTTCTTCGCCAGGGCCACCAACGTCGGCTCCATCACCCCGCCACGCAGACGGAGGACCAAATGCAGGGTGGATTCCTTCTGGATGTTGTAATCGGCGAGCGTGCGGCCCTCCTCCAACTGTTTGCCCGCGAAAATCAGGCGTTGCTGGTCCGGGGGGATCCCCTCCTTGTCCTGGATCTTCGCCTTCACGTTGTCGATCGTATCGCTGGCCTCGACCTCGAGCGCGATCGTCTTGCCCGTCAACGTCTTCACGAAGATCTGCATTTTTATAAGGGGGGGTTAAATGTCCTTTATATGCTATGGAAGGAAGAAAAAAAATGAGCTGGTGAAAAAAAAAGGGTAGAAACGTTGATATTGTAGAGAATAAATTCATTCGATACGAAAGGACCCTGTGAAGTAGATCAAAAACTGTTTGAGGTTGTTTCTGAAAAATGTTAAAATAACAAAAGTAAAGAGTCAGTTATTTTTGATGGTTTTTAGCTTAATTTTACATTATTAAGAAATATCACTAGTCGTATGGCACTATTAATAAATGAAGTGGCGTGGCACAATAGAAATGATAAAAAATACAATAGAATAAAAAAAAATACGCAAAGTCCATAGCTTAGCCTGTAAGCGAAACACACAAATATACAGCAAAAAAAAGAAACCAATTGATTACTCATTACACATGATATATCTATAGTTCCACTATAGCAATGATTTAGTAATAATTCCTTTC
This sequence comes from Phytomonas sp. Hart1, assembly GCA_000982615.1. Taxonomy (NCBI): domain Eukaryota; phylum Euglenozoa; class Kinetoplastea; order Trypanosomatida; family Trypanosomatidae; genus Phytomonas; species Phytomonas sp. Hart1. The sequence goes on along the minus strand of HF955212.1, from coordinate 27,620 downwards.
CCCCCACAATCCATGGTAGACCAAAAGATAACTAAAAGGATCATTAGATTCAATCAAAGATTGAATTCGCTTTGCTTTTTTGCCCGTGCATTCTTTCCTGCCTTCTTTAGTATTTAAACCAGCGTATTCAATATAGGGTTTAATTTTGCCGTTTCGGCCTAGATTCTGATGTAAAGGCGGGGTGCGAGGGGGTGGGCTGGTTGACAATGTCGGACTCGGTGTTCGCGTATGCGATCCCCCTAAATAGACGGCGCGCATAGAATCTACAGTGGTATGATTATTTTTCTTTAATATGGATTCACCGACATTTCGAACGACGCGCGTCTTATCCGACTTGTTGCCATTTTGGGTCGTTTGATGGGAGAATGCGGGATTTCGTGTTACCCCCAATCCACCGGCTATACGCCCTGCTCGCTTGGAAGGAAGCAAATCCTCCATACACACAACTTTTACGTTGTTTGAATGTCGCGTTGAAGGGGATTTCTCAACTTTTTGTACTTTTTTGTTGCCTCTCCCGTCTTCCTTTGGTTGAGACTCACTAGACCTTGTTAGAAGGGAGTGCGTGTCGAGCGTCTTTATTTCACTCGGCAACTCTACTGTTTCAATCTCAGAAGACTGTGTAGATGCCTTACTTAAATCGGAATTTACTTTTCGAATTTCGGATCGACCAACCGTCCTGTTTTCTACTTTTGACAGCCTTTTTTCGGGCATTCCATCCATTCCCGGAACGGTTGGGGTTCGCTTTTTGTGGAAGAAGGTAGGTGGGTGGGTTCGAGGGTCATAGACCTCCACCATCACAATGCTCGGCTCCTCCATCGTTGACAAACTACCGGAAAAACTTCTCACCATCGAGCCGTCGAAATCCCCCGAGGACGAACTGCGGGCGCTCCCGATTCGATCGGCCCTCGACGCCGCCCCCGAGTGATCCCCAGCACGCGGGGTTCGGGACCATTTCGCCCTCCCCCCCTCCTTTTCCCCGGCGTCGCTCGTTCGATTAGAAGCCGAAAGGAGACTTCGTCTGCTGGCTCGCCGGCAGGATGGGCTATTGTGAGAGCCGCGAGACGACGGGGTCGGGTTCGCTTTCGAGGGCGGAAGCCCGAGCGCCCGGAAGTGGGATCCGCCGGGACGCCCCTTCAGCAGCGTCGGGAAGTCTCGCCAGACCACACTCCCGCAGCTCTCCCCCAGTCGGCCGCTCCCGAGCCTGGATTGGCGCCGGCCGCCCTCGGCATAGGGCGAGGCCATCGCCGACGGGGCCTTCGCGTGGAAGGACCCCCCCCGGGAGGAGAGCCCCCGCATCCCGAGCCGCTTTGTCGTCGGGACGGCCTTCCACGCCACCCTCCCGCACCTCGGCCCCTCGTTGGTGATCAGCGAGACGGAATTCCCCCGGCTGAGGCGGCGGGCGGCGGCCTCGCCGGGCTCGTCCAGGCGCGTGTGGGTCCTCCTAATCCCCCGCGAGGGCGGCCCCCCCCCCCCAGTCCTCCAGCGCGATCCCCGAGGAGGACAGCGTCGAAAGCGTCCCATCCCCCCCGCCGAGGCCCCGCTCCGCCAACAACTGCCGGACGGACAGCAAATACGGCAGCCGCTCGCAGCGAACCGAGGCGATCGAGAAGCCCGAGGACGACGACGGGCCCGGCGAGGCCGCGCGATTCGCGGCCTCGCGCGAGCCCCCCGAACTACTCCAAGGGGAGTAGACCGAGCCGACATGGGGCAGGGGCCGGGGCTCCGAGCTCGCGCGCGAGGGCCGCTGCTTTGCGGGGTTGGCCAAAAAGCCGTCCATCTTCGACACAGGGAACTGCTCCGCCCGCGAGGGGGCCAACTGGGGGGCGACGAAGTCCCCCCGGACGAGTTTGAGCGCGCGCGCCCCCACCCCGTCGGGGCCGAAGCCGCCCTCGTTGAAATACTCCGGCAGGGGGGCCCAGGCGCCGCTCGGGCGGCGGTGCTCCGCCTGGTTAAACGCCAAACGCGATGGGGAGCTGCCCGGCGGCGACGGCCCGCCGGCGTAGGCGGCCTTCCGCCAGCCGTGGTTGGCCATTCAAGCCGGCCTGATCGGGCCCGAAAAGGATACCAAAAATAATAAATACAAATAAAGAAATCGGCGAAGAATCACCGGTGCGGGCGTGAATGGGCCAAATTACCGATTTGGGGGTCCGTCCAAGACAATCGGCGTCCGGCCCGGGGGGATGACCTGTAGGTTCACAGACGTCACAAACCAGATGGCGCTTGACTTCAGAATGTGTTGTGAATGTAATCCTACGCATACACCTAAAAAGATAAAAACAAAGATTAAACACGTCCAAAGTAAAACTGAGGAGAAATACGCAATGATGGATCTTCTGGGGAGGGCATCAAAAAGGAAACGAAAAGGCAAAAAAATGCGTCAAGGATGAAAAAGTCGCAGGCTTCATGAATAGGATGTACACCGATGGGTTCAACGAATTTGTCGATTTAAAAACTTACAATATGCAGCAACACTATATATAATCGATAGTTATTGAGCAAAATGGCTGCTTGGGGTAGAAACCCTAATAGGTTAAAAAAAATCTTCAAGAATTACATGTCTGGTAATTAGCAAAGCAAAATTTAAAAACAGCAAAGTTCATTCTCACTTTTCCCCATACTATATCAGAAAATATGATTTGAAAATATAATATTTTTTAGGTTAAAAAAAAGAGCATATATTGTCGATTTAGACATTTATGTCGAAAATTTATATAATAACAATAACTGCAATTTATAAAATTTCAACTATGTACAAGATAAATAAAATGCGTAAAGAACCACTAAACTAACGTATCTAAGTTCCGTTAACCCTCTTGATGAAGATAAATAAATTCACTATTTACGCCATTACATGTTCGCAATAGTATTCAGTTTGCGCGCTTAGATATATATAGGTTTTTGTTTTATAGCGAAAACGTAAAACGAAATTCGATTAGCGTGAATATTTCTAATTATTTTTTTTTCACAGATAAAGTAGAGAAAAAATATATATCTATATATTCCTGCATAATTGTATTTCAGATAAATATGCACAAGCATGTCATAAGGTGTTTATTAATTTATAAAAACTCAATGATGAAAATTATTTTCAGCTCTAAGAGTGTCAAACCCCCTTATTCAAAGCCCCCCGCAAGAACAGCCCTTACGGCACGTGATTGAATTTTCAATGACCCGCAAAGGGTCGTTCCCCGGATCACCTGCCCCCTTCGTTGACCTCTCCCCGAGGCGACTAAATGAAAACGAAGGAAATGAGATGGGGCGGCGCCGAGGTGGCGGTCCGCGGATGAGAGAATCTCAAGCCGGCCTCCCCGGCCCCAATCCCGGGGCCCCCTCTTCCTGCCGGGCCGGCGGCAGGGCGAAATTCACCCGGACCACCACCGGCCCCGTGCCTTCGGCCCCGGGCCCCCCCCAACTCCCGTTGTTGGGGCTCCCCTCCCCCCTCCCGACGCCCGCCGCCGGCGGCCGTTCGCGAGGGATCCGAGACTGCATCCACCGCTCCCGCAGTAAAACACTCACGCCTAATGCTATAAAGATGAAGAAAATGTATAAAATACCCCCAATTAGCGGAGAGGCCTCCCAATTCCACACGATATCGCTCGTGGCGTACATTAGATATTTGATCAGGTACCCGACGGAAATCGCCTGGGCGATTAACACGCAGGTCACCAAGGCTATTTTCAGGATATTACGCCAGGTCATAAATCGTGGGATGACGTGCACCTCGGCGATATAGGTCTCCACCGCCGGACTGCTGCGGAACCAACTATAAACAATCAGTCGTGCGAGGATGACCGCCAGAATAATCTCAATATAGAGAAAAAACGAAAGCATGATGCCATCGAGCTTGTAGATCGTCGCGTAGGGGACGTGATGGTACTTGGCGACGCAGGAGATCTCGCCAAAGACGCCGTATGCGATCAGCGGGGCCAACAAAATACACACCAAACAGGACAGCACCAAAATAACGCCGTAGACGATGCTTTTACAACTTTGCCAGATCAGAATGGAGCGCCGAATTTTGATTTTGAACGGGCACTTGCAGATCTCGCAGGTGTTGACGTTCTGCAGGTTGCGTTTGATGCTCTCGACGCGCCAGTGATCCAGACAAGACGGGTGCACCCAACGCACGGAGCCGGTGCAATTGCACGGCGCCACCAACGCCTGGTCTTCGTCCCCATCGCGGCAAATCCGGCAAAACCGCTCATCCTCGCCGATATCGCTCCCCTCCCCCCCACAAGACGGGTCGGGGGGGAAAAGAATATCCGAACGGGTGGGGCTATGCGAGCCGGGGAGCCGGGCGAAGGGCCCGCCCGCCAACCCGTGCGGGGGCGGAACCCCGGGCAAGCCGGGATCGTCCGCTTTGCCGTACTCCCGATGAAGCCGCGAGGCCGGGGCCTCCGCGGAAGAGGAGGGGGAGGGGGCGTGGATAACGATCGCCGTGGTGGCGGGGCGATCGCCCACCCCCGCCCCGCTTTTCTCCGGCTTTTCCGCATCGTCGGCCTGGGCCGGCGGGATCGGCGGGTCCTCAGCGCCTTTAAACGGCAGGGAATCGCCGTGGGGGGAATCCCCCTGGGCCTCCGCCATCGTCGCCTGCATCTGCGCGGCGAGGGCCCGCTGCCGCATCTCCAGCCGCTTTTGAAGGCCCTTCCGGCGGTGTTGATGCCAGACCGCCTTCAACAGCCCCCGAAGCCCCACCACCCCGGCGATCACCCCCCGCCGAAGGAGATAGGGCGGGCTCCAAAGGCACTCCATCACATCAATCCCAAGCGACGCCACCTGGATGATGTCCGCCCGCCGAAGAAGAAAGGGAAGTGGGAGAAATACCACCAATAAAGGAAGCACCACCGCAAAAATCATCTGGTTAGACCATAGCTCTTGGGCAGGGATCTGGGATAGATAAACATCCATCGAGCACTCATAGTTCGGGTTGAACAGCCTTTCGCCAATAATCTGGTACCTAATAAGGGATTGCAGGTTGCTTTGGATGATAAAATTAAAGTTCAGGTCCTCCTCCACCTTGGGGACGCGTAGGGAAAGACTAGGTAAAACCTCACACAATAAAGAGGTGTCGAATAACTGCGCGAGGGAGCTCCATAAGTTCGTTTGGCGGCTTCGGTAATCGTTCCCAAAGTCGTCCGTGTAGGCAAGCGGATGGGCCGGGGTTGGGATCGTCGGGGGTTGAGATCGGGCGCCCGCTTTCCCGCGGGTTTGCCCGGTCAGTCCCCCGTCAACTCCCTCCACGCCATGGTGATCAAACCCCGCCGCGGCCATCGGTGAGAGCTCCGAAGAAGTCCCTCGATCTTTAGAATACCTCGAAGCGCTGCCGGGGCGCAGTTCGGCCGATATCCGCATATTTTCACAGCCGTGACCCGAACCGCCGGATTCGTAGAGATGCCCACGGAGCTGAAGAACAATATTGACGACGTGGTCTTTGTGTCCTTTAAAAGAGATAATTTTCGTACCGCCACCGTGCATGGTGATGGTAATCTTATCATCGTACTCATTCTTATCGATAATTGTTTCGTGGAGTATAGAATTGCCAAAAATATTATTGGGCTCATATTGCAGGTTATGGAGCTGGGCTTCGTGATGGGTTGAGACCTTGAGAACATCCTTTTGTGGACAGTGTAGGCTATTGGTTTTCGGATGTGTTAGGGGATGGAGTCGAAACGGTGCAATGACAGAATTCTCTAAAATGTCCTGATTAATCGCTTCAAAATCATCCATAGTACCCAGGGGAAAAGTTGCGGTAGTCTGTGTTTGCATTTGCCGCGGCTCATCCTTCGAGTCCACCACAATGTGTGTCTGTGGTGTCTCGTCGCTTGCTACGTTGTCTTTTTTCCACATCGCAAATTTCGGTGATGAGCCCACCGTAGCGGTGGTTCTTTTGGGACTTAAATAAATGATATCCATGAAAGGAAGGACGTGAACGCCCCCAAAGTCTGGCGTTGACGACTCGGACAAGGTTTTCTCCACACTAATTGTAGATGAAGCTATCGGTTTCCCAAACCATTTATCTAATAACTTCATTTGATCTCCTAAGGTCATCCAATAACTTTTGTCAAGCACTGTGTGGCGGTCGAAAAGAACTTCATTAGAAACATTCACTATGGAATCCACAGGGAGGTCTGCAGAAGGAGACTTGGATACTCCACCGACATGTGAACCAAGGCCCACAGCACTAACGTCAGGTACTAAGTTATTTAACACTATAGCAAGAAGCACCAGCGTAAATAGATGAAATCCAATACTAAGGTGCTTCCTCAAAATTGTAGAGGAAGACATTTTCACACAAGTTCAGTAATCCGATTTCGACTCCTTATCAATTTTTTTTCTTTTTTTTTATGAAATATTAAATCCAAATATCAAAACAAATGTAGTAAACTAATGATTTATTTATATATTTATGCCACTACAAGAAGCACTTAAAAAAATAAAAGGATCCTTTATATTGTTAACACCTTATTAAATCCTATAAAACTAATTTTTTTAGTATTTTTTGTGGATCTAGAAAGCAAAAGGTTAGAAAAAAATGATGACAAAAAGAAATCAATAACATTTATTTTATATATATATATATTCATTGCTTCAACTATCGCACAATCTAAGAATTTTGAAAGAGCTATAAGAAAAAAATAAAAATGAGTTATACTATTAGCATATTAAAATTAGAGCCTAGTCTTTAAACGTGGTTAATCTTTACTAGCTTAAAAATCAAACCCAAGGCAACCTTCTCCTTCAAAAAAATCAACCTGCTGCATTCGTGACTCCGCCTTTCGCTCTTTAGCTGTTTTTGGCTGCTCCCCTTCCACATTAGAAGAAATCTCCACTTTTGCAAGCGTTTGTAGGTGGTTTTCAAGGATTTCTACTTGATTAAAAAATGCGGTAACGTCCTCCTCAAGGCTTTTTTCCTCGAAACTATCAGAGGTCCCCTGGTCGGCATCCACAACACAGGTCTCATCCTCCTGAACCGAATTCAGACGAGTTTTAAAATTAGCCATAAAGTCACGGAAAGATGGGTGCAACTCATAGCTGTGGTAGCACATCTTAAAAAGATGGGTTTTAATGATGCCTACGTCAGCCGGGCAGCGCCGCAGCCAGCGCATGTAGTTTAGTGCGGTGTCTATAGCCGCTAAACGAGCTTTTTTGTTGGCGCCATAAAGACGTCCAGAGAAAACGGGGTGGTCAGGATTACTAAAGAGCGTCGGATCCCAAAGCAGCGGTTCAGCACACATATACCCCTCGCATCCTGTTTGAGCAAAGTTCTTCAATACGTCCTGGTAGCACAGTACGTTACCGTTGGAGATAACCGGAATGGTCCCACCCAGGGCTAAGCGAACACGTCGAATGAGCTCAAGATCGGCCAGGCCGCTGTTTTGTCCTTTCATCGCACGTGTTCGGCCGTGCACACATATCAACTGCGCCCCCGCATCTCGAATCATCTGTGCGTAGTAAATTGTAAGCAACTCATCTAATTTAGACTCGATATTTTCATTGACTGGGGTTGAGTTCGTAGTGTCTGAGTAGTCAAAAACACGTATTTTGGCAGTCACGGGCACCTCCAGCTCAACATGTAGTGTATGAATGATCGTATGGATAAGATCCCAGTCCTCCATGAGAAAGGAACCGTAGTGACCGCGGCGCGCAATACCCTGTGGACAGCCTAAGTTGATATCAACCGCATCACATTGATAAAATATTTCCTCTTTATCTTCATCAGTCTCTTTATTCGGTGTAAAATTCCCATCAGGACGATTGGCAGAGACATGGTAAATACCATCTGGGTGGTTCAGGTCCACATATTCGCCTCGCACCGCAAGACGTGCAGCTTCCAAAACGGTCTCTGGGTCATGTCCACAAAACTGAACTATGCATGGTCTATCTACAAGGGAATCTCGATCAGCACCTCGGTCAGAATTCATTCCACAATCAGGATGCGGCCTGCCAGGTTGATCGTGAGTAGATAGCCGTTCAGCCTTATCAAAACTCTGTACGCCTGCTTCAGCAGCCGTGGCGGATGCTACGTACTGGCTAACCCTTTCGATAGGAGTGGTTGTAAAAAATTTCCGGCGATACATCGCGCTTTCCTTGAAACACTTAGCGTGTAGCATAGGTGTGTAGGCCAGTGTGGCGCCGTATTCTCTACAAAGCATGCGAAAAGGCAGTTCGCTTTGGTCAACCATGGGTCCTACCACAAACATGGGGGCATCCGCCCTATGCTCCCCTTCGCCCCTGTGTGGGAGACCGTGGGGGCGCAAGTCAAAGTTATGACGAGCCATCTTGGACTGCACAAGTAGGTACTTACGTCCAAGGACGTGGTTCCAAAAATCCCACGAATTCTTGGGTTTGGTTGAAGGGTGAATATACTTTACCGAAGCATCCCGTTGTCCATTGCAATAGGGACAAGTAGCACAAAGAAAAGGCTTGCCAGCAAGTGCATCCGATCTATATTTGTCTAGGATGTCTTGCTTGTATGCCATTACCAATGGCAAAAGTAAGAAGGTGGGACTAGTTCTAACACCTCAACAATTGACGTAATGCATATAACACCAATCCTAAGTTCAGTAAATTCTATTCAATAAAAAAAAGTATGTCGGGCTTTGATTTACACTTCATACCTTGTGCTTCTTATGAAAGGAAGACTCAGTTCGGTTTACAGACTTTAGACATACAAATACTCATACACACATGTATAGAAAGAGTGGAAAATATAATAGCAATATATTTAAATATATAATAATCTTTCACTGCTGATGTAAAAAATATCATTTATAATAACATAAAATGAATGTTTACAGGAAAAGTTAGGGAATGATACATTAGAAATATTTCTACAAGTCTAAAAAATGATCAGATCGAAATGGCTCGCATGATTACAACTATAATTAATAAAATAAACATGTACTGCTATGAAACGGTACTTTCTTTGGATGGGGATCATTTTCAAATAATCATGTATTAGTCCTTAATATTACTAGAAGTTTTACTTTACTTTAATCAAAGGTTACAATAAAATTTAAGCTCATCCCTGAAAACAAGTAACTGATAAAATTGAGAATCAACTCATCAAAGTCACATATAAAATGATAACATAAGTGCTGTTTTTGATCAAATACATCAAAAAATGCATAAAAATTACCTGTAAAAATAAAAATAGGCCTCTGATTTTTATACGTCAACTCACACCGGTACTAGATATACAATATCTTTTGATCACGATAACATAGTAAATGAGTACTTACACCAAAAGTTCATATCGTATTAAAGTGATTATATGTGTAAAGTTAAAAACATAACATTGTCCTTGGCAAACAAATTCGTAATCAGTTTGCCTACATTTTCAGGAAGGGAAAGTCCTATTTGGATAGTCTTCAAAATATAGAAAAGTAAAAGTAGGCTAACAAATTAATCCATGTTTTAATTTATTATCGCTTCTCGAAAATACAAAAAGAATTAACTTCTTAGGAGTACATTAACAGTATGTTTAGCATCGCCTTTTCGTTTGCTTAAGTTCGTCTCGGACCTCCCAAGCCCCGCCCTAGGGCCCTCATAAAAACACTCTGTATTGTGATGGATCAGAGAAAACAACCTTATCGTAGATTTCATCCACACCGAGGGTGTGTATCACTGTATGTGTGTAACAGTATCTGTGTGTGTGAAAGTATCTGTATGTAACAGTATCTATGTGTTTACAATATCTGTGTGTAACCGCATCTGTGTCTACGTATGTGTCTGAAGCCGCTGTAGAGCCAACTGTCCCAGGCCCCCTGTTTGTCCTTTAGGTCAAGATAAACCAATGGTGTGGGGTTTGGACGCGAGGATAGTCTCCAAAAAGACAACGCACGCGAGACAGAAGAAGGTTAAGGGCTGCCCCTGCGATGGGCGAAGCTCCCCGCCTACTTCGAAATCAATGTGGCCATTTGTCTGCAGCCCAAGGCAGATTTATTGCAAATGCAGGGAGACATCGTTTTTACAGGTGGCGGCGCAGATTTCCTGTCTTATAGAACCTTCCCTATCGGAACCGCAGTCTTCGAACCTATCGGAAGTGCTATCCATCGTGAGGTAGACCACGTTCTGACTATTGCTTAAACTACCCCCAAACCGAGCACCGGTCTCCTGGAAAGAACCAATAAATAAATTCCCGTAATGTTGCATTTGACGGTAATACTCTAGGAAACTGTGCAAGGATACCGCGTATGAATCCGTGGTCTCGGAAAAGCTCAGTACGCTACATGAACTGATCACGCTAGTCGCGTAGAACCTGGTGTTGCCTCGGTGTTTGCCCTGTTTAATTAAAAAAAAATGGGAAAAAACAGTTAGGAGTATTTTGTGTAGAAACGTGCCTCTCGATGTACTCAGGACAACCGTAGAACTTCGGCGACGCCACATGACTTTTCTCCGTCATGCGGCTTAGCTCTTCATCGGTCAGTGGCGGCGGTTCCGCCTCAGAGATCCCAGGCAACTTTCCGAAGTTTAAACATACCTTTTTATCCTCGTGAGGCATGACAAAAAAAAAGGGAGACATGGGAGTGGTTGAACACGATTTTCAATCGGAATGTCAACAGTTCCGATATGTTAAGTCACCCCTTTGCCTACAGCTTCAAATTTTTCTGCATCTTACAACTTGACTTTATTGCCTTTTCTCGTGGATCGGCAACGCCATCACGATCGACTCCGATTATGTCAACTCCGCACACATATCCACGAGTTCAGATGTGTCAAGCAGAAACCCAAGATACAAATGTAACACCACACAAGAGATAATATTACAAAAATTCTGAGGATGCTGGTGTCATGGCAACATTTTGGAAATATACCATGACGACTATAGTGCGAAACACTTTTTGATAAATATTAAATAGTTAAACAATGTGAAAAAAAAGAATAAATAAAAAAACTATGAAATATATAATGTAGAAATAATTCGACCTTCTTCTCATCCACATGTATACTTAGCTCTCTTTGAAAGGGTAAAAAAAGAGGAGGACTTCCCTAAATCCTTTTTTTAGTTGAAAATCAAAACTAATTGCATTAATACTAATGTGATAAAATCTTCTATGAAAGTTTCCTTATGAGCTTTACTGATGTCTTATTCTTATTTAATCAATCAGCCTTGATATTTTAAGTTTGCTTGTCAATCTTTAGTGCGGAACAAAAAAATTGAATTTATGATGTAAAAAAGTGAAAGAATAAAATAGATTATTTTAGTGAAGTGAGAATTAATTTTACAAAGTATGATACATGTAATCCATTCATATGTGGCTGATTAAGAAATAAACTTGCTCATACACGTTCATATATATCATGACCATGGATTCATCAAGAATTAGGTAAGCTTCCTCTTTTTGAGGCAATAAAAATAAAAGACATGTGATTCATCAAAGTAATCTTCCAAAGTACTGTCTATGCTCTCAATGAACGTATGTAGAAAAGAAAAAGGTGTCTTCCAATGTAGTTAACGTCTCATGTAGATCTTGCGTGCAAAAAGGTCATCTTAGTAAATACAAGAATGAGCAAAATAATAATTCAATAGGTAATAAAACGTTAACTCAACCTCCCACGCCTCTCGCGCATCACTACAACAGAAATATTACTCCTTACTAGAATTACTACTGCACAACCTCTTTACTTCTCATTTCAGAATAATCATTTCTGCCGTCATTAAACATGAAGAGCAATGAAAAAAGAAAAAAAAATGCTGTATTAACAGAAAATAATAAGTCGATACCGAATTTACGAATAAAAATATCGCACGCTTCCTATATAGCTGTGTTTTTTCCTTCTTCACCAGGACTACTTTTTTCCTTTCGTGGCAATCTCTGTAACCATAAACACAAAAATTAGAAGAAAAATCGATACAGACAAACCCCGAGGGTGATCAAAACCAGCACCGTAATCAAGACGTTTCGCTTCAATACGCGGTAGTACTCCCGAACCTCCGCATCCCCGTTCGGCCACGGGAAGCCCTCGCCCTTTGGATCGGCATCGAGTAGGTCCCGGGCGTACTGCGTCACCAGCCTCCACTCCTTTTTGCCCTCACCTGACGGGGTGGTGCGCGGGTTCTGAAAGACCAAAAGGGTGGGAATAGTCTGGAAGTTATACCGCGTCATCCACGCCTTTCCCACCACCTTCGCCTCGTCAAAAGGCAAGGCCAACCAGTCCCCGTGGGCGCCTTCCATGTAGGCCCGCATCTTCTCCGCGGACTGGTCCAGGGACACGAAGACGACCTCGAAATTCTTCTCCGCGTGGGACTTCTCGTAAAAGGTTCGCAGCACAGGGGTAAACATACGACAGGGGGGACACCAATGGGCGGAAAAGTAAACAAGAATGTACTTCTTTCCTTCCAAAGCCTCAACGGCTGAAATTGGAGCTAGCGATTGACCCCTCAGAAGGCTCACCATCGGCTTGTCAAAGAAAGATGCCATGGTGGTCGATGTCTCCCCAGATTGACCTTTTCTTCGACTTCCTTATAGTTATTTGCCCAAATTCTCCTTCGTTATCCTTCTAATCCCATTTTGTAATAGGACGAAATAATGGATAAGAAAAATCAACGTGAACAAAGACAATACTTCACAACAATAGCTTTAGACCTAAATTGACATACAAACACAAGTTTTGGTGATAAGGTAATGCGAAATATTAATCAGAAATCAACCTTAAAAATGAAGTGATAGATATGAACTCAAGACCTGCGGTAACTTGGCTTGTGCTGGTCTGACAAATCACTCCGCAATAAATTTCCACACAATAAAAGATGAAAAGTGAAACTACCCCGTTTTATTTACCACCATCCTGTATGCATGTGAAAAAACATATTAGCTTTCTCGCATGATAAATATTCAAAGACGCACAATCAACAAGTTGACGTGTGAATGAGATGAACCTTGATATGTAAGTCCAAGGCTGAAGAAATGACGAAAAATATGATTAACCCGACGCAAGAAGTTTGTGCGATATGTTAAATAATCCTTTTCTTCAAAAGCATAAGCAAAGACCGATGAGTTATGAAGACTTCAGCGCAAACCAGTCACTACGGCACGCTAAAATACATTTCAAATGGTATGCACCCTTTTTCGGAAGATTTCTGGACATATTAACTTCATAGCCAAAAATGTCTTTTTTAATCTCTGCAAAAAAGATAAAAAGACTACTATACAGATTACAGGATGAGATAATACAGACTCCTCACACCACATTTCTAGCAAATTCTGAGAGTCTATTTGTGATTGTGTACGAAAATATGCAAGGAGGATTAAAAAATAATACTTATCACCATTATTACATGCCACCATCTTTAATAATAGAAAAACGATAAGGATCAAAAATAGGAAACCGATATGAATCATGTCATTCCATTACTATTCATTATTCAAGTAAAAAGAGCATGCAGTTAAACATAATTTTACACTCCCTTTACCACGCTGCCAGGATAGATACTTTAGAGGACTGACCAAAGCATCCTAAGTATAGATTCATTAAGGTGGAAAAATCATGCCCTTCTCGGACACTGTTCTTTATGTATCGAATGCGAACCCTGTGATAAGCAGAACACACATCAAGGAGACGAACAAAGTGGTCTGTGGATAATGCAGGGGCACGCCTAAAGCATTTTTCGATCAAGAAAAAGGCATGGGCGCATTCGTTTTTCTCCAAATACGGCGAGATTGCCACGAGCAGAACGACCTCGCGAAGAACAAGGCTAAGAGTTCTCTCCGATAAACCGCCATAGAAAGATAACGGCGGTGTTCGTGGTATGGAATCCTCGTCATTTTCATTATATCCGCTAATGGTCTCGTTGTGCACGATTATGAACATTAGTTTGAGGATCGCGGGAAGGTAAAAATAGGAAAGGCACCTAGTCAGATACCGCAAAATTCGGTCCCACATATTTTGCCGAACGAGAAGATGATGCAGTTGTTGAAAAACGGGACCGTCCGTGGTCAAGGCCGCGAGCATGGCGCTGAAGACGCGATTTCGCCCGCTTTCGCTCGACATGAGCATATCCACCGGAAGAAAAGTAAAAAACTGCACAGACCCAGTAAAAAACATCTCCACGGTGTGTCGTTCATAGTAATGCATAATCCCTAGATTGCTCCATGGTGCGCAGCACATGCAGTAGAGGAAGTCCGAAAGGTCGTACACCACGGTCGCCTCCACACGTTCGGAGTCAAAATCAAACAGCACCATCGAATTTAAATGGACCGCAGAATCTTCCCCGTTGGGACCGCATCCTTCGTCGAGGTCCCCTCGCTGAGCCAAAGAGGAAGGAAAGGACACGAGATCGAAAAAGTGGTTCAACATCCGCATCACAAAACTACTCAGAGAGCAATGCATCTCCCCTATAGGACCGTTCTCCAGTAGGTTCTGGCCTAGGGTACATAACGCCGTTAGCCAACGCACAACGAGGGTCGCGCAGTTTACGTCTTTATTCATGACCTGTATAAACTCATTCTTGCAGTTTAATACGCGTTCGAGAATCACCAAAAGCGTAGTCGGTCGCTTCACCCCACGAGAGAGCGCCGTGAGGTCGATAAAGGTCTGCGCGGGGTTGTGAAATAAACCCTCCGGCGAAATCATTTGGGTGAATAACTTGGATACGACATTTTCCACATGAAACCCCGCCTGCTCGCGCGCCTCGACGAGAGTCATAAAGGCAGTATAAAACCCACTCCGCACCTCGCGAGGTAAAAGCGGCATCGCCGGATCCAATTTGTGGACCGCGCGAAAGGAAGGAATGCCATCCTGCGCGATGGCCCGAACCACGGCAAGAAGTTTGTCCGAGCCGAGAAAAACGCTGCCGCCGGTGCCGCTTGTGAGGATGCGGCGAAGAAGCAGGTTCGCATCGGTCACGAGACATGCTATATCACTATGATAAAGGTACACAAAGCGAAGTAAATCAAAAGAAATGTCAAAAAACTCTGGGCGCCGGTGGAAATTAGATCCGCACAGGCAATTACAGAAAAAAAACAGAGCCCGCAGGACGCCGAGATGCACCGGTGATGGATTATCATCGCCGGCGTTGGTTCTTAAAAAGGTCGTCGGATTGCCCGTGGCGTCGGTCCCGATAATGGACAGATCCTGGAGAAGGTTATTGGTGAGTTTGTCGTCCCCCGTTAATAGCTGCCGCGCAAACTTCGCGATAGGCTCCAAGACGGAATTATCCCCCGGGGCGGTATCATTCGTCATGGCGATAGCAAAGATGGAAATAATAACCGAAAGATGCGATAAAATAACCCGCATCAAGAACATCTCCACCGCCTCACGAGACGGAATCCCT
>HF955211.1:368248-388786 GCA_000982615.1 Phytomonas sp. Hart1 | reverse complement strand
CCGCGCGGGGTCGAGCGTCGTGATCTGTGAAGGGCACCCAACCTCCACCCGAACTACGCTTCTCAACCCCGCCGGAGGCTCGGATTGGGTAGAAGTCCCCTCCCCGTCCCCGGGGGACCGCGCGAGCTCGCGTTGGGTGAAAGGGCGAACCCGGACAAAGACTTTCGTCGAGCAGGCCTCGGGCCCACCTCTCCCGTCCTCCCTCCGCATCTCCAGCGGATGGGAATCGATGGTGAGGGTGGAAGTGTCGTCCGTGCTCAAAGAGGCCACGGGTGATAAGCCGAGAATCGACCGCCGATTCCCTTTTCCCGTGGAAGTCGTGAAGGACAGGACTTTTGAAATCGTGGCGTGAAGCCCCGAAGAACGTGAGCCTGAATTTACTGTCAGCGACATCCGCACGCTACCAATTGGACCTTCGCAACGAACGTAAAATTGGTCTTGGAAGGACTATTGTAACAGAAAGAGGGGTTTTTTTCCTATTGGGTTTTAAAGAGAAATCTAAAAAAAAAAGAATATATATAGATATATATATAAATATATATATAATGAAATGAGCTGGCAAAAGCAATCCACGAGTTTCTGCAGCTGTGTACAATCTTCCCTATTTAAGGAATGGGAAATAATCTACGCCGTGAAAAAATATACTGAACTACGTGATTAAACTAATGGAAAAAGTATCAGCTTAGAAAAATAGCAGTGGGTAAAAAATAATTAAGCAAAATTAACTTTCCTTTCCTTTACTTTTGCTTAATGTATGAAATCTTGTTGCTGTGTCGCTTCGACTAGGGAAGGGGATAAACAGCAAGACGAAAGAAATAAGCAAACTGCAAGATAAAAGGAAATATATTCGGCCAGATTGTTATACCCTTGCCTATAAAAGCAAAAGTTCCACTATGAAAGCCTTCTTAAATAGCTAGATAGATAAGGTCTATTACTAGTAATGAAGGCAAATCCAGGAATAAAGTGAACGTAAGAAATGTTCAGATTTGTGAATTTAGACATGGCACATACAGCTGAATTTAGTGAGTTCAGCTTTTAAATTTACCCTAGAATGATTGATAAGTATATATAACATGTTGCAACGAAACAAATACCAGCGTGGATAAGTCAAACAATAGAAATTAGGAAGGGTAATCAGTATGTGAGTTTGTACCTATCAAAAACCATGCTGGTCATGCAGAGGTGTAATAATTTGTTGTTGTATTTCCTATTTAACCAACGACACAGATCCCTTTCAAATATGCATTGCAAATTGAATGCTCTTTTTTACATCTGAAAAAAACCGCTGTTCACTGTTTATGGGTACAATCCTCCGGAAACTTTGTAAAAAACATTCTATCCTGTTACCGGCTTCGAGTCATTCACGCAACGATCCTCAGTGCGATCCATACTCACGCCCTGTCCCCTTTAGCATAAAAAAGGATACGAAAGAAAATAATTCCTGTGCAATCCAATTACATGCCGGCGACTTTGAATGATACCAAAGTCACGCCCCTCTCCTCTACACATATACCGACATATATGTTCCAATGTCACTGTGAACAACAATAACGGGGCTTTTGAGAAGCCTATTGCATCGCTTTTCAGACTAAACATCCCTGTCTTGCCAATCGTTAGCTTATTCTCGTTTCTTTCACTAAAAATAGATCATATAAAAAACTGCTTCTCAAAGTCAGTCTAGATTAAAAAAAAATCCGTCCTGCTTCTTTGTCAAATTTTTTAACAAGGAGGTTATCTCCCCTTATTTTTTAGGAAAGGGGGAGGGAGTGGGGAAGCGGAAGATCATGAGTGGTAGTCTCAAAAAAAAAAAAGTCAAGATGACAAATGTTGGAAAATTATCTAAAAATGAAAACCACTTATGTATATGTATATCTATATATAGATATACATATACATAAATATACCCTTAGCATCCGTGTATTCACACTAATACACAGGGTTCTATCTACGTCTAAAATGACAAAAGCGGTGATGCGTAATGCTGCAATTATTCATCGATGCTTTTTTGAAGCAACTGTTGTATTTCCTCCTGATAGCGTTGGAGACTTTCATTGTGCTCTTCCTGCACCTTTTTTGCTTTCCCCATGATTTCAAATAATTTCTGCTTATCGCGCCTCTGCTTCTCCTCCACGTCCTGCAGAGCCTTGTCGTAATTCATGCGTTGCCGAAAAACCGAATCACGCATCCGCTGCCGAAGGTTCATGTAATCCTGATCATTGACAAGCTTCTGGAGTCGACATAAATCCTCCCCCATACTAGCTGATTTGTCTTCCCAATCCTTAAGGACCGCATTGCTGCTGTTGATGATGTCGTCCTGCCGCTTCAACACGACAGCCAGATGTTCCTCATACTCAAGCTGCTTCTTTGCTTTTTCTACCTCGAGTGATGTAAATTGCCGACGTAGATCGGTCATCTCGAGCTCGAGCTTATGGCGCTGACGATCCTTCTGTATAAGCTCCGACTGGTGGCGCAATTGCTGATTCTCAAGCTGGTGCTTTACACGCTCGGCATCCACCTCCTTTGTGCGCTTGCGGCACTCGATCTCCTCCCTCAGCTTCCCTACCTCGCGCGCTTGCTGTAATTCCCTGGTAGGCGGCTGAGAATTCCTCATGGCGTCGCCAAAGCTCGCCCGGAGGTGCTTGATCTCCTGCTGATGCTGTTCTCGCTCCTTGGTAAGTTGTGCGTTGCTCTGTCGGTGCACCTCTTCCCTCTCGTTTTCCATACCCTTGCGGCTGTCTTCGTAAATCGCGCGGTTGCGTTGGATGTGCTCCTCCATCTGCGTGATGGCCTTCTTGTGCTTATCCATCAGCTGTTGTTGCTGTTGCGCTCCCTCCTCAACGGTCTCGCGTAGCTTCTTTTGATGTTGTTGAGCCTGGGTATCCAGCATCATTTTAAAATTTTCCTTACAAATGGTCATTTGATGCTCATGCGCAGACTTCAATTGGTTTTTAGTTCCATGCACCTCTGAATACGCTCGAAGCAGCATATTCCGGCAGGAGTTAAGAATAATTGCTTCCTTCTTTTTGGTGTAGTTCAGAACGATATTCAAGTTGCCCATCGTGTGCTTGAACAGTGTGAGAGTCGTGTTAGCATACATTGCCTCAGCTGTCTGCAAACGGAGAGTTTTTCTTGCTCGTTCCGTGTTTTGCCTCCTATATGTGGTAAGGTTCGCATCACTCGCTTTAGCTTCTCGCTTGTTATTCGCCTTCCTGGTAGCAAACTCTTTTTGTGTGTTGTTAAACTCCTGTAGTACTACCTCCCCTGTTTGCTCCATGGTTAGGGTTGCGGGGCCAGAGGGCACAAGTGCCGCACCGCTCTCCGCAGACGTCGGATCCACAAAATCCTTACGCTCAAGCTCCGCACGCAGCGTCGCTAGCATCAGCGCCTGACTTGAGTTCTTCTTCGTGAGCTTTGCCACCTGCTGTTCGAGGTCAAGAACGTATTCACGCGTGTAGCCGCAGGCACCAGCCTCCCCTAACATTCGTTGCATTCGCTCCACCTCACTGCGGAGCTCGCGGATCAGGACGACCTGCGGGTCCTCGTTCCGAACGGCACGGTTGACAATCTGCCTTGCTCGTGAGGCGTAGCGAAGGGTTTGCTTCATCTCCTCGTAGTTAATCATGTGTGGCGAGATCGTGGCCACCATCGAGGTTTGGCTATTACCACCAATCGAGTCCATCAATACTAAGGTGAGTTTGGAGTCGCGGTAGGGTACCGGCACCGAGAGGGCCTTGTTCTGCGAGAGATCTGCCAAGCAATCGATCACACGTCCCAGCACCGTCAGGGACTGGTTAATTTTGACGCCTTCCTCATACTCGGGGCGATCCACCCCGGCCTGCCCGGCGCGCTCCGAGCCCGCCAGATCCACCAGGTTTAGCTTGCCCTGCGTCTTGCGCGGGGTCCCGCTGCCGTCGAGGAAGAGCTGGACGATGTTAAAGCTCAAGATCGCATGGCCGCGGCTGCTGTGGTCGTTGAATTTCGTCATGGCGGTATGGCGTTCGTGGATTCCTTTCCACACCACCCCTGCCGCCTCCTCCTCGTGGAGGACGAGTTTGTAGCAAAGCCCGTCCACGTAAGGCCCGGAGGTCGGGTTGTGCCGGACCTTCAGCTCGAGGCTCCGCTGAGGGCGGATGAGGTCGTAAAACTTGTCCTGGTAGATCTCAAAGTAGGAGACCTCCACGCGGTAGGAGCAGGAAGGGTCCTTCTCCCGCGTCCGGCGCAGGATCTCAAAGAGCTCGTCACAGGCCCGGGGGATAATGCCCCGCAGCTCCCTCGGGTCGACCCCGGGCTTCGACCTCAGGGCCCGGCCCTCGGGGGCTTTTAAGGGGGGCTTGTTGAAGTTGACGGGCAGGGGGCTGAGAAGGCTAACGGGACCAAAAGAAGGTCCCGTAGGATCCCTTTCACTTCGGTTGCTCAGATCAGCGGGTTTGCCAGTGGGGTCCCGCGACTTCGCGGGGACGTTCGGGTGCGACGCGTAGCCGAGCATGGTGAAGGTCTTTCCACTACCGGTCTGGCCGTACACAAAGACACATCCGTTATAGCCATCCAGGGCGTTCTCGAGGATCGGGCGGCCCACATGGTGATAAACCTCAGTTTGGCTGGCATAGGGCGGGTGGCCGATGCTGACATCCACCACGACGCTGTTCGATCCTGAGCTGCCATAGACTAATGCGTTGAGGTCGTTAAACGACCTTTCCTGCAGTTCCCCACTGCGGGAGCTGGGTGAGGAGGCAAGGCTTTCGCGCCCTAAAAGGGAGCCCGATCGGTTGAGCCGTCGGGGGATGCCCGGGCTGCAGTTCAAATACGCATCGACAGTATCGCACAGATCGCGGTCGTTCGTCACGTCGCCGCGCTCAAAAACAGACCAGAAACATCGCGTAAAGCTGTACGTCGCCGCGGTGCGAAAGTCGCGGCTGGGATCGAGCACCGTGATCATGCAGGGATCATTTGAATCGATACGGACGGTGCTGTGGTGAGACATATCCTGCTGGGCGATCTCACGCTCGCTATAGGGCCGCACACGAACATACACCTTCATCGCATTCCCCTGGGTCTGGAGCGACAGGGAATAATCTGAGCCACGGTGAAATGAAGGAGAACTGTTGATGCTCGTGTGGGCATTGGTGAAGTCAGCACCGGTTGGTGAGTCTTGCAGGGAAAGGGTCAATGAATCCGTGCGCTGCATATGCCGATCCGATGTCAGAGAATTGAAAAAATAAAAAAAGTGGAATGGAGCTCTTCCGTTCCTGTTTGATAGTGTCCAGGCAGATGTAGGGAGCTTTGACAGTTAAACTTCTAGTAATTGTGATATTTTACTCTACTTAGTTATTTTACAGTTTTAAAAAAAATACTGCTTAAGCACCTTGTTTCTTTGTTGTTGCCTTGTTAATTAATATGCCTCCTTGTATCTTCGATAAAGGAAGGTGGCTCTCTGCTATGTGTCAAGCAAATTATTGGGTCTAAAATTCTTTCGGTTTATTTTTAACTGTGAGTTAAATAGAATCTAAGAAGACTTTATCAATATAAAAATTATGAAATTGGTTCTAGTGAAATTTTGAATGAATTTGCTTATAGGTTGCCTTTCTAGAAGCAACTAATGTATATATATATATATGTAATATATGATAAAGTTAAAATAAACCAACAAAAAAAGGTTTATTCAAATTGAAAAAAAAAATTGGTGTGCAAATCGATTAAGTCCATTAGTCCCTCCCGGAAAAAGGGCAGAAAAACAAATATGGTATCATAATGTGCCATATATATATATTTATATATATATGCGCGTGTGTGTTGTTATAAATGCATATTAATTAGAATATCGTCTCGTTTAAGTCGTAAACTGTAAAAGTTTAAGGGAGTACGGTGTAGAAACACCAAAAATAGCCACATTTCAATCACAAAAGCAAGTTCGTTGTCAAAGCCCGTGTGAACTGTCGACTCCAAGTCTACCGCGCGCGGCGTGATGCGGTAGGTTTAAACCGACTATCCTTCTTTTGGGTTAGTTGCTTCCTAATTCCATCATTCTGTCGACGAATTACCTTCGCCAAGGCACTGAGGCTCTTGCTACGCTCAAAACGCTGTTCCACTTCCTTAGCACGCCGGGCGGCATCGATCGCGTCGGTTTTCTCCTGTTCGCGTCGCCATTTGAGCACCCTCGTGGCGTCGTCTTCGTCATCTTCGGCACTTGCCCCTGGCTGGCCGCTCCCACCATCGCCCCGACGAGCGAGGTCCTCGGCGAGAAGGTCGTCAAAGCGATAGTACTCCTTCACGTCCTTCTTCGCTCGGATCTTCTCCAGTGCGGCAACCCGCGCCTCCGCATCGTCGCCGACGGCGCTGAGCTTTTGTTGAATCTCCCGACGCTCCTTACGGCGCTGGTTCACCGACTTCATCACCTGGCCCCCCCCCTAGCAGCATAGACTCCGGTAAGACCATGTTTTGCAATAGAGATAAATGCCCTCGGATGGCAGGGTGCCGTTGTAGCATCGCCTTTGTGGTGTCAAAATAGGCCTGCGGGTTGAAGTGCTTGAACTCCTCCTCTTCCTCCACAAAAACGATGTGTTTATTTTGGGGCGTACTGCCAATGATCGAACCCGCCGCATCCTCCTCGAGAAGATCCTTTAAACGGGTTTGATCGCTCTTCGCCTTAAATTCCAGGTACTGCACGTTGCGGGTGTTGTGACCGATCGTTTTCTTCAGCTCGGACGCACGCTCCTCTGGTTTCATGCGCTGCGTTCTTTTTTTAATCCCTCCAGTGGCGACATCCATGATGGCCTTGGTCATACCTATTTGAAATTCATCCGGATTACGCTGGGCGGCGGCACGCTTCAGCTCCAGAAGACGTTTTACTCTCGCCTTACGCTTCTTTCCACGTAATGCATGGTCTTTGTGTTTTTCTAGTTCGCCTAGATGTTGTCGAGCTGCAGGCTGCGAGCGTTCCTGGTGCACTTTCCGCTTGATGTGCTTATTCAAACCGGATACACCAGGATTTCGTCCCTTTCCCTTTGTCATCGATTTGGTGCGGGAAACAACGTCCTTTTTTTATTATTGCACTAACTAAACTCCTTTAAGCCCCTTTACAGAAAATGAGGGACGTTGTGTTTCCCTTTGAAATAATCTCGTTCAAAATACGTATTACATACAAATGATGACAAATAAGACAACAGAAAGAAAAGAATACATATCTCATAATCAACAAAGCGTCAAATTCGTAAGATGTTTTATTAATAGACCCATAGTGCGACATTCCCATGGAAGTCCTCCTCAGCTTTCTGTGGATCTGAGTCAATTTTTTTTTTTATAAGCGTCTCCCATTGTTAAAGAGGTCTATCGAACCAAAAGTGAGACTTTTATCCTTATGTATTATACGATTTTGGTTGTTAAATATATATCGATATCGATATATATCATCACGCATTATCCTCACCTCCTAGGTTGTGAGTAGTTGGTAGGTAGTCGCGATATAATAGGGCTCTAAAAGGTTAAATAGTCCTACCATCGCGGCTAACCCAAACAGATATCCAGAAAGGGTGAAAAAGATAACGGCTTACAACTGGAGCTTATACCACTTTCACAAAGAACCCTTTTACTCGGGAACCGCACCGACTACCTCAGTATCCTGAATGAGCCGCGCTAAATACCGCACTCGTTCCGCAAATAGCGTCAAGGCTGTTCTAAATATTTCCACCGCGTGCAGCTGCCCAACGCTTTCAACATGGAATCGTACCCTGGTCTTGTTCTTTGTGATTTTCACCTTATTCTCAAGTTCTGGATATTGGTCTGTGCGCAAACATTCCCGGCTGATGGTACACTTGCTTGGGTCCAACACCACCGCGGAAACGGTTGTCGATTTCTTTGATAAACTCTCGGGATCCTTGGAACGGCCTACCTTTGATTCGGTCTCCTCCTCCTCCTCCTCATTTTCATTGGGTACCTTCACCAACCCAAATACGCCCTTAGGGCTCATTTTAACAAGCTGTTCGGCGGCCTCACCGAGCACAGGTTCCGTCAGCTCGATGTGGGTCTTCATTTCGTAATAACACGCCGACACCGGGCTCCACTTGGTGTGGACCGCGCCGATCCCTTTTACCGCCATGGCGCGGAGCTTCACCCGCTGCCCTGGGCCCAGCTTTGTTAATAAAATGTCCGGGTGGACCACAAAAACCGAATCCGCCTCGTTGTGTTCGGGGTCCGATGGGGAACTGGGCCCCGAGTGAAACTCTTCCTGCCCAGGCAAGGGGACCCAACTCAGCTGCCGACTGTACACGGAAGTCACCGCGACGTTCTTCGCGCCCTCCGCCTCCAACTCAAACATCAGCACCCGTTTCGGGTCCAGGGACTGAAAACTGGCCTGTCCGGGCTCTGTGATGTACTCCATGCGGGAAACCGGCCCGGCGACGGGCACGAGCCCCAGCCGGTGCGAGAGCAGCTCATCCAACACCACCCCGTCGTTCTCGTAGAGGAGAACCCGATCAAACGCCATGGTCGGGACCTCCGTCGTGATCACCCGGCGAAAGAGATTCGCAATCGGCGGGGAGACGTTGTCCAGGTCAAAGGAGAGCAGCTCCACGCGACGCGTTGTGCAGGGGAACCCCTCCGGCGTCAGGCCCTCGGAGGGGGAGGAGCCCCCGATCCCCCCGCCCTTTCCCTCCTCGTCTTCGGATTTCACCCTCGACAGCTCGGACGAGAGAGGAGGGGTGGTGAGAGACTGCTTCTTCCGCTTTCCATTCTCAAAGAAGGTGATGGGAAGACCCACCATGGCCGAGGTGATGGAAAGATTCGAAATCGTGGGGTGGTCGGGCAGGGCTGTGGCAGGGCCGCCGCTTTGACCCGTCGCCGCACCGCTGTTCCCACCACCGTAGGCATAGCTGTGTGGGGAGCTAACGGTCTCCGTATTATCGACCCGGTTGAGGGTGATTTCCATATAACTAGAACTTTTATTCATACTCATCTCGGATTATTTTCCTCTGCCTCTTTCCTGCACGTATCCGCGATGAAAAAAAAAAGATGTCTTCTAGCTGAAGGACACACGTTTATACTACCAGAGCTTCTCCACTTCAGTTTGTTGTCTTTTCTTGGTTTTAGATTCCTATTGAATCAATTAACAGTGACAACAAAGAACACACGTGATGACAATTCCGAGAAGCCCTACAATAAATTATCCTATGGAGTCCTCACTAAACTTGTAGAGATGAAAAGGAAATAAAAGGCAATAATAAATCGGAAGGAAAGCTTAAAGTGAATGGCATTACAATGCTATTTGCTGCTAATCCCAGAAGGCAAAGACTTAAGATATGGGGAATAGTAAATAATTTGTTAACGGTTTCCCCTTATCGTGCATCTCCCTTGGATTATGTCATCATAAAGGAATAAATTATATAAAGTATGGCGAGTTTGCCTCTTTTCTCTGGTTTAAATTCATTTAATCGAACCCCCTTACCCTTTTCAGATACGCTTTTCTTCTATTCCGTGCCGCTATCACTGTCAGAAGAATTAGTCGATGTATCGCTTTCGTCCGTTTCCTCTTCATCAGAATCTGAAAACACGCCAATACGAACAGCAGGCATGCGCGGACTTGCCTCAGCGTCGTCAGTCTCGCTAGGCTCTGCAGGATGATTCAATTCCTGGCGCTGCGGCATATCCTGGAAAAAGCTTAGATAGTCATCCCCTGCCATGGTCGGATCGAGTTCCGCATCGGTACCACCAACAAAATCACTCGTGTTGTAGTTGTATTCTTGACCTTGATCCTCATG
This sequence comes from Phytomonas sp. Hart1, assembly GCA_000982615.1. Lineage (NCBI taxonomy): Eukaryota > Euglenozoa > Kinetoplastea > Trypanosomatida > Trypanosomatidae > Phytomonas > Phytomonas sp. Hart1. The sequence continues at coordinate 379,037 of HF955211.1, read as the reverse complement.
CCCCTGCATTTGCAGCTCATCAACATCCTCACCGTCGTCGGGGTTGAATTGTCTGTTGGATTGCCAACCACCTCTAGAGGCACCTCGTCCATTACCACTACCCCGACCCCCACGGGTCGGCTGACGTTCATAAACAGTTGAGTCGGAATTGTCGATAATGCGATCATTCTTAAAGATATATACCTTTTTTCCAACGCACATGAATTTCCTAAGCGATATGGCGCGTGTCTCAACCTTTTTGTTAGGGACATTAATCCGCCCGATGGTACCCACGATAGTCGTGGGCCCCACGCGGATGTTCATCGTCTCACCGAGGGCCTTGGCAAGCATGAGGGGAACATTGCCGTAGCGGCGGTCCGGCAGCGGGTAGACCAAGACACTCGGCTTTCGTTCATTCACCACCTTCACCGGTAGGGGTGGGGGCGGCTTTTTGAGCGGGTTCACCATAACGGAGGAAGGCATCATACCGTTGCCTGGACTGAGATAGTCGTCCAGAACGGCTCCACCAATCCCAGCACCGGTCAAGAGTTCCATAAGCTCTGCCGTGGTGGGTGGCGCGTCGACGACTGCCCCACCGGCATTGTGGGAACCGGGGGCGGACTCCGGTGCGTTTGTGGGAACACTAGTCGATCCCGGCCGAAGCAAATCACCTGGGGCTACCGCTAAATTGCTGTCCGCTCCCTTTGTAGTACTGCTTGTTTTCATCGCCATGAGCTTCTCCAGCAGCGTCCCTGGGGTGGCTGTAGTGCTAGTGGCGGTGGTGGTGGTCGTCGTCGTTAGCATCGCATCCTGAGTGACCTTTGCTTCATTCAAAGGGTCGGCCATCGTTGGGTCATCGGGGATGATCCGCGCACTGGTACCACTGCTTGCCTTCACCCGACTACTCAGAGTGGGGACCGCAGGCTTGCGCAGACTCACCGCCGCCGTCTCAACCTGCAGTCCCGTGAACGCATTGGCGTAGGCCTCCTCCTCGCCCTCCGTCCCGGGAATCTCATGCAGTAGCACCTCCTGCTCTTGTGGATGCGAGGTAGCTACATATTTCGCCGCATCACCGTTCTCCTCATTGGCTCCCTTGTCTTTTGAATTTCCCCCCACGTTGTAGACCCTCGAAGGATTCTCTGGAGGCAGCCCAAGTTCCTCCCGAAGCTCGCGCTCCAAGGACGTCAGGTACTCCACTAGCTCCTCCAAGTCATCGCCAAGGACCTCCATGTCAGGTACGGCCTGTCGAAGAAGGTAGAGATAGTACTCATGGAATTCGTTCTCCGGGTCCAGAAAGATAAAGAGGTCCGGGTTATCACGAAGGAGCTGCGCCTCGTGCTCGCGGGTTCGTTTGGTGGCCACGCTCTTCACACACATTCGAACAATCTGATCCACGTCTGGGCTCGGGAACTTACCGGTGTATGACGCAACCGATGCCTCTTCGGGGGCAGAATTGAAGGACGTCGCTAACTTTTTTTGTTTGGTGGCCGCCAGAGCGGGCGGCACGACCGTTTCCGGCACGCCCGGGCGCGTAGAGAAGGCGTAAAAGCCCAAAAGCCTCGGCAGTTGCCCCCGGCCCTCGTCCTCGTTGCGGAGGGGGTGGTCGGCGGTCCCATTCGCCGCGGATCGCCGCGCCTGTCGTTCGCCGTGCAGCCACTGAGGGCCGTTTTTCTGCCGTTGTTGCCACCACCCCCAGGCCGAAGCCACCGCCGCGGCGGAGGCGGAGGCCCGGTCCGCCGTCCAGCCCTTCCAGACCGCCAGCCCCCCCAAGTGCTGCTGAAGGTGCCCCCGCAGCCCCTGAAGCCACCGCGCGGTGGTGGTGTGCAAGAGCACGCGATGCGTGGAATCAGCCCGGAGGAGGACCGTCGGGGCGGAAAAAGGGTCATAGGCCTGAACAGGAATGAAAAGCGGGGGAAGTTGGGCGGGAGGGGGCAGGGGGCGGGCGCGTTTGGTGGCCCGCCAGGCCCCTGTCAGGGCGACGCTCCAGCCGCGGCAACGGGACGGGGCCGCCTGCGGCCGCTCCTGGGTCTCCCCACCAACCAGCACCACCGCGTCCTCCAACATCGGCACGGCCTGCTCTAACACCGCCATCGGGGAGGCCGAGCCGGGCTCGATGATGGTCTTGGACAAGTAAAGGAAGGTCCGATCCACCGCCCGAATGAGGACGGCTTCGCTGCCGGGGCGGTCGGAGGGGGCCGCGGCCTCCTGCTCCGCCTCCTGCGCCCACTGGGTGGAAAGAAGGCTGGAATCAGCAAAGATGCCAAGGCGCCGCAGAAACGGGATCGCCGAGGCCCCCACGGATGGGGATGGAGGATGAGGGGAATCGAGCAAGACGCCAAAAAGACCCTGGGATCCGTCTTGGGCACCAAGGATGTACCGCCGCATTCGGGCGCAGTTGGGGTAAAGGGCGGCAGTGAGGCAGACATGAAAATGGCCGCTCATGATGACTTCATCGGGAAATTGAGCTAGCACGAGTGCGATCTGCTCGGCTTTATCCGCTGGGGATACTCTATTGGTCTTCCAGAAAAGACCATCAAACAGTTCATGTAGATTGGCTTGCATACTCAGGATTTTTAATAGAAAAGACTTCGGAACTTTGCATTCGTTCAAAAAGGCTTCCTCCTTTTCACTGATGCTATCGGTTTTGTCGCAACGTAAACTTAGCCACATCTTATAGATGTTAAAATTACCTACCATGTCATTTAACGTGTTCCACGAAAAAAATCTCCTGGCCTCTCTGAGTAGTGTACGACACTCCGCCTCATCATCCAGTCTTTGCTCTTTGTTCTCGGGTAAACACTCTATAGTAGATATAAGATTTTCCGCGGCGGCTTGGTACACGTCTCCTACTAACCACACCGCTGCAGCGGCAGTCGCCTCTACAAAGCATCCAAACATCGAGCCGAATACCAAAAGCCGTGTAATAGGAGTGGGTAAAAGCATAGATATGTCCAGAATTCCCATCGGTCTCAGCTTAGCGGTCGGCAACAAGTCGGATCGGGTTTCAGGCTCTTCATTGTCATGCTTGGCCTCCAAACCGGATCCCCCTGACAGTTGGAGATGCCCAGCCGCGACTAAATAGCTCTCAACAACTGAAAAAACGCGACGTAGTTGTTCGTAGCGATTTGCCAAGGCCGCGGGAACCCCAATAAAGTGCGTGGATATGAGTGGAACGACCTTAGCGGTTATCGTGGCTTGCTGAGAAACACCTCGGTTCGAGGATAACGGCGTAGCCTGTTGACCAGAAAAGGTCTTACTGTAGGATATTGCCTCTTCTCGAGCCTGCAATACCTGATAGAGACTGAGATACTTTTGGAAGGATAGATGAAAGACGGCATGCTGGCCTGGATCCGCGCTCTGTCGGCGATGCTGTGCGCTATGCAAAACCATCTTTGGAATCAGTTGAATAATCATACAGTTCGGAGCCACTTCATCGGCGCTGTCAGAGGCCAGTTTTTTCTTGACCACACCTCGGCGATAACGCAGGTTTGACGAGTTCGCGTACTCCGTGCTCCAACAGTCGCACATCAGAGCGATGTCAAAAGATTGGGTGCTGACCCGCGCGCAATCTACCAAAAGGCCAATATTCAACACCGGTGGCAGCGTCGTTTGCGCGAGCTCTGGCGTCATGAAGAGCACGGCTCGCGTCGGTAATGAATCCCCGTTTGATGGCCTACTTGAAGCAGGGCGCTGCCCTCGCGCGACGCTCAGAAAGTCCTCAAATGGCGTCACGAACTCCGTCAAGATGTGGAACTCGAACCGATCGACCGACGGCCTCGACGTCCTTTCGGGGGATTCCGCCGTACACAAATGGTGAAGCTGGTAACGAACCTCCTCTAAAATTATTCGTGCCCAGTGTAAGCTAGGAGTTAAAACCACAATAAGACTCAAATCGTGGGCCTGAGGGGCAGTCTCCGCCAAGAGGCCCCTCCGATCACCTGCCTGTAGTTGGGTTTCCGCGAGATTGTAATGCCAAATGGCCTGCGTGATGATATGGCACCAGTAGCTACGACACTTCGTTTCATTTACAAAATCTGAATCCGTGGCGGCCATGACTTCCGTAACCACGTCTACTTTTTCGACATAAGGGGCCAACTCTAACTCCGGGTTTCGGCAGAGAAGACTGCCCTCGGTACGGCACTTGTGCAGCCATTGAATCGTTTCCTCCAGGTAAAAAACTGGCGGGGCGGAATTCGAAGGAGAAGCGGACGACGACGCAAGAAGAAACGTCGTTACGCGGCACGTCGGCGATGAGGTGAAAAACGGGACAAGAGCGGTCGAGCAGGCCTCATCGGGGCAGTTCAGCACGACGTGCAGCCTCCTCAACCCCCTCCCACCTCCGGCAGCGTTCCCTTCCGCGATGGCGAGCTGCGAGGCGCGTTCGCGCAGCAACGCACAACACAGCTCCGTGGCCTCCGTACGAAGGTGCATATCGTCGAAAACAACCACGGCGACGTCCATCAAAGTCGGATCGCAAAGAAGTTGGCGTAAAAGCACATCGGCGGTGGTGACCAGAAGAAGCGTGCCCTCCGTCGCCTCGGGGGGGTGCCCAGGAAGGACGGACGCCACCGTCCGGGTATCCCCCGCCTCTCCCCGCTCCTCGCGAAGTCGCGCGACGGTGAGCCGGGCCCCCATCGCGTTCGCGCTCACCACCACCACCCGACGACGCTTAAAAACCTCCTTTTCGGAAAGAATCATCGGCAGCTGCAGGGTCCGCCCGCTGCCGGGACCCCCCACCACCACCACCACGTCATGGGCTAAGACGGCATCCAAGAGCTGCATGCATTGTTGATAGACGGGAAATTGCTGACGGTAGGGCAACCACTGCCGTCGAATTTTAAGAACGGCCGTCATCGCGAGCGACGCGACGGCCTGCGGTCTAAACGCGGGAAAAGGCGCGAGTTTGTGAATCGCCCCACGTCGTGCGTCCTCGGAGGGAAGCCCGAAAACCCCCAGGGCGGTTTGGAAGGTCGAGCAAGCCGCCGCGTGATCGCCCTCCGTCCCGCGCTGGGGGTCCAGCTCTGCGGGAAAGGATATCGTGGATGACGGGGGTGCCACCTCCTGCAGGACTTTTGCCCAGTGCCCCACCTCGCCATCCCCGACAGGGACGTCGAGAAGGTGGTTGCCGTCGCTGTCGTTCGAACTGCTGCCGAATAGATGCCGCGGGAAGTCGGGATGGGTGAATGCACGAAGACGACTTGCGGAGACATAAGCAGGAAAGCCATCGTGAGCTGTATACAACGTTGGGCTGGACATTGTGCGGAGCTTCGTTTTTTTTTTTTTAGATTAAAAAAATGATTAAATTCACCGAAATGTTGCCCTCAATCAATAAGTAGATATCTACTGAATACTTGAGATCCTTTTTTCCGTGATTAACTGTTTGACGGTGTATATGGATCAGTCTTTTTGACACAATGTTTAAGAAAAATCAAAAGCAAAAAGTCTCCAGAATAATCTTGGACATGTGTGCATACAGAATACTCATTTTTATGGGTGGATGAGAAATTAAAGGTTGGTATTACGCGTATTGACCTTTTACGATTGGCCAAACAAAATAAAGCAAAGAATAGAAAACTGATTAAAAATGTATATACGTTGTTGTTGTTGTTGTTTCGAGCTTGTAGAATGAGATCAAAAGGAAAGCTTGCTGTTGGAAAATTCCTCACACTAGCTTGCGATAAAATGACTTTTCGTGACCAATTCTCTTCACAAATTAAATGTCTTCCTGAATTCCTTTCAATCGTCGTAGTTCCTCCTCGGTGATAGGCACATTGTTACTTAACAAGGCCATCTCGATCTGTGTTTGTACACGATAGTGCTGATAACTAAAAAACAACAACCCAAAAGTAAACAAAAACCCTAATACGCAGAGCAAAATCGTACCATACGAAGCGGGTATGGTGTTGTCCAAGATGAACGAGTAGTCTCGAAAAGTGTCAAGTGGAATGGATGTGCTGTTGGTCATCCAAATGAAGTTTGACGAATCCATTCGCGTAAAAGGTTGCTTGTTCCTTGTATCCCATACACCGATGCCAAGAATGGAACCAGGGATTTGAATGTTGACCTCGTACACCGAAAAGTTTCGATCGCCCTTGTCATTAATTGTACAACCCTCTGTGAACTTGTTAATGGAGGTTTTGCGGATCAGTGGGAGGAGATGGTTCCCTGTTTTGATTGAGACCTCTGCCGCTAAAGCCCGCTCGATGACGTCGATGAGAACGTAGGCAGCGTCAACTGCGAATCCGGTGAAGGATGGAATATCCTTCATGGAACAAGTTTCCGCCTGCACTATCAAATTCGCGCCCCGTAAGATACTTTTGACGTCTTGAAAAATATCCGGATTCGCTTCGGCCTTTAGGTTGAGATCTTCGAGATGATCTGTCGGCACGTAGGGAAACAAACAAATTGAGCTTTGAAGCTTATTGCGTTGCTCAGGATATGCAGCACCATGAAGACACAGATCAGTGCTAAGAAAAAAAACATACTTATTCATAAAGGGTAACTCATCAATGAGGTTAAAAAACATCTTAGCATCTTCACCAAATAGGGAAAGCATAACTAATATAATGCGACTGATATACTTCTCATAGATCTCGTTCAGAGCCCCAACCAGAGAGGCTTTGCTGTTGTTCTGTAAAAAAAATGTCTTTTCTACGTATATGTTTTGACTTTCCATTGAATGCATCATTGACTTTGCTCGAAAAGTGCCAATATCATCCACAGTCGACAAGACGATCACACGCTCCCAGGAAAAATATCGGCACGTACTGGAATAAGCAAAGTAGTTAAACGCATTAGGGGGTGTTGTACGGGAAAAAAACGGATAGGTATAGTTCGCCAAGGTTAGAAAATCATCGCTGACGGCGTAATCTAACTGTGGGATTTGGTAGCTGTTGAGCATCGGCGTGAGGGCGGTCAGGATGGTAAGCCGTCCAGGGCCTATCAACACCGTACAGGCGCGACCGATCCCAGTCGTCGAAAGGCTTGACAACCCCGCCATCCCGTCAAGGCCTGTGTTGAAGACGTGCGGTAGAAACATCACAGCCGCACCGTTCAGGACGTTTTCTTTATTCCGAAAAAGCAGCATAAACAACATCGCCGAGGTCAATTCGGCGTCGGCGCAGGTCGGGGAAACGGCCAGGCAAACCACCGCGGAGCGTAAAGGCGAGGGGGGAATAAGGGCAGCTGTGAGGGTGGCGTTGGGGTTGTGAATAACCGACTTCGTCATGTCGTTTCCCGATTCCCACCTGACCAGAGGGTTTGGCATTCGATAGTGATGGAGTATTAGTGCAAAGCCGGTGTCGACGCGCTCGTTGCGAAGGGGGGCGAAGCTGACTGCGCCTGTGAAGCCGTGAAAACGAACCGCGCGAAGAATATGCATCCGATTCACCCCTTTCGCCTCCGCGATCAGACGTATCCCATCAAAAAGGTGACTCATCGTGTAGGCACCGTACTCATCCACCTCATCCTTCGTGAAATAACCCATGGTAACGAATTTATCCACCGTTGTGTAGATCGAAACGAAGAGTCCGCTGTATGGTTTGTCGTGTGGTTGATCATTGCCATTCAGCTGATTCAAAACGCCAAGGGCCGCTCGGTTGCCCAATAAAAAGATATCCCGATTCGCACGCTGTACTGCCTCATGCAGATGATTCAATTGTTTTTCATCCACAAAGCATGCAATACCCTTAGGGCTGTGTTTGATTAACTTTGCTAGCAGTGCGTCGTACTCTTCTTGTGAGGCAACAGAGTCCAAGAACCCCTGCCCAACTATGGTTGGAACATAGCTCACTCCCTGCAATTGGGTTGAAGCGACTTTTTGAAAGTTTACGGCGTATTTGGAGCTGCTGAAGATTACCGCCATTGACTCCCACCTCAGCGAGGCTGAGGCTACCTCCAGGACACCCCGGAAGTTAGTTAAATCTGGTGGTACGATGCACACCAGTCGCGGATTTAGAATTGAATTACAAAGAATTTCGTTGGAAGCACCAATCGAAATAACTAAAATCTTATCCTTCGCCTCACTAGACCGCAGGATATCCATCGTCAGGATGGATACTTCAGTAGTCTCCGCAAGAAAAAGAACATCTGGTAATTTGTTTTCGTCGGAAATCAACTCGGAAACTTTAGAAAGCGCGGTAGCGAAACTCCCATCGCTGTTGATAACAGTGGGTTTTTCATCAAAAAGGATGTACCCCGGAGTACTCGCCAGTTCGGATGCATATTTTTCAACACCTCTAGAAATTGACTCCACAGTTAGAGTAGTGCGGGTTAGATCCAAGAGGATAGCCCAACGAAGAGATTGGCCCGGCGCTTGAATACCAGTGGGCCTATCTGTCAATGGTTGCGATGGTGCGGCATTGGTAGTGCAAAACCCAAGTGATACTACGATAAAAAAAAGGATGGTGTTGTGAAAAAAACACATAGTATGCCAATTGTGAGACATCTCTCCTTTTTCTCCCTCGTTACCCTTTAACTCAAAAGCAAAGGAAAAGAATAGAGCTAAAAAAAAAGTCCAATGTCACATAAGACCAAAGGAATAGTCTTAAAGCACACAGAACGGAGGTATGCGTCTAGGCGAAAGAGAAGAAGGAAGATCGAATGGAAGAACAAATCAAACTAATCCTTTCAATTAGATTCCTTTTTGTGAGTAAAGTTGGTCCGCACTTCTGTATGCAAACGAAGATGCTTAAGAAGTTCAAATATAATGAAAACTATTTTATCTATAGATTTATTAATGGGGGAAAAAGTGTCAGTGAAGGGTATATATGTGATTTTAGATAAACATAAATAAAAGGTTTCTGGAAAGAAAAAAAACACACATAATTAAAATCCTCTATACATAAATAGAACCATTCTTTAACTGAATGTGAATAAAAGAATGAGCCCGTAGGCTTTCGTACAAAATTCTTAATCAATGTGATCTGATGATCATGGTTCTTGTGGAGGATACCCTGTACACCTTAAACCGCATCTCAGGAGATATATATGCTCATAAGATGTGCGTGTGTGTTTTGAGTGTAAATAAAACTAATTATATATCTTTGCCCTTTCTTTTATCGCTCTAAGGTACTCGTTTCAAAGAACACATAGCAAATGCACCCTATCTATTGCTAAATTGTTTGCATATTAATCAGCATCTGCATTCCATACAGTATTAAAATATAAATATTCAAAAAAAATCAAATGAAGCCTTACCTATCTATTCTTTAAGCAGTTCTTGTTGACAGCAAGCATAACACATAAACAAGGAAAAAAATGACACTGCTAAAGTATGTGGAAAAAAAAAAACCCATGCTTAAATCTTCAAGCACGGTCACCACGTAGCCGCAAAGCTAGCTGAAGATCCTTTGGAAACAGAGTGACGCGCTTTGCATGAATAGTACACAGGTTGGCGTCATTTAGCAGATTCACAATATAGCTTTCAGTGGCCTCTTGCACAGCCTCCAACGCCGAACTGCGCATACGGACGGAATCTTTTAAATTAGCAACGATCTCACGCACGAGGCGACGAAAAGGGGCACGAGAAATAAGAAAGTCCGTAGAAGCTTGATAGCGACGGACTTCGCGAAGAGCAACAGTCCCCGGTCTCCAGCGATGCTGTCGCTTCGTGCCGGATGTGATACTCTTAGACTCTTTTTTAGCAGTGATACGGCCCTCTTTGTGAATGCGTCGACTAGCAACACTCTTGCTTGGATGCTTCGACAGAACAGCTTTTGTTATACCCGCCATCTATTGACAAGAAAAATAATAAATATATAATAAGGTTGTTTAAATAAGTGCTCAAGAAAATGAAAAGTGTATAAAATTTTCTGTTTTTAATGAAAAGAAAAAGAAATTGAGATAAAGAAAGCACATTGAAATATTATGACGAAAAAAAAAACATATCATCCGTGAAAAAAAAAAGCTCATTTTTTGTCAACGGTTAGACTTATGCATAAACAAAGAGAAACTCTATAAGGAGAATATGAGTTGAGTGAGATCTAAGGTATGCTCATTATTGCATAACCTGCCCATTCAATTTTATTATTTATTCATGATCGATAATGAGACGATAAAATGAAGAAACACAGAAAACAAAGCCTTCTTTTTGAATGCAAGCAACACATCTATAAAAATACGAGCATAAATATGTACTCATTTCTGCCATATCAAAGATCTTAAGTTTGCTGGGATGAGAAATGATGGCGCCTTCCGTAGTTCATATGATATTAAAACAAATCTATCCAAGGCGATCTTTTCAAGTCAGCATTCTCATGATCTATCAATTTAAATTATTCCTGTGAAGAATTTGAAAGGGCGCCTGTGGTTGACAGGAGTGTATAGTATTGATCTAACTTACTTTGAATCCCTGGCCGCCACTCCACCCCCATGCGTTCCAATATTTGGGTCAGCTCCTCCAACACCGCCGAGGGAGAAGTGTAGGGCATAATATTCGTCACCTCGATCTCATAAAGCTCACAGCACCCGTTCCCATTGTGGTCAGCGATTGCCTGGTGATTAAAAGGGGATAACACGTGTGATGGCGACACCAAAGGTCGACGCAGCGCCTCCCCCAGGCGGGCATGGAGGGGGTACCGAGTCCGGTCCAGATGGATCTCCAGCGGCCCCACCACCTCCTCCCCCTCCTCCTCGCCCTGGCGTGACCCTAATGTATCGACCAAACCCTGGGCGACCCGCGGGCTGGGCCGCCCGATAGCGCCCACCAGCCTGTTCACGGACACCCGCTGCGAGGCCACAGTGCCCTGAGATAAATGCAGGCTCAATGTTGAGGCCGGGGAGGCGCGCTGGCTCCGCGCCGACAGCCAGG
>HF955211.1:344263-368076 GCA_000982615.1 Phytomonas sp. Hart1 | reverse complement strand
CCGTGATGCGGGTGGTAGTAAAGCCCACCGTGGGGTGGAGGGGAGCCGGAGGCCCGAAGTACCCCCACAGTCGCCTGGCGACGGCGTTGTGTGCGTGCTCGGCGCACAAAAACTGCGTCGGGGTCTCAATCAAGACCCGCGCCAGGTCCACCGAGGGCTCCACCTTGCTGGTGCAGCTCCGCTGTTGGCCGTCCTTGAAGGACTGGTTTTCCTTCAGCACCAAGGTGTAGTGCGTGGCGTGGTTGTAGCAGCGCAGCCGAAGAAAGCACCGCTGCTGGTGGAGTTCCCGATTGGGGCCATCAAAGAAGTAGTCCTCCTGGGACTCGGTGAGGTCGGAAGTGGATAACGGGCAGGCGGGGTCCGCCCTCGGGGCCATCGCGTTGGGCAAAAGCTCGTGCGAGGTTCGCCGCCGCTTTCGGGGGCCGTCCATCCCAAGGCCCTCGATGGGATCGACAGCGGAGGTGCGGTCCCCTGGGGTTGACATCATGATGGCCTCCAAATTCTTCCGAACCTCCTCGTAACCGCTGAGACTGCTCAGACGCAGCTTGACATCTTGGACGTTCTGGGACTGCACATACTCATTCCGCATCCCACGTATGAAACGAGCATACTTTCCTTCAGAACCGAGGCGATACTTGACTTGTAATTTCTCAAGCAGCGTCTTCAGATCGGTCAGGATTTCGTCCTCTCGCGGTGTGTCGATCTGTGAGACTTCAAGTTCGTACTTCTCGCCAAAGGGATAGAGCGTCTTGTCAATTTGAATGCATAAATGATCGCGCCACGACTCCGCCTTTGTGCAAGTGGACGCACAGGTCGACGTACCGTTGCCAACCACATGTTCATCAGTGCAGGAATGGTCTTCAGAGCTGGAAATATCCTGCAGATAGCGATAAGTTTTCCGGGTGGAGATGTAGTGTCCCATATGAACTAATCCATATGGGACAGAGTCTGATGCTCGCGTTTCGACCGACAGGCTAAGTTGGTGGTGCGTTCCCGCCGCATGACGAACCTGGCTATAATGGCAATTATCATCATAATCCACATTACTTTTTTCAACTTGTGAAGACGAATTTTTTTGTATTTGATTGAATATATAACGTAGCCGCTCCACAATCAGTAGGATAGGCACTTTGGGGGGGTCCGAACTACTACTATTTTGCGAGGCTCCAGAATGCTCCTGCAGTAATTCGTGCTGACGCCGCGCGGCGTATCGTTCGAGAACATGAAACAGTGGCGTCGCATGGTCCTCATTCTCGCTCTGGTAAACCAAATCCCTCACCACATCCGGGGGCACACTAGTATCCTCTAGAATGAAGTTTAACTGACAGCCATCCGTGACGGTGTTGTTTTGCTTAAACACCAGCTTTCCGCATTCCCCTGGGATCAACCCCGTTGCCCCCTCGTCGGTGGAATCAAGATGGAGTCCTAACGCCGCGATCAGGATGGAATCGTCATGGGCGTCTTTCTTCGATGTCTCGCAGACGGTATTTACACCCACCGATCCCACCCCACACGCTGCCGCGCGTTGCTGTTCCTGTATCTGCATTCGCTGTCGAATGGGATTCGGGCCTTGACAAGAGGTTAAAAAGTACTCGTAGGAACTATCCCCCGTCATGGTAATGAGCCCCGGCGTGGAATTTTCCCCCACCCCTTCATAGGGATAGTGTGAAAAGTTCTCCCCGCACAAAGTGGGAGAAGAGCTTGAATGGGGCTTTTTGATAGGCACGCGAAGACGCACCACGGAATCCGTCTTCGTTAGCGCTTCATTTTTAAAATCGAAGAAGTAATCACAATAGGTATCCTCTTTCACAAAAAGCGGCGTAAGGGCTTTAGTAAGGATGTGGTAGTCGCTTGTATCCACCAGTAGCATTTTGATTTCAACTTGCATTTTTACCGGAGTTCGATATTAAAAAGACAGTTTGGGATTAGGGTGTAAAAAAAAATCGATCAAAATTAATGTTTCCTTTTACCGACCTCTGCCTCCTTCTCCTTCATAAAGAGTAGATGAATATAGAGAAAAATTAGCGAAGGAAAAGTCAACAGTACTGATTAAAAAAACATGAAAAACGAAGGAAATGAGAAAGGATGTGGAAAATATAAAAAGTACGTCTGAAAGCATAAGTGACTTCAAATAACTTCCTCATCACTTTCAAAAAAAATCTCCTGAACTAGATTTACCTACTCTGGTTAAATATTTTGACGTAGACATCTAAATGGATAATCATTTTTGAAAAAAACATCCACAAACGCCAAGCATGAGAAAGGGTTTTCCGGTATTTTCAACTGATGCTTTATTTTTATATTCGCTTTCAATGTAAAAGTGACTGTAAAATAGAAAATCTATAAAGGGTATGGCTACACTTTAAAGAAAAACACCAAAAACGTAATTCGTGATTTACATCACCTTCATCGGCTAACACGAACACCCACTGGAGCTATTCGTTGTGATAGATATCGTCTGGAACCTCAACCATGAGCAATGTATCATTACTGTAGTCAATGCGTACCAATGAGGCGACGGCCATATAGCATGCCATCACCAATAAAAACATTGAAACGACACCAATCAAGTAGTTTTGGTTCTTCGCGGAAAGCCCTTCGGTGGCCTTCGGGGCCACATAAACTGTTTTGCCGGCTTGGGCCGGCTCAGTACCTAAAAGTAGTGTAACCAATGCTAAAAGGGTAACTAGAAAATTAGCACTTCGGGTCATGGTGCCAAAAATGTAAGTCGGCTTTCACTTTAATTCGTGTCAAAGGATTTCTCTAAAGAGTGTGCAATAAAACGTGCCAATGGGTATAAAAAATGGTGAAGAGAAATACCGCGCCCAAATGGGGATTAAGAATAAACTGGTAGACATATGTAATGAGAGGAAAAAGAAAGGGAGGTCTGTAATAACGGTTAAAGTAATTATAAACTAGTGCAATTAAAAATGGTGATTAACGTCGCCTAAGAAATCGGAGGAGATGTTAATGATAAAATAATTTTCCTATCACAAAATCTGATCATGGAAATTTTTGAATTACGATCAAAAATGGTTCTGAAAAGCACTTTAATAACTATCTTTCCTGATACTAGGGGATGATGAATATCCAGTCAGTAATAATAACTTATAATGGTAACAAAAATAATGCATATCTCTTATATGATAAAGAGATCGATAAAATCATAAACAGAATACTTGTTGTGGCAAGAATCACAAACAAGACATAAAACAGATGTGTATAATAAAGAGGTAAACCCTTTTCCTGAATCAATGAGAAAAAAAACTAAAAGAGCCTTAAAATACCCATATTGCTAATCAAAACAAAGCACTTTTCACCTCTTTCCCATCTCAAGAGGCACGCTCATGCCATGGTACCGTCTTATCATCGCTGATTTATTTGTAAAACGCACACATACACACAAAAAGCACTATATTTTCAGATTTTTATTGATTAAAAAATTACATTCCTTTTTCTGAGCGTACTACCCACTCCTTAACTTTAAGAAAAGCGTATGAATTTGGAGAAATCCCTTTTCAAGCGGCAAAATTAATCTTGTTGCTGCATTATTATATCCATGCGTTGATACTCAAATGTTTTTTTCTTAAGGTGTATCTCCAAGAAGGTCATCATGTGATCTTCACAATATGCGAAATCAAATATGAACATTTAGATGTGTATATACCCCCAAAAACTATGTAGAAATAAATTAAAAGCATCGGTGCCATAGCGTCAGTGAACTAGGATATGAAAGTAAGACAACATTAATTTCTATGACTGTATGTAATGTGACAGGTACCTGTCGTTTACAGAAACACTACTATTAATTTCGCACACGCTGATTTAACCCTTGTGCACACCTATGTTCAAATCTCACTAAAAAAAAATATAAAATGAAATAGCTGAAAATGATTTCCGTTCTTCCCCTTTTGGATAAAGAACTATATGCACACCTATCACAATTTAATTTTACTTAATCACTTTTTTATTCGATATTTTTTGTAAAAAAAAACGAATCTCAGTTCCTTTTATCCTTGCTCGTGCCCACTGCAACCTTGACTACAGTTCTGTAATCAGGTTTTTCGGATACGGCATCTGATTGAAATGATTTAAGCACTGGAAATATGGCTCCATTGTGATTGTTAGAAACCATATCATTAGGCATAGCTTCCCCTTCACTGAAGGACTCAAAATTCTGACGAGTCAAATTCAACTTGTTGCACACGTTGATGCTAGAATTTTTTGAATTACCTAAATAGGGCTGTGGAGACACGTTTGAGGCCCCCTGCATGAGCTGCAGCTGGAGCTTTAGACCACAACACCCACTACTGCTCAAAGGAAACCCATAGTCTAAGCTTTTAAGTAAGGCCTTCATATCCCGATGTGCAGCTGCAATAATATTTTGCAGATTCCCCTGAAGCAGGATCTCTGTATTGATTCTAGGTGTAGTATCACTGCTCTGGTTGCAACTGTCCTTGTCGTTTTCAACGCTCGCGTTCGATGAATTTGCGCCGTTCCCTTCACATTTTTGCATTGATAACACCTTTTCATCTTTGTCATCTTTGTATTCTTTCTGTAAAGATCTCAGGCTCGCAAGCGGAACCATCGAATCATACTGCTCGTAGCATAAGTGCAGCACATTGAGCAGCCACCGAAACGAAGAGTAAGCTATCGGATAAGCATTCCGATGTTCATCCTTCAGGTGACTAGAATTATCCACCTTTCCAATCCACTTACCGGATATAGAATCGTTTTCTATTTTTTCATCTCTGTTTGTCTGATCATCCTCAGGATCCATTTTCCCCTGCATCGGAGACGATGCCTTAGTAAAGTCCTCCTCAAGTTGCTGCAAGACCAATTGCAATTCTATAAACTTAGGGTACAGCTCCTGTGCAATAGTTCCTTCATCGTTGACTATAACGTCCTCATCCTCCATCGTTGGCAGGGAACAATTCACGTCGCACCCTCGGGCTGGTTTATCGGCCTCGACATACCGAGTACCCTCCTCACAGGAAACGGCTTCGCCACCGGCCTGTGGTATCGCGAGGGCGGCAATCCCCCCTTCCTCCGCTTCGCTCAACGACCGAGTGGAACGACGTAGCCCTGCCAACTCACCTGTAAGCCGATCTATAATACCCAAAAGCAACGTTATATCACTGAGATAGGCCTTCATCACCTCCGCTTTCTCGGTTGCCACGGCCACAGCCTTGGCGCGATAGAAATCAAAGCCCTCCTGTAGCGCCTGTTGCTCACGGCAGACACGCGCCAGGTTCTCAACTAGATCCGACCGCGAGCGGCTCAACTTACGGAATTCCTCGTAGAGGTGCTTGTAACGTGCCTCAGCTTGTTGGATTTGGCTATTCCAAGGCGCCGGCGGGGCCGTATCGTTTGGAGTAGAATACGGCCCCCCACCGCTATGTGAGGAAGGGGTGATATTCCCATGCATCGAGGATTGCGACTGGGGCTGGGGCGTGGGCACCACCTCGGCGGCAGCTCCATAGCCATGCGGCTGCCCCCCGTCGTAGCCGTAGTAGAACCCATTCGTATTCACCCCCCCGCCGACAAGATTATTATAATAGCTTGGTGGAGGCTGTGGTGGATACGATGTGGAGGTTATACTGCTGTTGGAGGGCAAGCCATACGTACTAGTCGGAAAGGCGGGATCCAAGGCGATCCCTTCCGTCCCACCTGGACTACCGCCGGATGCCGCGATGGCAAACCCATCCACCGCGCCGTTGGGTGGGTTTGGGACCGACGCGGCGGGGCACCCCGCGTTGTTGGCCCGCAGCCCCCTTTCGGTCAACGGGGAAATGGGTACAGACCAGCAGGAGTGGTAGCTCCCGACCCCGAAGCTGCTGGTCGTGTGGTGGTGGTATTGCGGACGGGAGTGGGACGGAACTAAAGGGGTGTTGACGTCCCCGTTCGTGGGGGTCAGGCCAACGGCGATGGTGGGGTGGGGGTTGGTGATTTTGGGCGGGGGCGGGGGGGCACGAGGTTTGGGCTGGGAAGTCGTTGGGATGCTGGGCTCGGGGTGTGTGTCGAACTTTTCGACACACACACAGGACTTCTTTTTGGGATACATACTTAATGAAGGTAGTGTTTTAGACACGTTGAGTTTAACCTACTGTATATGTTTGTATGCCGTTATAAACATACATATATATATATACATATATATAAATGGATGAATAGATGAATGTGTATAGATATTCAATTAAGACACAATGACAATTAGTAGAGTAAATATTGTGATAGTATCACCTTTTTAAATGATGTATTAAGCGAAAGGTAAGTGGTAAGCTAATATCTAAGCTGATAAAGTGCATAATATGGAAAATAGAATCGAAGAGAGAAAAAATCAAAACAAATATATTTTTACAGTAACATTAAATTCTGAATCTATACGTGTCTGATTTTCTCATTTAAAATATAATTTTAATCTATTTTCTATCAAAACTCTTCTTATTTGGAGAAAATGGAATAGAAACTGAATGGTAACACGACCACAGAATCCTTCATAAACAAAAAAAACAGAAAAACAAGTAAATGAAAACGAAATTCCAGAAGGTGCACCCATAAGTACAGCAATACAGAAAGTGGTAACTCAGAAGAAACGATTCAAGCACATGAAGCTCGTATCAATCCTCCGAAGGTGTCTTTTCAGGTCGAATGAATAGAAGAAAACAATACCCACTTCCTTGATTATTAAAAATTTAATCAGAGTGCACAGTAATAGATAAATTATCTCAGTAAAATCATCCTGTTAAAGAATAACAATAATAATACAGGAATTAAAAGGTTAGTCCTTACAATAACACTTACATTCCTCATAATTCGTTTAGCTTTTGGATGGCAGCAACAACACGAGTCGCCAAAATAGCTCCATTGGAATTCCCCTCCTTCCATCTCCAATATTCTCGTCTCGCATTCTCTAACTCCAATCGCAAGGAATTAGAATCCACATCTTGACTATCATATCCTTCTGAGCCTAGTAACCGTTGGGCATTGTCGTCCTCAAGCTTACCAGGTTCCACCGGACTTTTTCCTGGTTCTTCATGAAGAGCTTCATGCTTTGAAGTCTGCACCGTCGCGACTGCGGATTGAAAAGGGATCTCTCTCAATCTAGACTCCAGTGCGCTGCTATTATGATCATAAAGGACGTCAATGTGCGCATAAAACGAATCCTGTTGCCCATCACCCACCGGTAAGGTGGTGCAAACCCCTGTGGTAGCTCGACCTGTCGGAGTAGCCTCATGGATATCACTTTTCAGAATCCGATCCGCCGCACCTGAAGCTAGGGTGTACAGGGGGTCAAGTGTCACAGGATTTTCAATCGTAGTGACAGCCACCTCCGTGTACGAGTTTTCCTGATACAGAGTGTGTGATCTGAGTAATGCGTCATCAGCTAGGGGGGGTCCTGGGAGATGTTTCTGAACGTCCTCGGTTAGACACAAATAGGCAGCCTTCACATTAGACCATAATGTAGATTCAACCAATGTAGGAGAAGTTTGCTCGACCTCCTGCATTTTGTCTTCTTTAATATCTGGAAGTGCTGTTGGTGTTTTTGGTGCCACGATATGCGTGTTTGTAGAGGTGTGCGCCTCCTGCACTAAGATGTCTTTTTTTTGATCTATATTCACCTCTTGTCTATGTCTATGGGCATCCTCTTCCAACATATGGAAAGTAACAAGATCGCTTTTCGCAATAAAATCAAACGCCATCCTCAATGTTTCCTCCAGTGTCTGGGCTGTCTCTTCCTCATTCATGAGATGTGTATTCAGCGACATCGCAGAACATAGTTTTATTCCTTCTAGTTTAATACGCAGCTCAGGGAGAGGAGGAACGATTGCTATGGGTCGCCGCAAATACGAAAAAGCTTGTGCAAGGCTTTCCACACGCCTCCCTTTTTCTATCCAAAAGGTTCTTCGCACGATTTCAGATTGAGACCCGTTCCAGTCATAGTCCTTCAATTCTGTGTTGCTGGAAGACACTTCCAACCGCCCCTTCCTATCAGCCTCAGCAAACCCATCGGTAACGTGTCGCATAGTAGCGGGGTGAATAAGTGGGCGGTCGAAGATGTTCACATTCGCCTTCACTCCTACACAGCCCATCAACTCCTCCAACCTCGGTGCCATTATATTTAAGGTCGAAGTGAGCATGTGGGAACACCGTAAATAACCAGGCGGAGTGTTTACATGTAGAGCCACGTGGCAATAGTGCGAGTCCTGGGCATCAAAAGCAATGCAGGCCGCACGAAGGGTAACATTGACGCAGCCTTCCATCAACACGTACTTGGCGCCGCACACGAGAATGTTCAAGGGGCCCGTGCAATTACGAATGTAAAGATTCCCTATTGTCTCAAGAAGATGCACCTCCCCCATAGCAATAGTTTCGAGAATAAGATCGGGTGTAAATCCCACGTTTGGGGAGGATTTGTCCGATAAACTACTATAATGTCGTTTAAATAGCAGTTGTTGATTGTAATGCGAATTTTCATACCCTGTTAACTCGTCTTCAGACTGTACCAAATAGTCTGACCGAATACAAAGAGATCCAGGCAAACGCAGCAGTGACGGGTTGAATAGGTCGTGTATGCGAATAGCTTGTACAAGATTTGAAGTCTCACACTCTTCTTCATCTATAGTCATGTGAGGAGATACACATCTATAGAGCATATGGTTGAAAGGTAATCGTAGAAAGATTGAGTCGATATCCTCCTCTGCTGCCTCGCAGCACTCTCTGAAAAAGTTGCACGATGATAACTTGGCTGCTGACATCAATTTATCCTTACTCCTTCCCCCATTCAATGTCTTGCATGTTGATGTGCCTCCTTCACCATAGATAGAATCAATGTCAACCCCCAGCGCTTCAGGCACCGGCACCGAGACAGAAAGTAGGATCAAAGGTTCATCAGAATGCGCCTCGCACCATGCCAAATCTCGAATTTCCACCCTTTTACATGCACTGAGGCAGACATCCTGTCCATCGACTTGAAAGACTTTGTTTAGAGCATAAATGTTCCGCTGATTATAAGCCTCCAAAACATACTCGTGAGATTCCTCGGAGGTTTCCTGAATAATACCTTCTAAGATTCTGTCGAAGTACGGACATTTTAAGAATAAAGGAGATACAATCACATCGTGGCAACACTCCAACGCGATATACTCGGTGGTCAATGCAAAAAGTTCCAAATTCGTACAGGCCTCAATTGCACACTCTCTGGCAACAAAAAAAATGCGCATATTGTGACAGTTTTCTATTATCATACTGCCCGTGGAACCAACCAAGAAAACGGTGCAGTGACTACAGTTGCGAATCTCCACGTCGTCGACCATGTCGAGAACAAAAAAAACGGGACAATGTGGTGCGCGAGAAAGGCTGTTTGGCTCTGCAGAATTTGCTTTATGTACACTCCTCCAACCACGTTGTAGCATCCCACGGTATCCCAAGAGCTGAAATGGATCAGAACTTACCCGTGTCCTTTGGGGCATCATACCTAATGTAATCTCTTCGCTGTTTATTAACGCTGTTCTGGGTTTGTCGGTGTCCACGTCATTATCCAATTCATCACGGGGACTCAATGTTTGTGGCTTTGATTCACCATGCACATTCACTATATGTACATCCTTCCCGTGTAATTCATTAAAAAAGAAGTACACATCACTTTCATTATCGTCGCAGTGCTTAAATCGCTTTCCAAAAGCTGCCGAAGCATGAGAGTATGGGATGTCATCGGTGCGAGGACCTGCACTTATAAAATTAAAGCCACGGATGGACTTTCTTTCTCTGGGTGGTATATGTTCTGGAATCTGTGTTGTGCCTATAGGTGCAATACCCTCGCCGATGGAATGCGCATAAGCCGAACATTCCTGCACAAGTCCCACAAGTGAAAAGTCTTCAGAAAGCCCAGGGTAAACCAATGAGTAAGGTTCACAATCAACATTCTTGAGTGTGGCATCTAAATTGAAACCATGCATTACTTTTCCTCCCCCGTTAGACTCATCTCCGGAAATAAGGGCGGAGGCCGTGCAGTGCAGTGCCACATCGGTGACATGGCCCAACAGAAGATACATACAAGCCACTGCTATAGGTGTGCAGTTTGTCACCTGATGCATATAACAGATAAAGCAGGGAGCCAGATAGACTTCACACTGCTTCACGTTAACGAGCACCACAAACCTAAACGGCACAAGCAGTACGATTCGACAGCCTTCAAGATCCTGAAGCACCACAGTGTCAATGGTATTTGAAAAGTAATCCATTTGCCCTCGATTGAGCGTCAACAACGTGTTCTGTTTAGATTCGAAGAGTATAATTGAGAAGTGTGACAACACCTTGCAACCCGCCTGATCCTCCAGCTTCGCCTTTTCCTTTTGAAAGATCCGATCAGTCACATAGTTTTGTGAAATCCGTTGATGTAAACTTGGGTCCTGGACATAGGGATTGCTTAACTGAGACGATGGGATACACAGACGGCTCCAACTCGAAGAAAGGTAGAACTCTCCTCCTACAGACTCATGAGTTAAATTAACTTTGGCTTTACTATCATTCTCCGGGGAGATGAAAGATGAATGTAGTATTTGATAATTAAATGAATCATAATGATCGGTGCCGACGATGCTGCACGCACCATTCTCGGACAACAAAGGAAGGCTCCACGTCCAAGGCACAGACACAGTCCACTGGCCCGCCGATCTTCGCCCCAAGATTGGCCACAGGGCACCCATGCTGTCTACGGTAGTCCTAACAAGACACCCATTATCGCTACTCCGCGCCTCATTTCCAGGGCTCCAGAAGTGATCCCCACAAAAGTCCGCAAAGCTCTTTTTGAGTGCGGTCCAACGTGAGGAGAATACAGAATGTCGATGCATGCGTGCGATATAGGGTTTTGTATCGCACAACAATTTATTTTGTGTGATAGTTGTGTAAACGGGATATGTAACCCGGTGTAACATGTCCTGCATGACTTGCATTACCTCGTCCTTCCCAACCACACCGGCTTCTCCCCCTTGTTCATCAAGTGGATATTTTTCAAAAAAACTATGGTTTAAAAGGTCCTCCGCGTTGTGGTATTGCACTTCATTGTCCAGCACACCAAAGCTAGCGGCCATTGAATCAAAGATAAATTCAAAAAGATCTTTCAAAAAGTCTTCAGTGTAATCCGCCTCTTGACAACGCAGGGTAACATAAAAATTCTGCGTAAAGCACGAGCCAAAAATACGCCTACGCAATGCCTGTCGCACACTTTCTCTGTTATTGGCACCACCATTATTCACATCGGATGCACTGGCGCCTATCTCAACACGAGCCGCGAAAGCACGGAGCTCGGCCAGCGTTTCGACCACCTCTCGGTAAGTTCTCCCGTAGAATACAGGAATGCCCGTGATAACAAACAATGCGAGGGTGCCAATGGCGTACAGATCATCTGTGGGTTGGAGGGAATACGAAGGGGCGTTCTCCTCCAGCTCCAGAATGCACAACTCCAGCTCGTCGCCCAGTCCTGACAGAAAAGAATTGGTCGATGAACCAAGCTGTGGTGCGGTCGTCGCTGCACGTTTCAATCGCTGCGCTAAAAAAGAAGCCTTGGTGGGTGGAAGAATCGACAAATCATCGGGGTAGATTTTAGTATTCATTAACCCTGCGGGCTGGGTTAGCGTGCAGTGGCCATCATCTGTGGAAAAGGTGATGTTGCCACCATGGAGGGCTCCATGGGTGAAACCTGATTTGTGTAATCGCGACAGGCATGTTAACACTGTCCGCAGCAGCGTGATGAGCTCCCCTCGCAACAACAGAGCCTTCTGGAAGGCGATGATATCACTGAGGCTAATCCCACACGGCTCAACATCCAGCTCGGCAATGATGCGGTTTGAAGAGTCAACGTGAAGATTAATAATACCGCGACAGACCACGGGAGGGTTGAACTCTCTGTCGAAAACAGACTCCGAGCTTCGCTGCTCATCATCGCAACCATCACTCCCAATGTTTAGTAATCTCGATGGATCCAAAGCACCAGCTAATCTAACCTCTTGTAGTCTTCTTTGTGTTTTGAGAATTTTCCGCGCAAGCTGCAGAGCGCGTTGTTGGATAAATGAATGGGATAACCCTTGACAGTGTGCATCCATGAGTTCATACACACTCAATACCATGAGTACAGTCTCGGTCTGAGAGGTCGAGCCTGACGAAGAGTTTGTGTCCCCATCGCCTAAAGCCTCACGCATGAGGTGTCCCTGATAAACTAAAGAAAGAGGGGTCACGTCAAGAAGAACCATCGTGGCGAGATTCTCAGACCACACTAAAGAGTCCTCAATCTTAATCGAAATCTCATCCTCCAATGGGGTATCACGACGCCATGAAAACCCATCAGACGCTTCAAGCTCATGGCCCTCGTTTCTAGATGATGAATTTAAATGGGAGGCACTAAACGTCTTTAGACGGGTCGGCACGTCCTTTTCACACAAGGAATCTCCTGTGTAATTTACATCCTTGGATTTAGTTTTCGCCTCAGAAATGTCAACGTGGGACGAATCATTGGGTTGCATGTTAGAAAATCCCAATAACGGCATTTCCTCTTTTGGCATCGCGCGGTCATTTGCCATAACTTGTACTGAGATGTTGGAAGGGAATAACAGGCTTCGGGAGTTGTCATATGCATAGAGGGATGTGGATTTAGATACTACACATAGTTGAGCATCACCGTCTTGATCAACTGTGAATCCTGATGATGAAATTCCTTTCATGGGCTCAACGTGCAGAGGTTTTGAAATTCCCTCAACGTTGACCAAGGGTGGCTTTCCGAAGCCCATTGGAGGCAATGAGGAAGGTTGAGGCAACGGTCGCATCGAGAGGCTCAACGAGGAACGAACATCAGCTCTACCTCCTTGGAAGGGGGAAGCGGTGAAACTATTTAAGGTAAGGTCTAATGCTACCTCAGCACTATCCTCGCTAAAGGTGCTATTTACGCTTTCAGATGATTCTAACTGTTTGTACATTCCTTTGTGTTGGGGTATTGGGGGTTGTTGTGCGCGCACTACCTTGAATTCCTTCCAGGAATCCTGCAGAGCGTTATTGTGTATGCTCGCTTGACCTGTCTGCTCAGTAATTGGAAGAATTATCTTATCGGTATGGTCATCTAAAGCAGTAGAGCCAATCGGCGTTGCGCCTGCAGCTTCACCTTTTTTCCATGTCGCCAACCTTACCGTACCCAAAGCGATATGAGTGTCGCTCATGTCCGATTCCTTGCTCAGATCTCGATCTCGGCTCAAAAAATCGGCTGCGCTAGTTCCAATAGTAGGCGTAGTAAGAACACTGGATTCCGTACTACGCTTCTCCTCTTCGTTGAAAACTCCCAGTGACGGAGTAGGAATAGTGGTAAAACGGGCTGCGGCATCACCGATACCCCCTAAAACTTCGTTGCCGCCCTTTTCAAGACTCTGAAAACTATGGTGGTTGGAACACGTGGCTGTAAACACCTCTTTGATATTTGCATGCGACTTTTCTTCTTGCCCGCCTAAACAACTTGGTGAAGCAAAACACGGCGCAGTTTCGTTGCTCTGAATTAAATCATTTGGAGGAATTGAGTACTGTAGTGGTACGAAGGCTTTTTTATTTTTATTTCTTTTGAAAAGTCCATTGTTTGTGAGTTCTCCAGTTTGAAAGCTATCCTTTCTGGTGCAGCAATCTGAGTTTTGCAAGGTGGAATCTTCGATTGGTATCGCTGGAGTTTTTTCTGCTTGATGAGGTGGCGATGGAGGAAAAAGCCTATTTGTATGCAATTGGATATTGTTAAGCGACGAACCGTTTCGACTGTCAGTTCTACTAACACTTGAGTTTGCGCTAGGAGTAGAACCGATATGTGAAATGAATACTTTAGAGTCACACACTTCTAACGTTTCTGTCATGTCTTCCTCGCTTTCTGAAAAGAAAATTCTCATGTTTTGTTCCATCGTAGAAGAAGCTATCTCCTGGCCATCTGTACTTCGAATACCACCCGCAACATTAAACCCAGGATAGATAATCGTTGCGGATGTAAAAAGCTCCTGGGTGATGTTGCCCTGCAGATTAATCCCCTGGCTTATATCATTTCTTCTGCACTCACTACCGGTAACATCATCTCTATGCTCAATCCCTAATGATGCGCCGTCTCCCTGATGATCCCTCTTTTCCACCTCAGAGATCAATGAAGGGACGTCAACATCCTTCTCTATGTTATCTGAAGCTTCTTTGATATTACTCACATATTGGCTAAACACTGGCGGGCTCAAAACCCTGACGGTGGTGGGCAGCATTATTGAGGTTGTAACTGAATTCAAAGCTGTGATATTGAAGTTGAGTACTTATTTCAGAATTACTAGATTCAAATGAAATATAAATAAAAAATCAAGAAGGGTGTTTAATAGTACAAATATTCCAGATTGTTTTATCCAAAAACAAACGCTCACATACTGTATTGAGGTAGCTACCGGATTTCAAACTAAAAGAATTATATATACACATGCATTTAAGATATATTATTATTTATATATCGCTCTTAAAATACTAGTGACTTTTTTTTCGCAGATTATGAAATGTACTCAGAGCATTTTAACTGAAAGAAAATAGAAGCTGTTTACTGGTAAACTATAGGCTAAACTTGCAACTTGATAAAAGAAAGTATACTCTAAATTTGCAATGAACGCGTGAAAATAATAAAATTAGCACATTCATTTAGCGTTTTACTTCTTTTAAGCTTTCAAAGGAAAAAAATCAATTAAAAAAACGAAAGAAGATTTATCGATTATTTTTACCACTCGTTGACTTTATCTCCATTTGTATTTCTCAATCGTTTTTCCTCTAAATAAGAAATAATTACTCTTGGCGAATACCTTAACAGACTTTACAACAAAAATGCAGACTTATAAAATTTCGTGTTACAGTACATGCTGCTATTACATGTTTTCTCATGGTTAAATCAAAATATGGTAATCCGCTTCATAAGTATTGGTAACTTCATCATTCATGGAATTCCATATATAAACTTCTTAAGATGTTAATTATGTCCTTTATGGACAACAACATGAGAAAAAAATATTACGGTTTTTTCTGATTTTCAAGAATCCAAAGATGCCGAACAGCCTGGACAATCCTCAGTTTATTTAACCAAGGCTTAGCTTTTGACTACTCTCATGGAATTACAGATACGCTAAGCATTTGTCAAACAAAAAGGGTTTAAATGCGCTTCCCGTAAATACCAAATAAACATCTAGATAAACTTTAATAAGCAGAATTAATATACATATTATTAAAAGTTAGAAAAATGAAAAATACATAAGAAGCTGGCTATTCACTTTTCCGGAATGTGAACATTTACGCTTACTATCCTTGCAACGATTTGAATGATAATATGTATAGATTTGAATGCCCCAAACAAAATAATTCTTACATAGCTAAAATTGAATTAATAAAACAACTCCATCTTTACCACAATTTTTTTTTAAAAAATGAATACGCAGTGTCACACAAATAAACATGCATATTCATGCACAAGAGTGCAATTAACTTTCATAACCTTTTCAATGTGTGAGCATTCAAATAACTTTTGTTCACTCATAAAAATAAAATATTCGCATCGATTATAATTGTATCTGATTTTTATCACTAAATTATAAGATTTCGATAAAATAACTCTTTATCAGGGACTATTTAGCATTTTTCATTT
The DNA here is from genome assembly GCA_000982615.1 of Phytomonas sp. Hart1. NCBI lineage: Eukaryota > Euglenozoa > Kinetoplastea > Trypanosomatida > Trypanosomatidae > Phytomonas > Phytomonas sp. Hart1. The sequence goes on along the minus strand of HF955211.1, from coordinate 352,400 downwards.
ATTAAAGTAAACATATATCTAAGCTTTAGTACGATTACAAAAGTAATAAGTTAATTTCAAGCACCACATGCGAAAAAAAAGGTATAGAAATATTCACTTAAGACTGATTATAGGCGGGTTGTGGCATCTGATTGAAACTCATGGTCCTCATGGAGTTAGCAAGAATACCTCCGCTAGATCCCTGGGGCCTTAGTTCACCTGTGAACGAACGCATTCTTGACATGTTTTGGCTTCTTTGATCCACCGAACAAATGCTCTTGGCGTACTTGCTCATCGCTTCTGCCTCTTTGATATCCTCAACCTCCGCATCGTCGTTCCACATCCAAATTCCGTGCTGCGTGACGTAGATGCTGACCACGAACATAATAGATCCAACCAAGAAACCGATGGTTAGCATAAGGCAAGCAATGCGCATGCTCGAACAATAGGCGCCATACCCGGAAGAAGATTTACTGGACCCCTTATCCGTTTGGTAGGTGGAAATAAACTTATCAATAACAAAGTTGCAATCCATGATGGGCAGCACGTAAGAAAGGGCCGTCGTTCGGTTAATCGAAAACTGAATCAGTTCCATGACGTCATTTGCCCAGTCCTTCAGCCTAAGATCGGGTTGATTATAGTTAATGCAGGATTTCTCACACATGGGAATGTTGCACACCTCTTGATATTTCCAGTTACTGTTATTCACGCAAATCATATCGGAAAATTTGGTCTTGGCATGTGTATCATAAAGCACACTGAGGGCGAATTCGATGTTCTTACACTCTTCTTTTGTACTTATGCCCTTACCACAGATGAATGGTTTCTGAAAGTCGTCGTCATCTGTAGTGCTGCACCGCTTCAAAATTTCATCGCAGGTGCTTTCGGAGATCCCTGCCGTTGAGTCGGAAATCGCATCACGAGCTTTAGCGAAGGAAAACTGCGTCTCGCACCAGGGTACAAAATACCACTGGAAGATACCGGGCTCACGTCGGTTCTGTAAAGTGACCTCCCCACAAAACGAGTACATGATGCACGTGATAATTGCAAGTAAAACTGCCATAACTGAGTATATAATGGCAAAAATGTAGTAAAGAATACCAAAGCTGAACGCGCCCACGGTATTGAAGCGACAGTAAGCAATAACAAAACAGCTGATCATGAGCAGAATCCCAACAAGGCCTATCACGATGGAGGCAGTACGAGCAACAGAAAAGTATACAAAGTAATTATCGTGGATATCATCCACCTTAGATTTAAGCGTGTTACTCATTGTGTCAAACCCGGAAAGATCAAAAGGTCCCGGTACAGGTGGATTTTTGGTGTAGTCAATGAGGAGCTCGTAAATTTTATTTTTGGTCTTAACAAAGTAAGAAATGGCATCCCCACGGATGTAATCAGTGCTCTGATTAATGCTGTTGGAAAGTAAGGCGACACCATATATGATTAAGATGGATGAAAAGACTGACCAAAAAAGGTTAAGGTTGATGAACATCCACAACCAGCAGCGTGATCTGGCCAAATTTGTCGTGCGTGTGAAACTGAAGCAGTAGTCCTCGCAGCAAAGGGTATTGAAAATGAAAGCAATGGGCACAGCAACAATAACAATAATAGTAAATATGATAAGGATGATAGCGACTGAGTAATATTCTGCATGACTGGAGACGCTAGTGAAATCTCTTACACATTTTGCGATATCATTAGATTCACTAGGTCCACTCCAACTCTTGTCACAACCAAAAGAATTCTCTGCACGAGCATCAGGTATTTGCAAAGCAAAAAATGCTAACATACAGATACTCAATAGAGTAAATGAAAATCGACTGGAATACATTGAAAGAAAGTAATAACCAATATAATATTTTTCAAAATAAGTTCTATTTTAATTACTTAAAATTATTATTTTCAGCACAAATTTCTCGTAAAAATGTAAATTAAATGACTTAGGAAAAAAAAACTATATATGTATATTTCATAAAGAAGTAGTGAGAAATAAGTGCAGGGAGAGAGATGATAAGTCATAATTAGAAACTCTTTATTCACCAAATCAAATCAGCTCATAAAGTCACACACGTGAAACCTCAAAAAGAATGCGAAAAAACGCGTTGTATGTAGTTGTAGTACAGGAAATCAAATCATACACAGATATCACCGTAAGTACTTATTTTACATAGTCAGTCCGATTGGATGTTGATATATTGCTTTTCTAGGCATCCTGTCCTATGAATGCATTGAGTTTAACATATCATTGTTACCTTCATAGGAACCAGGATAAAATTTGTTGGCATACTTCTCGATCATTGTGTTCTTCATCCAGGCCACGCATTCTATCACCAACGTTTACTGACGGCAGAATCTTATGAACTATCGCCAGCAACACGGCGGTAATGATCTTCTGGTCAACTTCCTCTCCCCTTGTTTCCTCACCTCCTTCTCTACTCCATGGAAAATATTTCAGCGCAGGGAAGTTATCAAGTTGAAGAAGATAAGCAAAAAAAGGGACTAGGTGTCGCAGGGAGCTGCTCCAAAAAGCAGCCGTCACGTGTTTCACATCCCATTCCTTTTGCTTGTCATCATGAAATATAGAAAACTGTGCTTTTCCACCACTCGCATCAACCGAACCAGAAGGATCAACATCCTTCACGGTACTCTTCAATGGCATCAGTGTGGAAGTGGACCATTTAAATGAATTTCCCTCCCCATTCGTCATGGTGAGATCTGGTAGAGACGCAGTTTGCACAAGACTACGCAGTGTTAACGAAATTTCAGCCTCCCCCTCATCGGTTTCTGTCTTTTCCAACCCCTCCTGCTCATTTTCCTCGCCAGGATCGCCATGCGCCAACTTGGTGCTGCCCTCGTTAGGTGTCTGCTTCTGTTCGACCTCTAAGGACGGCGCGACTCCGCCCAGAGGGCGCGTGAAAAGATCGATCAGATTCAAATCCCTCAATAGCTGTCGGCCTTGAAGCTCATTATCCTGTGGACTCATCGCGGCTGCAGCGATAATCTGCAGAAGCTGAAATGGCGTTGCGCAGCGCCATTCCGCATTCAACCCTTTTCGTGGCGGCGGCCGCAGTAGCTGCTGCAAGACGATGTGCACCACCGCCCCGACGTTCCACGTCTGGTTCAACGGCATCACCGCGTAACAGGGCTCAATGCGTCCGTAGAGCATCACGATGGACGGGGCCCCCGCCAGGGTCTCCAACGAGGCCTGGGACTCCTTGTCCGTAGGTCCGTTACCACCCTCATGCCAGGTTTCCGAGGACAGTAACAGCTGGGCACTCCCGCGTGGGATGTTCAAGCGTAGGAGAGGATCCCCTAGGGGTAACAGCGCGCGAATGAAGGCCTTGGGGGTCATCCCTACCAGAAGCTTCAACCAGGCCCCGGCAATACGCGGATGGACGTCCGGTAGGAGATGCCGCCCCACAATTGACAGGGCCAGTTGGCGGTGGGGTTTGGGGTCTTTGGTGAAGCTCCGTAACGTCTTCACCACCGTGTCCTGCAAGGCAAGTGGGAGATCGGCCGGGGTGAAGAACCCCGAGGGCAGTTTGGGACCGCCTTCCCTCTCGCTAAGTGACACCGGTGAAGAAGGGAACCCACCATGTGAAGTCGGTTGGTGCTCACTGGGGAAAACATACGCGACCTGTATGGAAAGTAGGGAAAAGAATTCAAGCGTCAAAACACGCAGCTCCCATGTGTGCAGAGTGGGGGCTAAGTAGGTTTCTACTAAAACGGCATCATGGGGTGTGGCGGAATGCTTGCTCACGCGCATGAAAGGTTGAACAAAAGTCCACAGAACAGATGACGGAAACGTGGGGGATCCTGATAAATTCTCCATAGAGAAAGCTTCCTCCACCCATGGGCGAACAGAAACCAGCAAAATCAAAAAAGCGACACCGACGCAGCGCTGATCCAGCGTCTCCCCGCTTAGTGCATTAAAAGCAAAGGATGAGATACATTCTTTTAACTGTACCAATTCAGCATCATAACCTCTTTCCGTAATCACCTCAAAGCCGGTTTGAAGTAGCCGACGAAGAATATGATAGACCGTGAGGCTGAACCGAAAGTAATTTTTCCGTACAGCAAATGGCCTGTTAATTGAAACGGTATCACACGCTGCGCGAGATGGTACGCCCACACCACAATCAAAAGCAGGTGTAATATGCTGCTCGATAAATCCAAGTATTCGCGTAACAAAATAAAACTTCTTTGCATTACGACTATCAAATCCGTTAACAATTGAACGCATAGTGGGGGAGCCCTGCCCAACCATCTCTGGCAGAGATGATTCCTCTGGCTTGTCGTGAACGCTGAGCGTCGCAACCAAAACCCGCGCGACGGCCTCCACAATCGCCGGGGTGCCTTCCTCCAGCAGCCCTCGTCGTGAGGCCGGAAGAAAGTAGGATGCCATGACGTCAATCGGGATGTCGTCCTCGGATGGGAAATAAACCGCCTCGTACTCCGCCGCCTCATCACCCTGGAGGTTCTCCCACCACCCCGTCGCGAGGGCCCGCCCCACACGACAAAGAAAAATCAAGCAATTGACCAGATGAAAGGCGCGGTTGTTCGCGCAGACCGCGCGATGCCGCATCGAATCATTGGTGAGATCGGAATCCATAAATCCCAGAAGGGCATCGGCAATCCGCTTCACCAAATTCCCCCGTGAAGGAAGGTCCTCTGGGACGGACGGGGTCGTCTTCGCCGTGGGGTCCGTCGGATTCACCTCCTCTCGGTTGAGGGATTCGGCCGATTGCGGCCCGTCGGATTTTTGACTTTGTGAAAGAGAAGGAGACTTTGGGTCTGGCGTGTTCAACAAGTTCGGAGTTTCCCCGGTTGAAACGTGCAGAAGGGAAACTTTGGCGGACTCCGTAGAGAACATAAAACGGAGGGCTTGAAGAAGGTAGGAATACTGGTCGGGTCGGGCGTGGATCGCGGCGGCGATCCCAGAAGCGTGAATCCCGAGCATCGTCCAACAATCCCGCAGGGTATCCGGCGGCAATCCCTGTCGATTCGCAACCAAGGCGGTAAAAAGATCGTACCGCGTGGACTCGTCCTGGGTGTCGACATTGATGTCCGACAGACTCGCAAGTAGGTCCAGGACCCCATGCGCCTTGAGGACATCCCGCAGTACATACGACATCCCCTCACGTAGCGACCAAAGATAGCCCTCGAACAGTGCGATGGACTCCTCCTCCGTGCATTTTGCTATCGTGGCGCCCCTTACGCCTCCTTCGGCGTGTTTTAAGGGCGCTGGGGAAAGAGGAGGTGAATGCGAAGGATCCACGGCGCCGATGCCGTTGGGGCGAGGTCGATCGGAAGGTTTTCTAGAGTTTAAAAAGAACCGCCCACGAATACGCTTGGCGAGTGAAATGCCGGTGGTGCTGGGCGCCCCCCGTCCCCCTTGGACGTTCGTCGCCAATCCTTGCCGCTTCCCCTGTGAAGCCATATCAGCAGTGCGAATTAGTCGATTAAACGCCTCGTGTTGTTTGATAATCTTGCGATTTCGTAGGTAGGAGGTGTGTTCATCCTCCACATATTTCACGCGATCTAAAGCTACTTGATTGCGATCGTCGTTAGCTATTCGCAGCAATGTCGAGGCCGTATGGAGGGTATAGCTTGGTTGGGAAACCCCCGCAGCACCGGCTGCCAATTCCACATTATCGGTAAACCCCAGAAGTTCCTTCAGACAGTGAGCCGGTTTCCCCGAGGCTTTGGAAAGCTTAAAATGATCCCCAGTCGCCCTGGGGGCATCGTCCGCGGACCTATCCCCCATGTCCGACATTACAACCTCGAGTAAAGGACGCGATGCAGGACCCTCCATTTGACGGAAAGGCGAGGCTTCTTGAGCCGCCCCCATCAACTTCGCATCCGGCTCTCCTTCTTCCTCAAAGGTCAAGACCTCCTCGGGGCCACCTCGGATACCCTTGGCCGCTCTATCTAACCCAAGTGACGCCGTGGGAAGGGTATGTTGGGTGAAAAACATGTATAAATTATCAAGAACCACCTGCGCGGAGTGCGGCTGCAGACGAAGAACAGCCTCCACCAGAGGCGCCGTCACCGTACCGCATTTCAATTCTTGAAGAATGCGCAAAATGAGGCTCCAATTATGGCGCCGACTCTCAGCAGAGCTCCCTGTGAGAATGCCGGCCATTGAAAAGGCGACGCGGGGGCTGCCACCGTCATTGTCCGCGCCCCGACCATGGCAATAACGTGAAAGAATCTCCGCGACCAAAACCCCGTTGGCTAAGTCGCGCTTGGGGTTGCGTATAGGACTAGAGAGGTCGAGAGACTGAACCCATTTGATCACCTCACGCTGCATCGATTTGCTCTAACCTTGTAGATACCCCACTCCCTAAAATCAGATTTGTCCCTAATGCCAACCAATATCACGTACACAGAAGAAAAGAAGAAGATCGGCATGGTAGGAAATACATTTCAATGGCACACGCTGGGTAAAAATAATTATTTGACAAAACAGCAACACAAAGATATAAAGGAAAATATTATTCCGCTCTGAACATAAAACGGTTTCATTATTCATAAGTAGTAAAAACTAGATAGATAAATATAGCCAGTTAAATTTTTCAACATGCATTAATCTATCAAGTATTATTGTTCTATTATATGTTACCCTATGAGAAAATAGACAGATACTTTAGAATTTGAAACAGACAAAGGTTCATTTTACACAAAGTATATCATTCAATGATATATATGTATATAACACCGAATATTCCACTCTGAATTAACCTCTCAACCCCTTTGGCATCCCAACCATACCCTAACAACTCTCCTTATCCCCCTCGCTTTGACCTTCCTCAGTGTGTGAGGTTCCGACTCGTTTGTTGTGTGCCTCTGTCTTAATCTCACTTGGATCGACGGCAGGGATTTCAATCCCCCAATTGCTCAGCTGACGTTGGTAAAAAGGCACCCCATCCTCCCAATCGGTGAAAATCTCATACCCCTTAGGGGTCACCACGAGGGTATGCTCAAACTGCGCGCTGCGTTTGCCATCCTTGGTGGTACTCGTCCAGCGATCCGGCCACATCACGTCCTGCCAGCTTCCCAGGTTCACCATCGGCTCTACGGTAAAAACATGTCCGGGTTTAATAATCCCAGGGCTTTTGCTATTCCGGTAATGGCAAACCGTCGGGGAGGTGTGAAAAAGCCCCCCGATCCCATGCCCAGTGTAGGTCCGCACCACACTACAGTGCGATTGATCCGCGCGGTCCTCGATCGCGTCGCCGATATGGCGATAAAGCTCTCCAGGCCGCACCACGTGAATCCCCGCCATCATACAGGCATAGGCGGTATGCACCAGACGCACCGAATCCGTATCGGGCCTCCCCACAAAGACGGTCTCGTTTAAATCTCCGTGAAAGCCCTCCAGGTATCCTGTGATGTCGAGATTAACTATATCCCCTTCCTCCAGCCCGCGGCTGTCGGGGATCCCATGGCAAATCACCTCATTCACACTTGTACACACGGACTTGGGAAAGTTGTAGTAGTTCAACGGGGAAGGATACATACCCCGCTCGATAGTGGCGTCGTGTACGACGCGGTCAATTTCATCCGTGGTGACGCCAGGTTTGATCACCTGGATGGCGAGATCCAAAACCTCCCGACTGAGGGCGCAGACCCGCTTTATTTTCAGGATATCCGAGTCCCGACGAAGATGCTCCTCCCTGTAATCGTCGTGGAGGTGTTTGAGAGGGTGGCGGATGACTTTGTTGTTGCCGCGATTCTTCTCTTCTGAGGTGGAGACGCCATCCGGGCGTAGGGCGTAGTCCGGTTTCGCAATGTGATCCGGGACGGCCCGTCGTGGGGTGATCCTGCACGGCCGCAGTGGGCCCGTGAAGTTGAAACTTTTTAACTCGGAGTCGGTCATAGTGGGAATGGTGGGGAGTGGATTCTGAGGGTGGGTATGCTTTACCTTGTGGGAGCCCCAGTTCTTTTTAAAACACTCCTGGGAGCAGAAAAAACTAGGTGGCAGGCCGAGGGTCTTGCAGCTCGGGCACTGGAGAGCGGCATTGCCCAGGCCACACCCTTCACAAGGCATTGATAGAAACTGTAACAGGAATACTAACGGTGTCGGTATCTAAATAAATAAGCATAAACACACCTGAATACATATATTTTGAAATTTTAGAATTTTAAAAGA
>HF955211.1:328675-340257 GCA_000982615.1 Phytomonas sp. Hart1 | reverse complement strand
AGGCGCAGGGGGGGCGGGGAGGGGGCCTTGGGATAGCCCGACAGAACCAGGGAATGGGTGACCCGGCGGATGGTCTTGGGGTGGCCCAGGGCCTTCGCGCTCGCCGGGAGACTCTCGGCCGCCCGAAGGCTCAGATTCAACCCGGCCGCCAACGCCCCGGAAGAGGAGGCGTCCGCGGGGAGTCCCGACAGGTCGGGCCCTTGGGGGCTTATCGAGGTAAGGGGAGGCCGCGACGGTAGCGTGGAGTTCCGTTCAACAATGGGTTTACGATGGGGAAGCCTAAAAAGAGCCGGCTTGTGTGCCCCTTTTACACTAGGATAGTCATTTTTCAATACACTTTCTTTCATTTTATTTATTAATTCTAAATAAACGTTGTATATAAATAATATATATATGTATATATATATATTATATATTATATATTATACATATATATATATATTATATATATATATATATGTAATATATATATATATATATATATGTATATTTAAGCAGCGTAGAGTTTAAACTAATGGCTATACTGACTTGCTATCGGTCTGAAATGCAGATCTGATAAGAGGAGAAGGAGATCGAAGGGTCTAACTCAGTGCTGGGCAAAGTAAAATACAAAGAAAATAATAAAAAAATCATCTTTAACATTGCCTAACTTCAAAAGCTTTTTTCCTAAACTTTAGTGGCTAGTATTTCCTTGTCCAATACTCTTTCTTTCTTTCTTTGTATATGTATAAAGGCATAAAGTATATAATTAAGACAATTCAAATTGCCTCCACCACGCTCCAGAAAGCTTTCTTCAAGTTTTAATATGTTATTTCTGGATTCTTCCACCTTGACTAATTTATAGCAAAAGAGCTTACTGTTGGCATGCATAAAGTTTTGGATAAGGTTTTAGAAACTTGGGATTGATTGAAAATATATGTATTTATATTGTTTATGCACCAAACGGGTGCATACTACTGATAACCCTTTTCTTTAAACATCGTTGCCAAATGAGAAAACTTTATCATACAAAATAGGGTTAAACGTCATACATTGAGGTTGATGTGCATAAAGAAAATTGATCAATACACGCTATTATTTGTGACTATAAACATGTATTTACATCTTCGAAAAAGAAAGCAATAGTTACCCCCCCTCTTTATAGTCTAGAAGACACTCACATAAAAAGATACGAAGGGATGGGAAAATGTTTCAAAAAATAATAGAAACAAAAAAAAAAAGAGGCCAAATCTTATAGAATTTGAATACAATGGTGGTCTATTGGGGAAAAAAATATCTCTGAAATTACCTAAAGTGTATCTGCATATTTGCATGATTTCAATTATTGCAGATTTTTTTCTCCTCTATACCTGGAATACACAATCATGCTTTATGCAAGGTGGACGTTGATCTGGTATCTATTTACCCTTTGTGGTATGAACTCTGTGTAACGATGATTTTTCTCTCTCCTTATACGATTTCGCTCAATCAAATTCATCGACTCCATGAGCAGTGTTCTTTCTTTTTCGATAAAGGAATCAATTAAATGAAATGGTGGTGGCATGGGTGTGGTTACTTCTTGCAATTTCTTCAGAAATGCAACCGACTCAGGATCAGCGTCATCGCCAAGTGTAGGGGGTGTATGTCGACGCTTTGGCATTTCACCACGGGTACGGTACAGATACCAGTGCCAATAACTTTGGATCGTTGCAGCACTCATATTAAGCAATTCCTTCCCCCATACCATCTCACGGTCGATTTCCCCAATACGCTCGCGTGTGTACACATCCATCTTTGACTTCAGCCTCCTCTTGTTCCTCTCGGAGTTTTCCCTCATGCGTTTGATCAGAATGTACATACGAAACGTGCGAGAGATTATGCGCACTACACGATCCATAAACTCGTGCCGCAGCTGTGTTGTGTGCAGCTTCACGGTGGAGCGCTGAGAACGGTAGCGACGCTGAATTACCCCGGCGCCGAAGTCCAGATCGTACCCGTCCAAGTGCCCCTGCTTCCACTCCAGCCGGGACTGCACAAAAGGGTGGGCCAAAGCCAACGCCTGCTCCTGCGCCTGGCGCTCCGAGGCCTGGTTAGCTGCCTGAACCCTATCCCAGGACATCGGCACGATGAGATCGCGGGTCTTGCGGAATTGTAATAGCGTGCGCTTACCCGTGATGAAGGTCTTAATGGCCCCCGTGGAGAGTTGGGGATGGCCCTCGTGACTGCCCGGGGAAAAGTCAAAGGGGTTCTGGTTCAACTCCGCCAACTCCCCCCTGCCCTCGGAGAGGGAGTCACTGGGGAGGTCGTCATCCAGGCGGTTATTACGGGGACGCCAGGGGAAGTAAATGATCCGTTTGATCGCAATGGGGAACTTCAGCGCCGGGGGCCACTCCTCTTCGGGCAGGCTGTGCACCCGCAGGCACCGATCCCGCTCACGTTCGCGCAGGAACCATCGAATGACCCGTTGGAGCCGCGTCGCGGCCCCGTCGTAACGACTGCGCTGCCAGGTCATCATGTTCTGCATGGTGGTTAAACGCTCGGCGACGTAATCGTTCGTGCGCTTTTCGATCCACTGATTTTTGAGATTGAGGAGCTGACCATTGCGCCTGCGGGCGAGAAAGGTACGCCACCAACACTGAATCACACGCGCGCGTTGGTTCAATACCGATTGATGCACCCGAATCACACGCTGTTGTCGTCTACACATAATCCCACGCCAAATTTTGCTGATCATGGTCTGGGCTTGTTGCTCGCGCAGGCCGGCCTTGCGCAAGTCGTTCTTCCAAACGGGTGTTAAAAGATTCCTGGGTGGAGCCACGCGCGGCGGAAATTCGTTTGGTGGGGCTGGAGGGAAAAACAGAGTTTTCAATGGAAAAGACACATCGTCGTAAATTCCCGAGAAGGGTGATAAGGCGCCATTGAGCGACAGATTGTAAGATACGAGAGCTCTGGCAGATATTTCATCGGTACTCGAAAAGTGATTCAAACAGGTTTCTGTCGCATTGGGATTGACGCATGCGACAGAATCGAAGTTTGCTTTCAGGTTGTCGCTCATCCCAATCCGCCCGTGTTTGTGCAATAATAACTGCGATGGATCTGAATCTGAGTCTTGGTACGTTAAAAAGCTGATTGAATCCTTGGCGACTGCCATCCCCTCCACAGTCTGTCTAACATTATCTGCCGCATCCACTTCGACACGTGAAGCCGCTTCCGACACACGTTTCAACATGCCAGCAATTTTGCTGATTGAGGATAAAGTTAGTTAACCTCAAATATATAAAGAATAAATAAAAAATAATTTCTATCGTTGTATTCCTTTTATTTGCTTAAAAGCAACAAAAAGTAAATAAAAATTTCCACAAAACTTTTAAAGGAAAAAGGCACCTCCATGGTATACTAAGTTAAAGTAAATTTTGTATACAGAATGCAATAAAGTACTTTACGTCTCCGTTCTTATACACGATAAAAAGAGGGAAAAATGCACTAATAAGGAGAATTGAGTTTTATCTTGTATTCTTCTCTTTCTAAGAATGTTTTGACTCAGTAGTTATTTTATCGGCGGATATGCATCCCTCCTCGGCCACGCCATATCCCACGCGAGGAGAAAAACCGGCGCGTGTTCTCCCTCCGTTTCTGCCCTTTGGATACTTGCAGTGGCGTCGGAGATGCTGAAAATAAAGAATTTAGTTCATGCGTTGGTATCCTGTTTACGATAGGCTGTGGCGATGCGAACAATACCGAAGAATTTTCTACAGGCGGTGCGGTTAACAAGGGCGAACTATCCTTCCGATCCCCATCAATCCCTTTTATCGCGTCCTCATTGTGCATAACTTGGCTACGCGGTTGTCCATGGATATAGAAACCAGGACTGCAGGTAGGTGTATTCAAATCTGAGGAAACAGACTGGGCGTGAGAAGGCTGACGCACCGCCTGAAGCGGAACATCACACTCGTTTAGCATTTGTTGAACACGAGTGTGTGATATAAAGGGAAAATCTTTCCTAACCACAGCAGTCATGGCCTCCGCGTCGATCGGTTCTAATATCAACGCTCTTTCATATAATGAAAGGTTATCTGAATCCTCTGCAGCACAAAGATCTGACTTGAAAAAGGATGGAAAAGGGGTAGATAACCCCCTGTCGCAAAGGTCTAGCTCAGTGCTCTTGGAGTTTGAATATTGAACCACTCGCTGTTCAAGACATGATATAGCATGCCCTGACAATGACGCGACAATGCATCTCTCGTTTTCTTCCTGTAGTACCTCTTTAGCTTGCTGTCGAGCACACTCTAGGTCTTCGTGTGTTAACAAGTATCTTTCCTGTTGGGCAATCAAGTCTGACGTGCGTAAAAGCTTATACGGCAACCCCGATATCCGCTCCACTCGGTGCAAGCACTCTGGCACAACCTCATGGTAAAAGTATCCACGAACAGCCAAAAGACGTAGTCGGGCCCGTAGCTCATCCGCCTCAATCATCTCCCAAGATGTGGATGTTGGGACTTCCAATCCATTTTTCTTTGGTAAAGGTGATGTGTTGTCTATCAACCTGTTCGCATTGCAGTCCTCCTTCTCTAAAGGAGTTGGACAGGGCGAACCGAGAGTGGAAAAGGGTATCAACCAATGCTGCTCGACGTGATCCAGAAGCCCTAACCGAGCGCACCACATTCGCAAATCCGCCAGAGTTAACTGCGCCAAGGAGGGGTCGTCGAGGTAGGCAGCGACAAGCTCCTGAAGTGCGAGGGTCGTCGATGCAGCTCCGTCGGGTTGGCCGGATCGCCCGCAGAGAGAGTTTGAAAAGGCAGGATTGCCCGCCCAGGGAGCGGTAGGACTTGTATTTAAGCATTGAGGGGGCGTGGAAAGACTACCCCGTCTGTTGGCTTCATTCACGCGAGACGGGGATTTCACCAGGTCGTCAGGCCGGTCCGGCGTACCGGCGCCCTCCTCACGAGGCTCGCTATCGGAGATAATGGTGATATAAACACAGTCACGTGTGGACCCTTCTCGAGGACATTCCACACGGTACGGGCAGTTTGTGGAAGTTGGGTTGCCACAAGGAGGCGTGGCTGACGGAGAGATCTCCGCGAGTCTATAGAGCCCTTCCGTGGAGGGATTTTCCGGCAGCCCGGAATGTGTCTCATCCATCGCAGTCTGAATAGCCTGAAGCCCGAACTGTCCCCAACAGTCATCCTCGACGATATTGGTGACAGCGTCTAGACTTCCTTCTTTGAAGGTCATCCCGGGGGACTCGCGATTACAAACCTCATTTTCCCTAAGTGATCCATCAACTTTAGCCCCGGTACAAGCAGTATTTCTTGTTTTGCTCGATTGAAATAAGATTTCCGCGGATTTTGCGGCTTCCTCCTTCGAAAGAGGAACAAGCTCAACACTTCTGTTTAATCCAAAACTCGCTGTGTTAGCGAAATCATCCATAGATGCAGCCGTACAATCAGGCGATAAAACGGGCAGGCCATTGATACAATGATTTCCAGTCTGTCTAGAAACATATTCCATATCATGCGATGTAAAATGTGAAACGTCGGGTTCATTTAGAATTTCCTGAATTACGGCTGTAGAAGGTTTAGGACTCGTAGAAAGGCTCCCTCCCGGAAGGAAAATATTCATTCCAGTTTCCAACTCAATTGAATCATCTTTTTCACCTCTAGCGCATCCATCCCACCGCTCTCCTAGGTTGTGGACTTGAGATACGAAAGGAATAAAATCGTCGAACACACACTCCTCCCCTACGCCATGCCTTGGAGAAGTATACCCGAAGCCACGATCGGCCAGAGATGTAGAAGATGATTTGCTTCGCTTATGCTGTATGGTATTATCATGACGTATTTCGCTGTTTCCTAAACACCCCATTCTATCTCCCAGAATAAGGGCCGCTTGTGGTTGCTTGGAATCACTCAGATAGGCACCTATTTCTAGATCTTCCAATGTATTTTTCCCTATTATGTACGGAAGTGGCTGGATGGTTGATGGTACTTCAGCTTTGATGACCTCTTCTACATCCTGTAACAAGCCTGCCCTACCTACGCAAGGAATCTTTGGGATGTCAGGACTCGTCATGAAGTTGGCATACTTTATATCCGTCTGAGAAGTAGGAGGCTGTGAATCTGTCTTATTTATATCACACTTTTCTTCTTTCTGTGAAGATCCCCTTATGCTTGGAGATAAATTCCTAGGTGACATGGAATGCTGAATGTCAAGAACCACAGGGGTTACATTTTCAACCCCTCGGTAAGAATGGGAGGCGATATTATCCCAGGACACAATACGATCGCTGCTTCTGAAGCTACCACAATCTGCTGTCTGATCTGCTTCCTGGGTTAGGTAGAAGTCGCTTTCATCCTTCCAAGTAGATGAAAATGGGCTGCAGTTCACAAGATCACTCAAAGCTATGTTCCTCTCAGTATCCAGGAGAATAGCCCCCTGTTCGGAAGCAAGAAGGTTCTGCACAAACACGCTTCCTCTGCCCCCCTCAGTGTTGCCCCATCTGGAGTTGATCTGATAAAGTTCGACCAGATCCCTATATGGGGCAACATTTGTGAGACTCAACTTATCATCCTTTAATGATTGTACAATGCTACTCCAGTCCGAATCCACTCCGTCAGAATTTTCTACTGCTCCGTCTTCTTGCTCTGGTTGCACAGTATCGATGTCCGATTTGACGCCTTGGATTCGCCCACTCCCTACTGACTTGTGAAACGCACCAAAATGAGAAATCATCGCAACAGGATGGAGAACGGGATCTGAGTAAGATGGATTCGGGTGCGTCGAATGCGGCCACGGCCCCGCCGCTCCCCACAATTCCGTACCGCACAATGCCTTCGAGGCTTGTGCAACCTCCATGTCGTCATCTTTCACTTGTGTGCGAATCTTACTTGCCTCATTCTCCTCCAACTCTTCCGCATCTGCGTCGATGGCTTCCACTGATATCGTATTTGGGGACAACATCCGTTGAGAGTCAGGCAAGGTCCCATGGAGATCCGCTCTACCACTGCCGTGATATTCGCTGTTGAAATTGCTGAGGCCCTCTTGCCATTTACCTCGAGGAATGATCCGCTCCATCAGGGGGCTTCCCTTAGCTAGAGTCACCGATGGGCCCACACGACGGACGTTTGGTGAACCAAAGGGAGTATCGGAACCCCTGCCCTCTCGGACGCCGCGAAGGCTTCCACCGTTCAATCCTTTTTCCAATTCAGAGGCACCATTGGGGTCGGGGCGCCCTCCCCAGAGCAGTGTATCACACAGCTGTGACAGGGTGAGCTCAAGAGAGCTACTCCCGTGAGTCTCCACAGCACGTGACACAGGAGAATCCTGCCGAACAGGACAGACCTTCTCCGTCCGAGGAACTTTAACACTTGAGGGTCCGGACGATTCCCCATTATTCCGCCCAAGAGGACGGTTATTTGAGATCCGTTTCGTCTTCCGATGTTTGCCTTGCCACTTCGCGTCGTTCCTGGCTCCTCGGAGCCACTTTTGAAAGCCCTTCCAGAAGATGAGTTGGTGATGCCGGGAGGCATGTTCACCAAGGATGACCTTGGCGTCCTTTTCACAACGAACCCGCTCTACGAGCCCTTGCATGGATCGAATTTGATGCCGATGAAGAAATTCCCCGGCGTATCCTTGAAGCTGAATTGAAGAAAGAAACCAAACGACCGGGTGTATGATGTTCATCGGCTCCGATGGAAGAGCAGCCCTGGTGGCGGTGGATGTTACCTCAGATTTCGTTGTAGTGTAAGAAGGAGCTTCACGGAGCGCCTCCGACGACGTTAGGGGCATTCCAAGGCTCAGTACAGAATCCGGGCCCACCTTAGGGTCGAGGATAGGAACCGATCCACACGAAACCAGGCCTTGCGCCCCAAGAGACTTAGAAGAAGAAGCTTCGGTCTTGAGGTATGCCAAGGTCGCGCCTCCGTGGGATTTGGAATTTTTTCTCACACACGAATGTTGCCTGTACTTGTGCGAAGCAGAAAACACACTCAATAATTGTGATCCTTTGGATGACAGCCCTTTTCTGCCGCTATCGGGTTGCTTTTCTCCACATGGCGTGAGAATGTTGGGTGTGGATGCCTCCTCTTCACTGGCATCACTGACAAGGGCATTTCCAACATCAGTTTCGTCGTCTTCGTGACGTCTCCTGGAATGTTCAAACATATATCCGTCACGATTCACCAATGAAAGTTTTCACAAAGAAAACTAAAAGGCAATTAAACCCGTTCAGAGGAAGACGGTGTAGCTTTTGAAGAATGAGAAGACTGCAAACTATTACAGAATTTGGTGAAGTGGGGAAAAGCAAGGCAGAGAATAGGTTGTAGTATAGCCTCCTCCTCCCCCTATCCTCTCCTCTAAAAAAAATATAGCGAAAATATCTAGTTAAACAGATTAAAGGATTATTTATAGAGAGAGAGTGTGTGAGAATCTATCTACTTTTCTACAGTGTACCCTCTTCCCCTATTTAATCAGCAAATACATGTAAAAAAAAGGCAAGAAAAATAGAAAAATCGCTCAATGTTTAGTAACATATTCGACGCTAAAAAGCTGAATCTAATATTTTCACAAGCATCGCTATATTTAGCGAAATGAGCTCCTTCCTTGTAGACAATACATTATAGGATATACGCACTTCTAATTTTACACTTTTCAACTCTCTTTCAGATCATCGTGGTGGGGGAAAAAATGGAAATAGCAACAACAGTAGCAATATACTTTGTTCAGGAGATGCTTTTTCGTAGCATTCATTATAATCATAATCCCTGTTTTTCTTTAATTTTGATATCAAGCTCCTCCATAGCTTTAATGACAGTATCCAGAGTCCCAATAAGCTCTCTCTCGCGATGATGTTGTTCAAGCATATTGTGTGTCGTTTCACGACGCTTAGAAGAATTGACTTTATTTTTATGTTTGTTGCTGTTCTTTTGGTGATCAACATGAATACTGGAGCCGGCTCCTCCAGCGCCACTACTAGGATTCGTATCTAAAGTTGTTTCGTGGCTTGCACCAACCTCTGCGCTGCTAAGGCCTGACTGGTTTTCTACACGGTGTTGGTGCAATTCGTTCGAAATCTCCTTAGCGTAGTCCTGTAGCGAATTAAAACGGTCCTTTAGGTCAAAAATGGGGTCTATTTGCCGCATACGCATGCGATGCAAAGCCGATAACTTCTCCATCGGCGGCAATTCATGGCCATAGTGCATCACATCACATAAACGAAGCTTTTCAGCCTCGGTTAACGGCGGTTTCGTATAAATAGGTGCCATTGGGGGACTTTGCTGGCGCTTTTCACGTTCAATCGCCTCGAGTGGCTTCCTATGTTGAATCTGTCGAAGCCGCATAGATGCGATATCAGTACGGCTAGGTCGAACGCCCAGGCCCACTCTCGGCCTCTGAACCGTCGCTTTGGACTTTGGAATGGGCTTAGGATGCACCATCGCAGCCTCCGTCGCCTCTCGTTCGCGACGTCGTTTCGCCAGGAGGGTTGCAAGCTCAGGGTCATACGTGCTGGGCTTCGACGGCACCGCGTAGCAACGATAGATGGCGTCACCGGCAGGAGTGCCACGACCAAACATGTTGGCCACCTTTTCCATCTTTTCCACTAATAAATATCAAAAATCGGGAACGCAATCCTCACGTGGGATGAAAAGGGGGCAAGTCTAGGTTCAAGTTCTGTATTATTGATAAATATACCTATTTATATAGGTATATACTATCCTACGGAAAGTGTTAGTAAACAGATATTTTAAGGTTATACTTTTCCTTGACGTTTTTATTGATGTGGGCACCACGATGCATACAAAAATAGGAAAATAGGTCAGAGGACATGTATGAAGTATTTCTAATAAAAAGGGAAAAAAAGATGGTACCAAAACATGTCGCTATGAAGCTCGATTTATTCCTCCTTTTTTGGTTTATCACTCCGAAAAGGAAAAACGCCTTCCCTGTGCATCAATGGGAAGAGAAAAAGAGTTAAAAGTAACACCAGAGCAATATTGTTATACAAAGCTCAGCAAGTCATCCACCATCCGTAAGGCATCTGTAAGTGCCTCCTCTGTCGCGACACCATCAGGTAAGCTTTCCCTCTCCCCAATGTTGTCTAGATCCGCATGCGACGACGATGGGGAAGTGACTTGGTGATAGGTACTTACAGCTTGCCCGTAATTTTTCATACTGCCATGTGAATTCATTTTTATCTTAACAACATCATCGTTGGCTGTGGTGGGTTTAACCTCAGAACCCTCTTCGGCCGCACGATGCATCGCGCCTTGCACTGAATGACTGTGGGCTTTACTCTTCCATAGAGACTGAAGCTCCTCGAATGCGTTGAGCTCATCGAATGCCATTTGTTGTGGTGAAATAAAGTATCTTTTGCCCGCCTCTTTTCGTTCCTTTTCTTCCAATGTAATCACTACCTCTGGGACGACTCCGTTTGACAGAATGCCGTCGTGATCGACATAGGTGAACTCACTCTTTCCGATAACTTTATGATGAGAAACGATATGAATACCACCCGGTGAATCGGCATTTTTATCGGTTTCGTGGCTAGTATAGAAGCCGGAATGGATCGATGCCAGATGTGGGTTCATAGTGTGACCTTCATGAGCAGACTCCGTTTTAATCGAACCCTGATTAAGCGAGGAAGTACTTGAACAAGCCACAGGCTTCCCTTCACCCGTCCGCGTGGGATTTTCGCTCGTTCGAGTCATGAGCGGGGCTAAAAAAGGTGAAGCCTGTGTGCGAACTGCGGCACTCTTTTTCGTAAGTGGAGGCAGAATCACCCCTTCATGGGTACGTTCGTCCTCCACATCAGCCGCCATGGCCTGAAACCCCTCTAAAGACGCATAAGCGTGAAAAGCCCGTCTCCAGATGGCTATAGACGCTGGAAGTGTCACACACTCAATGCGATCTCTTTTCCGTGTCAACTCCGTTAACGTAAGGGCCTGTCCGGGGGTGTAGGAAATACTCGCCGGGGTGTTAAGATGGACAAATCCACTTCCTCGTTTGTCTATGGAAGGCATGTTAAATAGGGGGGGGGGGACGATACTACTTTGGGGGGTTACAGCTTCTATTTTAGGATGCTATAGACGCCTACGGTGTCCTAAATGAAAAGGGTTTCTTTTAGAAGCTCAAATAGACAAAACTTGGTATTCCAAACTAATGCGGCTATTGAACATCCTTCAAAAAGAAGCACAGACAAATAGTAAATAAATAAATGATTTAGTTATAAAAACTCAAAAAAAAAGAATTCTTTTCACACGCATCCAATAATTCTAAATCAAACAGAATGCTTTCAGAGTAGACACCCCTCTCGAGAAAAAAACACTAATTTTCCATCTATTCCTGATTTCTTACAAATTAATTGATTACACATGTAGGCAATTCAGCTGCTTTCAGATCTGGGATGGCTAACCATGTTGAATTGTGGTCCCCTGATTCCGTTTTTGCCTTTATATATACAACTCGGGCATACAGCTATATTGGAAACGCAAAGCAAAGTGTAAGAAACGAATGTATTCGTATAGAGGAACATTCTGAGGACGGTATATCAATGACAGTGGAAAAAGGGTAGGATTCCCATGCTCATCAGTAGTCCAGAAGTTGGATTT
>HF955211.1:307261-328529 GCA_000982615.1 Phytomonas sp. Hart1 | reverse complement strand
TCCGAGAAACCTCCAGATTCCTCGGTGGTGAATATGGTTTTCGATGAATCCTAAGTTCTAACTTCAATTCTGAGTTACGAACAGGAAAAACGGCACTTAGTATTGCGAATCGAAGAAAGACCTTGACAGAAGAAGCAGGGCTTATCTATAAGAAACTATACCGTATGGGATGGGGGCAGTAGCGGCGCCCCCGATATGTATTGGCATTGGTGGTGGTGTTCTAGGCCATGGGGCTACGAACTCTTAGTTAGAATAGAACTATCTACTCCCTCAGACGACACATTATGAGGTGAACAGTGTGGACCCCTGCCTCTTAAAAATCTGCCATAATTCGGTTAAGAAAATGACTAACCCTAATAGTTTATCAATTGATAAGTTTATAACCCTGTGGAAGCCGCTGTTGCGGTTAGCTGCGTCACGAAGAGGACCTCTAAGAAGAACCTGACTGTGGCACAGTGTCCCTCGCACAGAACGTGTAGTCGAACTTCTCTTTCCCCTTCGAATCGAATTAAACCATTTGGTTCTCAAAAAAAGGCCTATCAAAAATTATATTGAATAAGGGCACAACTTCATCCTAATTCTATACACACAATTTGCATAGTTTGTTCACAAAACCAAGCTCACACTAACTGTAAGCCTTTCAGACAATCCTTTCTATGTAGGCATAAGCAGTATATAAAGATAAATAATTCTAAAAAAAAAACGCAGGGAAAAAGTAAACACTATAAAGGTTATTGGAATAGTCACTCGAGGATTATTATCCAAGAAACCCTAGCGAAAGGCCAGGATTTGTGCGTGTCTGTGCACAAATGAAAAATAAGGTTATCCAATTTATTCTCCTTTTCTTCCTAACTGAATCATTGATCGAATTTTCTGATTAAAAAAATTATATATATATAAACTGATAGTAATAGATAAAATTAAACAAGAAAAAAAAGCATCTATGAAGAAACCCTAGGCAACCTTTGGGGGTTGCCATTCGCTTTCTTAAAAATTCCTCACTGAGGTTTAGTGGCGCTCCCCACGTAGCCGCAGAGCAAGCTGCACGTCCTTCGGCTGGATTGTCACGCGCTTGGCGTGAATACACGAAAGGTTCGTGTCAGCCAGCAGCGAGACAATGTAGGCCTCCGTTGCCTCCTGGATCGCGAGGATAGCGCTGCTCTGAAAGCGCATTCCTTCCTTCTGCGTGCTTGACACCTCGCGCACCAGACGCTGGAAAGGGGCACGCTGAATGAGCAGGTCAGTGCTCTTCTGGTAGGACTTAATCTCGCGCAGGGCGACAGTGCCCGGGCGCCAGCGGCGCTGCGCGTGTTTGACTCCCGAGGTCACCTTGGGCGCCTTCTTGCTCTTCTTCGAGGTGATGCTGCGCTTGGCACGGGCGGTCTCTTTGGTGCGGGACATCTTTCCTTGTAAAGGTGGGGTTGAGGGTGTGTTTAGAAAACTTGGTAGTGGAATCGGAAAACGGATAGTGGCGAGCTTCGAAAGAAAAAGAAAAAAAGACAGAGAAATAGAAAGTGAAAAGGGGAGAAGAAAAATTTGAACTAGAAAAAAAAAATGTAGTGCGAAGCATACACTACGAAAACAGTGGAACATGTTTATTGTTACTAAAAATTGCTCAATGAAATGGTTTAATGGGTATAAGGCGATAGAACGACCACCTACACTGCGAAATTGTATGTATATCCAAGTATAAACTAAAGGAATCGTTGGATATCCATGAATAAATGCATAAGTACATACGTCCTCAAAGGTTATACTGCTTATCAATAAAATATATAGTAAAGTCTAAGTTTTTTTTACTGAAGCTCATGATCAACAAGACCCAAAACATAGTCATCCATGATATGCCCCACTTCCTCCACAACCTCAGTGAAGCAGTCCTCTAGTAAAGCGTTAGTTAACCTTTGAGCGAATACGTATTGAGAACTCTGGCTCGTATTATATTGTCTTTCATTATATGCAATGTACTCATGTGCGGTGCGTTGGTGTGCCAGCAAACGCCGTACAACCGTATCTGGCATCATTCCACGTTGTGGTTTCGATTTCAATACGCGACTCTCCCCATGATTCGGGAAGAATTCAAAAGAAGACAACGCGCCCGGCGTCGCCTCTACGCCATTCTGTCCCTTTATCGTAATAGCGTTCGAAAATGGCAAAAAAGAAGAATTAGCCAATCCACTGTTCTTCGATAAAACTTTGGAGTCCTGTGTCTGTATTGGAAGTCCTCTTGAATGATGACCATTCTCTTGTTTGTCATTGAGAACCGACACCTCAACCCTCTCCAACTCACTCTCCATGGATTCGATTCGTTGATGTAGGTCAGCGTAAGCTAGCATTTCATTGTACAAGGAAGCGGATTCCCCTTCGTCCTCTGATTTTGTATCTATTTCTACTGTAGGAATGACCCCGTGTAGTGTGCCTTTGGAAAGAGACTCCCCAGAGGTCCCTTGGGCCTTCGTTTTATGGATTTCTAAGCTTGAGCCCTCCAAGTCGCCGCGTATGACTTCTTGCAGAACCTGCTGATGATCCTGAAGCATCTTATCGACCGTGTGAGAGAGCTGATGCAACGAATGCGTGTTATCAGGGGAGACCTGAATCCCCACCTCGGCGCTGGGACGGACCACCTCATGCCTGGACGGGTGCTCACTTGTCACAGGAAGAAGGGGAGGCTGGGACGGCGTCTCGGGCGGCCCTTGTGGTGTCTGGGGTCCCTGACGAAACGCCATGGGGGGAAGTTGCGCGGACAAGATGAAAGCCGCATGTTGAATCGCCTCCATGGGTAAGTGCCGTCTCCTAGAGGAAGTTGGAGGGCTGTGGGGGGCGTCCTTTGGGGAAAGTGTCAAGACGGGTTTGACCCGCTTTCGGGGATGGGATGGTCCTGGGCTCAAATCCCCCGGGAGAGAAGTTTTCGCATCTGGTGAGGCCGTCAAGGTGGGAGGCGCCGGGCGGGGGATCGTGGAAGAAACCGGGGTCAGGTCCGTTGGCGGTCGAGACGACAAGAAAGGGCTCGGGGCACGGGTTAGGGAGGATGTGGATTGGAGAGGGGGATCATGACCCCGGATTCCAAGCCCTTGAGGACTTCTTAGGTGCCCCTGGGGATCCTCCTTCCCGAATGGGCCACCCACCGTCGGGTTCGCTCTCAGCTTGTCAGTCGGGATGGGGTATGGCGAACACGGGGACGATGACGGACTCGGTGAAACCCGGGTTTCGATTACTTTTCCCCGCCAAATCCGTGCGGACTCTGACATCGGATGAAACCGCGGCAGGACGGGAGGAATAGAACTTGACGCGGCGGTATCTTTTTCCCCCTTTATAAAGACGTCCGATTGATCATAAGATTGGACATCCTCTATAAGTGGTTCGCTATAGTAATATTTGGGAACGGCCATTCGAGCAAAGAAAGCATCTTTTTCGTCACCGGATCGAAAACGGTGAGGACCTCGAGCAGCCATGGCAGACTTGTGGTGCCAATGAAGCATATCCAGTGTGCCCTCTTTTTCTAAGTTACTTCTACCATTTTTATTCGCATCAAATCTAGGGCGGGGTGCACGTGACGGTTGATTATTTAAAGCTGCCGCGATAGCACGCTCGTCGTCTCGAGTTCGACGCGGCACATACGCAGAAAACGAGGGTTCTCCCCTGGGCGTACAAGAAAGAGCTGAACCCTGATTACGACCCCTGACAAGCTTGTTAAAATATCCTTTGGGATCTACTTTGCCGGCATGCACTCTTGGAGATATCGAATGCACCAATGGATCGCGGGTATGCCTCACAGCATTGCTCCTACTCGGCCCAGGTGAGAAGCGTCTTAATACATCTTTGGAGATAAGCGCATCAAGACCTACTGCTTCAATCATATCCATCACATCTACATGTGCAATTCGTTGTACTAACTTTAGAAGTTTGAATCGATTTGCAAGGAGAGCATATTCAGTAGGATTGGAACATGCTCCCGCTATCATTTCAAATGATCCCTCTTGACCACATTCCTCTTCTCTATCACTAAAATCAGCAGTAGACATATCAGCCTTCATCTAATGAAAAGATATATATATATATAAAAAGCAATAAACAAATTTTAATATACTCTCAGAGTATGTAATAGAATGTGAAAAAAAAGATGTATTTAGAATTCTCTGAAAATGGGAAAGAGAGGTATGCAGTTATTAACAAATCTATACAATGAAAATGATGAAAACTAAGCTCTAAACTATTCAGTTTTCTTTTAACTTTTGAAATCTCAAGAGGAAGGAAAAAAGAAGACACAGTATTAAATGATAGTACGATTTGAAAAACATCAACAAATTAAGCATATTAAGAAATACGGAAGTGTATCCTCTAAATATTAGATGACGATTCCACCATTTCTTTAGTTTAGAATTTTAAAAGCTTAAAATGCACCATCTTATTACCAATATTTATTTGTAGCATACAGTGTAAAGCATATATAGGATGTAAAACACCATATTTAACAATCTTTTTACGAGAAGAGATGCTAATGTGGTTATTAATTGTTTATCACTTCTAAAAAGTAGCATGTTGAGTTTATGTGTGAGAAAATATTTGGTACTCTTCCATTTGGACTTAGCGCTGCTTCCATGACAAGACAGTCTCTAAATTGTCTACAGATAAAGTAGTTAAAATCAAAGAATGGTCCAACGCTTTTTCTCCTTGTATTTTCCTTTTTTGTAGTTGTTCTTGAATGGACGACCTTCAAGTCTCAGACTTCATTGAAGACTCAAACGGAATGCATTTAACCGTTTATTCATTAAAAAGACTCATCCTCATTAGTGAAAACGAATGCTAGCTATAGAGGCTACAGGTCTATCAGTCAAAGCATCCACTTCATTTGGTGTCAGAATCTTCACTGTCGCTATCGGTGTACTCATCTTCCATACCCATATCACCATCTCCCTCATCAGCCTCACCAGTATAATGCAAAACAGCACATGGTATGATGTTGTTGTGCAAAATCCGAAGAATATTTATAACCTCCTCCTCCTCATCATCCTCGCTATCATTGTCGTCGTCAGTATCTTTCTTATCTTGAAAAATATTAAAGAAAGAGTTGCACGGTATTTGCTTCAGTTGTACCCGACTATTGCGCTTGGCGGTCTTAACCTTGCCAGGTTCCATCGTTAAATTTTTCCCTTTCTTCCACGTGAGGGGGCCGCGCTTCAGCGTCGATCCTTCCTCGCCCATAACGACCGCGATCGTGAGTTGATCTTCCTGAAAGTAAATGTTTGATGAAAAAGTAAACACCACTTCAAAACTACCATATTCACCGTCTATAGTATGCGATGATACATCAATCAAATGCTTTAGTGCCCCTTCGTCCCGTTCTGTGATCATACTGGCTAGTGTCACGTTATTACTTAACGCTTGAAGCCAAAACTCTGGAATTCCCTTACGTTTAACCTCCTCGACCTCCTCTTTCGTGATATCGACCTTCCCAGTGTGTTCTTCCGGGAAGCCCGCCATCACCTCCGAATCGGTTACCTCTGGGCCTGTCCCGTTGATAATTTCCCTCCGCCTTGCAAAAATAGAGGCATATTTGGCGTCAAATTCTTTCCGAAGCTGCTGCTCCTCCTGTTCAACATTTTCCTGAAGTTTCATGCAATCATCGTGGTATTTAAGTAAGACTTGTACACGATCCTTAATCTTCTCAGGCAAGCTCTTCATAAATGTTTCGGAGTAATGTTGATCAAAATATTTAGCCATATTCGTATTGCTCATCATAGGCTCGATGGGTTCATCGTCTGAATCATGTTGAGCTTTAGGAGGCATGTCGCTTAAATTTTATGTTTTGATATTTGTGGTTTGCTTCACCTCTTTGTGGGGATAGTATCTTATATAAAAAGATACAAAACTATAGGCCCGGCACATCATCCGGCATATGAACCACAAATGTGGTAAAATAGAAATAGAAAAAGGAGATAAACAAAGTGAAAGGTATTTATCATAAAGAAAAATCAACTGCTAGACCAGTATAAAGCTCTATTCCCGAGGCATATATGAACAATAAAGCCGCAATGAGGAATCACCTACAGAAAAAGGCTCATGTTGGGTGTTTGTGAATCTAATTTACTGAACTACTACAGTGCACTGGCAGCTGTACAAACCATCTTTATCTCCAACGCAGCCGCCAGTTCGGACGCCACAATCTCGACATACCCTTCGGCACCGGCCGCCGCGAGGAGATCCAGACAACTCATTCCATAGTGGTTGATAGCGGCGGTTGGGCAGCCCGCCTTCACCAACAGTAATGCTATTGATAACAACAGCTCGAGGAGAACGTCCTTGTCTTCCTTCTGGTCTTGTTCTTTTCCATCCCTCCCATGCGAACTAGCATCCCCAAGTGACAAGGAACTCGATCCCCCGACGTCAGTGTGTGAATGAGAAAGATGAGGATCGGCCATCTGGCCCTTCAGACGTCGCATTATTTGACTAAAGGCAACATGGAGTGCGGTGCAGCCTTCCTCATCCCGGCATAGAACGTGATTGGGTTTCGTAGAAAGGAGTTCCCTGAGTGCGAACCAGTTCATCTTGTCTACCAAGAAAAATATCTCACTTAAAGAATTGGGTGCAATCAACATGTTATTGGCGGCGCGACGCGCATCCACATCGATATTCTCTCGAATATGGCAATTTGCACCAAACGCATCCTTTGAGCGTGTATGAATATTGCACACCAACTCCAGAGGGCCTACCAGTGAAATGACCTCTACTGAAGCCTCTCCCTCGTCGAAAGAAGTCGGTGAACCCCCCCATACCCTACTATCATACCGAATAGATGAAGCTCGCTGGGTCACCTCTTGGATCCCATTGACATAAAATTCGGCCACCTGCCGTGGCCATCCATCGCTAGCATGCGCGGATGGTGTTTTGACGACGTTGGAGTCGGCCTTCGAGCATTTGGTACTTTTAACATCACGGGGAGCAGCTTCGATGCCGACGCCAAGAACGCTGGGAGCGGGCATTCCCTTTTCTATAGAGGGAATTGGAATACCCAGTAAGTGAAACAGAAGCTTCTCACGGCTTGCCCGCGGAAGACACCATACCCCGCAGGCCACAGGGGCCAAAACTGGGATCCAATTCACGCCCTTTTCCCGTTCTTTGTCGACAAGCCCCTGCAGCTTCCCTCTCCCGTCGCTCATTTTAAGCTTATTCGGAGGGTAAATGGTAATACCGTGTCGTTGTTGCCAATATTCTAAAAGGAGATCAATCATAAAATGAAGGCTTTCCTGTTGGCCATCACTCTTACATGCCTTAGTTTGACCATTCAAGAAATGTGTTTGTATCGATAGCAGATTTGGGGAGAAGTAACTCGAAACGTAAACTCGTGAGCGGAGTAAAGCAAATGCATCACGAACAAAGCCGCGACGAAATAACAGGCAACTCAAAATTCTATACTCCCCTAGCCCCAGAAGGAGATCATAACAGTCCGCTACTTGAAGCCCAATGCTCGTGGAAACGACGCGGTAGACGCCCCGGTCGTCTTGCTGCCTCAAAGCCAATACTAAGAGCACGTACTCCATTACTTGTGCCGCTGAAAGTTTCTCCTGAGATATTTCGCTAGATTTATTCAGATTGAAATCATCAACACCGCTTGATACAATGACGGTAGTCACTACTGCCTCTTTCCATAGTTTGGAAAGTCGAAATGAAAAGTACTCCAGGATGGAGTCCTCAAAGTCCTGCCAGCACCGCGCCATGAACTCTTCCGCGGTAACACATCCCATGTTAGGCACCTGACGTATAATGGGATGCAAAGGTCGCGACATCGAGTCCACCTCCCCGGCCGGGGCGGAAGTGTGGTTTGCAGCTCCTTCTTCCTCAATTGTCGGTAAACTTGATCTCAGCGTCGCCCGCCTCGCTTCGAAGCCATCCGAACTACACGGGCTGGCGTGATAAGACGAAATGGACAGGTCGGACGGCATGAGAGGAAAGGTCTCGTAGGTTTCACGCCAAGCCCGCTCAAGACCACCAACCGGCAAGTTCCAGGACGAACCCCGGCACCAGTCCTCACAGTTGGACCTGACGGCCATTCTTGGATAATGCTCACCCCCTCCGTTGGGGGTGTGGCATTTATCTTCACCTTCCCGGTCGTGCGCGTCGGCCTGCAAGGAAGGTAAGGGGGTAGTGCATCCTGCCTGGGGAGGTCCCTCCCCAACATTGTCGGCCTGTGTCTTGGCTATGGGTGGGGCGGTGTGGAACAGGCTCGGTAACATCGCGGAATGCCCTTTGGAGTGCAGACAGGGCAATGGGATGCATTCAGGGAGATGCATCGCCAACTCCCTCGGGTTTATGGTTTCCCCAAAATACCGCATCGCTCGATAGGGTTGGGCACGCTTGAGGCATGCAATTCCCGTCATTTTCCTTAACCCCTGCTCCAGCTCCAGCTGAAGGCTGCCCGTGTCCCTCTTGTAGGCAGCCAGGTGCTCAAAAGCTTCTTCGACCTTAAACCGCTCGATCAGCGCTACGAGCTGATGTTGAATCCCCCGCATCGTCACCATCCATAGCGTGCGTGCTCCTGCCAGAAATACCCGTTTTCCGCGTGTAAACTTAGGAGCAAAATAGACACCTGGCAACTGCAACCTCTCAATCGGCTCCTCCTCAAAAACGAAAAACACATCACAGTCATCCGCGTAGAAAGCGAAAAAAAACGGAAATCGTGAAACCATCGCCCGCACCTCGTCCCGGAGGTGGTAAACTCGACCCTGGAAAGGGGAGTCAACAAACGCGGTTGGGAGCGCAGCGATTGGCGGCAGGGAAGTCAACGCAGAGGCGGTAAACACGGAATAAGGAGTGCTTGTGGTCGGTATATTTGCCATCGAGGTTGTAAAAACACAATGATGAGAACGCATGTAAACATCGCCACCCTCACCAAAGGCTAACAACGGGGAGTGCGAAGCCCCGTGCATATTCGGTATCCCCTTTGTGAAACCCTTGGCCAGGGAGACCACTCCATACGCGTGGCGCATACCCACGCAAACGACCCCATCCTGAGCCACCAGCGTTAGGGCAGGCTCCGGAAGCGGAAACTCCTGTTTGAGCACCGGTCTGATAAGTTGACCCCGGTTCATGTCAACTTCATAAACAAAAAGGCTCTTCTCAGAGTGCGGTGCGGCATAAATGATGTGGGTCGCTGTTTCTTCAGTCAGAAACTCATCCAGAGCTGTTTCGTCTGTGCCGTTAGTGCGAGCCATAGACGGCTGCCCCTCGCAAGTCTCATCAGTGTGGCTGGGTTCAACGAGATAAATAAAAAAGGCACCAATACAACCTGGAACATCGAATAGGTAGGTTAAGTCGAATGCATTGAACGCACAGAGACGTTGATTGCAGAGAACAAAAATAAGAGGGTGGCTTTGACAGTGTTGAATCTGTGTAATGGGTGTTAAAGTTGATTCAGGAAAGCGTGTGAACGCCAAAAAGCTTGTGTAGATTGACTTATGTACCATGTCATTCTCAATGTCCTCCTCCTCCTCGCTGAGCTTGTCATCATATAACTCACTCAATGATGTGCTTGTCGAGGTTGGAGGAGGGTTAACACCATCCTCACTACCAGAACACTCAGCCTCTGCGGAGCGCATATCATATTCCATCAGACCCTCAACTTGAAGGTAGAGCAAGCAACCAGTGTTGGTGCCCACATAGAGGTGATTAGCATAATTTTCAAATGCAGTTATATCTCCATCCACTGGGCGCATATCGGAAAGCTTTGCGAGAGACTTTACTGTTTGCATTTTTGATAAACTTATTTTAACGTTTGCTACTGCTAAACAATATTGGTTAGAATCCCCACCTCTAACCTATGGCGCTGCAAGCCCTCCGAAATGGAATCTACACGAGCGTTTACCAACTAGTGAATAGAAATTGGATAGTGTATGATCAGAAAGAGTCCACGTAGACTCCGTCCGTATAATCATTCTTATCGCGAATTCTTAATAAGCTTCAGTAGAAGCTGCTTTTCTGAATTAAACTTATACGATTTCACATTGTGAGTAAAAGGCAAAGAAAAAAAATGACAAAGAAATAAATCACTGTGGAAGGGCACAAACACGCTAAAAGAACTGGTCTAACCATATACCCTCCTTCTACCAAACATTCGTTCACGGCTAAAACACGAAGCAGGTTTTTTTCTAACCTATTTTCATTGTTATACGCTATTATTATATACCTAAGATCTCACATTAGAAACATAATGTCATGCGACCAGTTAGTCTTGCCGCCACTGATGGCCACACTGCACACACTTAAAGAAGATTGTGGCGGGCTCGTCCGCTGAGCGCATCTGAATTTGAATATAAAATGCCTTTTCGCTGGAACATGGTGGATCTTCATTAGGACAATTAATTGTCATGATCTGCCCCCCTTCTGCACTTCCTATCACACCGTCTGTGTTGGTGTTAGTGGAGACGGGTATCTTTGCATTATCAGTCGAGCCGCCACCCTCATTGCCGGAAACTATCATTGCTTTACTGGGCTCCACATCATCACCACACACTTTTTTAAAGTCATGAAAAGAATGTGTAATGTTGAGAACAGACCTAGGATCGTAAGTGAGGGGAATGAACTGGACGTAGTTGCAAGTGGTGCAGGAAAATTGATTTTGATCGACACATGCTTGAATTAAAAGTAAGGTTCCACAATAAGGACAAAAGAACATGTGTCCACGACTAATGTTTTTTTGATTAAATTGAAAAAAAAAATGCATCCAAAAGAAAGTATACTTGGTAGCTTACTAAGCTAATCTCATGATAGGCAATGATAAATCAAATATTATATAAAGACATCGTTCTCAGGTATATCATTTGTTCGTACTTAAAGTAATAAAAAGGCAACATAATATCAAGGGAAAATACTTCTCATAGAGTGCTCAGGCTTGTTAATTTTTTAAAGCCTTCTAATATAACAACCGAAAAGAATGACTTTCACACTTTAAAGATATAAGGTAAGGTGGAAAAGTTATACCTTTCAAATGCATTTTTCACTTTATTACTTTATATTTATATACACAAATCCTGTATGTAGCATAAGGACTTTGTTCGGCTATCTCTTCCAAATGCAGCGCCCAGAATTAAAAGTCTCTCACTACAGCGAAACACACAAACACCTAATAGTCAAAAGGGAAAATGGAAAAAAAATTAAAGTCCTAAGTTTTTCATAGTTAGTTCATAGCCGTATACTCCCCTTTCTATAATTGCGCGTGAAGAAGGCTGCAGATTGGGATTGTTTTCAGGTAATCCATAGATATCCATCGGAGTTAGCTCCATAAAATTCCCTCGGTAAGCATTGTACAGTGTGTTGCTAGTGGGTAGAGAACCTAAGCGGCGGGAACCGAGAAGGGTTACCTCGGTAAGCCCCACATCTATGGCGGCGCCAAGGCCATGTGTAGTACGAATGTGATTCATACGCATGCATTCTTCCTGCTTGAAAACGCTACGCTGAATATATTCACAGGGATGTATCAGCCTTTCCTGAGCTTGAGGTCCCGCAAGCTTAATATCTGGACTGGACATAGAATTCTCTGCCTTGTGTAAACTGTAATCTAGTGTATAACAAATTTTAAAAAAATGCGTTGATGTATCCTTAATAATTACATAAATTGAGTACAATAACTGACATGATATCGAGAAAAAACATCATTGCATAAATTCAAGACTCGAATGTGGATGGATCTTTTCTATAAAATCTCTAAGTTATTATTTGTAACATGCACAGTTTTCTTTTCGATTGGGGAAAGGGGTACTGAATAGTTGGTGAAAACCACAATAACACATACAATACGTCGATAATCTGCCATAAGCAAGTAAATAAAAAC
This sequence comes from Phytomonas sp. Hart1, assembly GCA_000982615.1. Taxonomy (NCBI): domain Eukaryota; phylum Euglenozoa; class Kinetoplastea; order Trypanosomatida; family Trypanosomatidae; genus Phytomonas; species Phytomonas sp. Hart1. Next base: position 316,705 of record HF955211.1, on the reverse strand, counting down.
GTATTATGTACGTTTTAATTTTCATAAAACGCAACTATCCCTCACGGTACTTGTAAATAATGAACCCACTACGCAAAAAAGTGCACGTGTATGCATATCCTTCATGGGTGTGATGACATCAGTATGTCCTCCACTCATTACCTCGTCCGAGCACTTACAGCTGTTATAGAAAGCACGTACCATTTAAAAGTTCTGCCTCATTTCAAGCCCTTTTGTTGCTAAAAGAAGTAAATAAATAAAAATAGAATTAAAACAAAAGCCACTATTGCCACTGGGGCGTACATTCTCACCAATCGCATTCGATTCAAATGTACAGTCTTCTGATAATATCGTGAGCTTTGATCCACTAATTGGGCGGAGTAGTTGTTCATCGTTTCAAGCTTCTCACCACGCTTCATGAGATCTTCTAAATTTTTCCGCATCACAAAATGGACGTCAGTGATTTCTTGTCGAAGGGATTCGTAGTTTGGATTCACCTGCCGCCGTCCCGTACCCGAAACCGCACCACTGCCACACCCGAGGGCAAGACCATCGCCCGAAGCACGATCCTGTTGAATAACTCGAGCAATACATTTTCGAAGGACGGTATCAAATTTTATAAAATGAAAGGGTTTCACATGTTTGGATTCAATCTCCTCAATGGTAAATGTTTGCAAAAACTCCGCCATGACCATATCCAAAAGTTTACAGGCTAGTTTATTGGTTCCCAATTCATCGGCGGAGTTCCGCAGTAAGACTTTGTTCAAGGCAGTGATAACGGTGAGGTTCGTTCCAGAGTCCTGGAAAGCAAAGTAAATACAATCTTTGTGATCGAAACTTTGATAATAACTACCTCTGGAAGCGGAGCGATCGGCAGTACTCGCGGGCGTCTCCATGCGCTCAATAATGCGTTTCATCTGTTGGCGAATAAAATTCGAATTGGAGTAATTTTCGTCCGTATAACTACACAATGGTAGTTGATCGTGCATACGAGCTAACATTACGCCAATAAAGCACCCATTTGACGCCATTCTTCTGGAAAGAACAAATTACTCTTCAATTAGCTAAAACAAATAATCCGTTAGCTTTTAGTAAACCTGTCAAAGAGTAAAACACCTTCTTAAAAGGCTATTATTTTATCAATGCCTTGTCAACCTACTAAGTGATTTTTTAAAAGAGTGAAAATAATGAATAAATACGTAAGATCGCAAAGCAGACAAATAGGTATCGAACAAAGCCAAATAGAAGATGTCATTGCTCCTGGAAAAGAAGCAACTTGTATTAATAATAACTTCATTATATTAAAATAAATTCTCAATTTCACACAAAATATAAGGTATCAAAAGTCAAGAAATCATTTTAAGAACACTTGAAAATAATTTTTTGTCTACTCGAGGTTTGTACTACCTTTCCTGACTTACGAAGTCATCGCAGAGGCGGTGCTGGACTCGTACTTCCAGGTCGGGGGAAGCTGCTTGACGCGCTTGTAATAACGAGCCAGGCGGTGAATGCGAGACTCCACCAGGATTAAACGGTACTTGGTATCGCGATCCGTCGTGTTCCGCTCGAGGTGCTTGCGCATCTCCGTCGCGCGCCTCACCAAGCAGTACATATCCTCCGGGATCTCCGGGGCCAGCCCCTTATGCTTCAAAATGCGCAGGATTTTACGCCCGGTCACGCTGCGGACCTGGGCAATACCCATCGAGTCCCGCAGCTCCATCCCGATCCGACTTGGGGGCATTCCTTTCTTGGACAACTTGCAAACCCGCTCCACCACATCGCGGCTGGCGATCTTCAGCCAGGTGGGGGGGGTGCGGCGGTAGGGCAGGGCCGAGCTGGACTTGCCGTGACCGTTGCCGTGCATGCGAACCATTGTGTCTTGAGGGCAAAAATGAACGTGGGGTCGAGTGACTTCAAAATAAATAAAAAGAAAAAAAGGGGAGGGAAAGGGAAAAACATGAGAAAAGAAGTCGAAACCCCACCTGATGGTGGATATGGCTATTCGAATGCATCAAGTTCTCACCGATAGGAGGGAATAGAATATTAATGTTCCTCTATTGCTACCAACCAACCCATTGAAATAACAATCAAGTGAAGGTGTGGTAACATATTATTTCGATCCTCAAGTATTAAACACTCTTAAAAATGGATAATGATGTATGTGTAGCAAGAGGGCCTACTAAAAAGGCCAAAAAAAGGAATAGTAAGGATCTAGTAACGTCTTTACTTCTCAAGAAGTGAGAAAAAGTAGTACACTTATAAAGTAATAGACAAGATCCTGATACAAAAAAAAAAGCAAAATGAACAGGTATTGAAACAATAGTGAATAGGATAAAACCACCCCCCTCAAAAAAAAATTGAGCTGAGGTACCATCTAAAAATCAAAGAGACTGCATAAGAATCTCAAGGTTAACCTGCAAGAACCATAACTACCACACCAAAGCACCCCCCACGGGTGCATCGCTCTCTTTGTCCCATTCCTTTTGTGGTCCTTTAGGATAGATGTAAAAAAAAAGAGGGGAAGGGGTAAAAAAACATGAGGGATGATATGGTAGGATAAAAGAAAATAAAATGATATATTAATAGATTACGATATTAAAAAATTCACCCTATACTCCCATAAAAATAAACAATGCTCACACCCTGATATACTGTAATGTCTATCCTTTAAGTATAATGAATGGGATTTGCTCTTGTCCTCTCGTTGTTTCAAAATTTCACACTGGTTCTCTATTGGTTACGAGCTGAGTCTCGATCCGACCTGAATCTTCAACGAAACCGTCTTTCCATTCCGCACCACTTCCATTCGAAGCTCGACCCCTACCCGCGCGTGGCGCGAGACGATCGCGTTGAAAGCCGCCAGGTCGGTCACTGTGTAGCCAGCAAAGCGCACAATGTGGTCCCCGACCTCCAGGCCTGCTGTCAATGCGGGACCTTTCACCTCCTCACCCTCAGGGGTTTTATAGATTGAAATGATCTCTTTAATAATAATACGCATCGAACTGTTTGCATCACGGTTCACGATGACGGAGAAGCCCAGATAAGGCTTGATGATGCCACATGATGACAGAGATACATTATGCGATGATGCGAAACGGGGTGTCCCACAGCGCGTAGACATATTAAACGTATCGTGGGATCGTCGAGAGGACATCTCCTCGAGATCCAGATCATCCTCCCCGGACAACGCGACGTAAGAAGGGGTTCGGGGTCGGCGTACGGCTACACGTATAGTCCCCGCCTTCGCAGCGACGCGAGTGGCCCCCCTCCCCCCCCCTTGCTCCAGACGCCGAATCAGACGCCCAATGCGCGCGGGTGCCGCCGTTCATCGTGCTCTCCCCCGCGTGCGAACGATCACAAGATGGAGTTTGGCATCCCGAAAGTCGACTGGTGCGGTCCTTGTGGGTGGCGGCGTTGGAAAGATAGAGCTGTGGTTGGGGTAAATGAAAGGGAATGTGTGGTCGTCGCACGGAGGTGCTCGGCACGATGCTACTCTCTAAGGAGGAGATGCAACTGCCGTCAAGAACAGGATTGGTGGTGTTGAGGTAAGCTTCCTGTAAGTCGGATAAACACGACCCACACAGGTGGTCGGAGCCCAAGGCCTCACTCCCCCCCTTGGCATCCTCAGGGGTCATCAAAAGCGGTTTAGGGAAGGCATCCGCCAGAGTTTTTAAGCGCAGTTGTCGCTCCAACAGTTTGGGCTGAAGCAACATCAACAGCGGTGTTGTATGGTGGATTAATAACGCAGCGGTGGGGTCGTCGCACAAAGAACCCGCACTCAGTGGACGCACGGTGCTGGTGCCTCGGATGGAGATACTGCCAGCCCCCTCAATACTCATCTCACTATGTGCGATAAAGCTGTCATACAGGACTATGAGCTTCACGACTAAGTGCAGTATTTGGTGGCGTAATTTGGAAGAAATCAGACGGATCCATCGCAGTGCCTGCGCACACTGCGGTGATATTTGGGGTGAAGCCTGTGTGTCGCACGCGGTTGAGGACGATTGCACTTCTTGTGGTATTTGCTGATGTAAATCTGAAGGATCATAGTCTCTTGCCCTATCACCTGAGAGTGGGGAAGATGAGCGATGCACATGTTGCTTTAAATCGCTAACGTGGAAAGGAGAAGGAATCGGTGGTGTTTGCGAATAGCTGTGTGGTGCAATAGGGTCCATTCTTTCATCGTTACAAAAGGATACGTCACCTCCATCGTAATTAAAAGGACTGCCAGAAGCTAGTATCGGTAAAAAGGCCGCGCAGTTATTAACACCGGCACTTCGAGCGGCATCACTAAGCACCGTGATAAGCTCCAACGTGATAGAGTCGAATGCCTCTGCAAGCGTCTTGTATTCAACCTTCTGTATGTGTGAGTCTGTCTGGGGTCTTGAATGTGTGGTATGATTGCTTGGTTGCACAAATGCCGCGAGGTTGCGACCATCCATGGGCGCCAAGGATTGCCCATGGTGGCTGTTGGTCATCATAACACTCAAAGAGAGTGCGCCGCCGCCGACCCGCTTGCCCTGATGCCGCAAGTCCCCCATTGATAGCGATCGTGAAGGGCGAAGACCCGCACCCCTGCGCCGGTACTCCTTCCCAGAGTTCGCCGCGTTCTTGGAGCCATAGATACCATCCAAGTCCACGATAGCATTTGTAGCGACTCCTGTGACATTGGTGTCAACAATATGAAGTCGCGTGGTAAGGTTGTGTGCGATGATAAGAGCCCGCCCGTCTCGAGAACAGTCAAAAACTTCTCCCTTGAGAGCCAACATAAGAGCCTGTAATAGGCAAAATGAAGAGCTATTTACTCGCCTAGATGGTGAATTAACGGTCACAACTGATGAAGAACGATTCTCATCAGTAGCATTAGATATAAGACTAATATCTGCAATGTTGTCTCCTAAAGACGCTGAATGATGATGATGATGACAGTCTGGAGATGTTCTCAGAAGTGAACTAATACCAAATAAATGGCACACACTAGGGGAAGTGGCTTCAGTAGTCATATCAGGTTGTGAGCTGGCTCTGCCAATGGAACGCTTGCCGCCGCTGCCGTAGCCCTTGATATTCCGTGGTTGTGGTTGATTAGAACTGGTACGACTCATAATTAAATAGTTTAACAACGGTACATTGAGGAAACTACCGAGTAAAATATACCTAGCTTCCGACATCTGCATTGAAGTCTGTTCTTCCCGTGCGGCGCACTCCTCTGCCCTCACAGACTCACGTTCAGCAGTAATCTGTACAATACATTTTTCGAGTTCTAGCTCCTCAGAACGAAGCTGTTCTAGCGAGAATGTATTATCAGTGACACTCTTCAAGCTCATCCATTCACGATGCATAGTATATTTTTCTTCCTTAATACGAACAATTTTTGAAACGTACAGCGCATAACTATGCCATTTCCGAAAGCAGACAATCTGAAGTGCCACACTACGGACCAACAGAAAAGGGTACGGTTCTCCGTGTGCGAGTAGTAAAACCGCATTCGTTTTACGTCCCTCAATCAGTTTCTTCTGATGAATAATTAACATGCGCCACTGATTGTAGTAGTGCCAGAGCAGACGTTGCATCGAAGACTCGCACAAGCAATGAGTTGGCCAAAGCAACTGTGGATGCTGTCCTCTCCATTGAGTCGCCTTCCCTAGACGAATCTGCGACGTGCCATCGGTCCCACTGAAAGGGGCACTAAAAGATAAGAGGAGACGGTTAAAAGTTCCCTCCCGTTGTTTCAGGATGAGCTTAAACCGAGAAGTGGTCGCCCATCGGCAAAATACGTCCCGAAATAATTTTTGTCTACAAACGTGCTCCCGATACGCAACGACGGTAAAACAAATACGTCGATATGTCGTATACCATGTATCCTGACATTTTTGAAAAACGCGATAATCTTTTACGCTTTGGATGTCTCCCCTAGAGTAGTGACAACGACTTTGGAGTAAGGTTACTACATCGGACCACTTTTGATTGGAACGCTTGCGATACCACAGCTTCCATCGCACCCAATAAATGTGCATGAAATGCTCATCCAGCTTAATGCGCATTAACCTTGGTTGTAAGGAGTGCTTGGCCGTGAATCGCTTTCTTGAAACCCACCTCTGTAAAGCGAGGAAGTATCGAAGAAGGACACCGTGAGCGCAAACCCGCTGCATAACCAAGGCGTTCGGTCGCACATATTCCAGCTGCATGTCCTCTAATGTTCCCATGGTGCTGACATTCGAAACAAAAACTTGGTCTCCCTGCACCTTAGCCTGTAAATTGCTTTGTTGAGTAGCGAGATGCAGCTCGAGCAAGGAAGGTTCACCTACACGGTGTGCCATAAGTCCACCTTTAGAGTCTTGGGCCATAATGGTTCGATCCATCTGTGTCACAGCTTTTACACTTACCACTTGTGAAAACGAGTCGCTCGCAGGCTGATCAGACGTTCGTTCGCATGGAAAATGTGTAGCTGAAATTAAAAAAAATCGCTTCATGATAGAAGCACAGAGGGGAACATATACTGCAGAAAAAGAAACAACAGGGAGTTTCACTAGCGAAATCATCGGCATCTCTTCAGAAAGAAAGTTATACACGAGCAGGGTGCCATCTGTCACACCCAATAACAAACGACACTGCTGATGGTCAAAAAACACTGTCGAAAGAGCTGTCTTAGACGGAACTTCCAAAGAACGGATAAATACACCAGAAGGCAGCCCAAACACCTTGGCAGTTCCATCGTGGGATGCCGTAACAAGTAGACGATCGCGCACCACAACTAGGCCAGATATAAGATCCTTATGAGCGTTGTTAATGGGCCAGTTGAAATCACAAGGGTTCAAGAAATCACTATCAGAGAAGTAACAAGGAAAGTAAGAGTTAGAGAAGCTGCCACGAAAATGATGAATTGAAGTCAATGTCCGCAAATGTTCTTCCGAGTGATCCAATGCGATTCTAGTTATTTCCGACACTTTTACAGGATTAGGCTTCTTTGGCTTTACCTTGTTGAAATGAGAACTTTTGGTTGTGGTATTGGCATTGCGTTTCTTGATCTGCCCTACCGAAGCTCGCAAAGGTGTCAGACAAGAACCAGGCCCTACAGAAGACTTAGTTAGATTATGTTTTCCACCACTCCTCGCATCTGGAAGGGATCGTGCAGAGAGCAGATTCCTCCCCAATAATAACTCTTTGGTAACGTAATTCGATGACCTTTCCTTCCTATGTTTACCACGTTTAGTCTTTTTCGGTGTGAGTACTGAATGAAAAGCTGTGTCAGAGTCCGCAGTGGAACAGGAAGAAAAGCTGTATAGCTCATCTTTAGTGTGTTGTTGGGGTGTACCACTAACCTTGTTGAATGATTTTTTCTGACACAATCCACCTTTGGGCGCACTAAGCTTTTGGTGATGAACTAAAGCTCGCCGCTCCTCTTCCTCGAGGTTCACCTGCGTGTTTGTCAGCAAATTCCACAACTGAATGACACCATCTACACTACCGCTGATGGCATAGGAGCCACTCACGCTCGCAGCGAGCGCACTAACACCACTGTTGTTGCCCTCTAAACGAGCAACTAGCGTCAGCATTTGGCTATCCCACACACCTATTGTCCAGTCTAGGGATCCAGTAAGAATAATAATGCCCGATGTCCCACCAGTGATACGCATTGATTCGTTATCGCTACTAGTATTTTTCTCAATGTATTTAGGCGATGCAGAAGAAGTAGGAAAAGCGATTGGTAACGTTGCGACTGTCATGCAAGTAATGGCAGCGGTATGAGCATGCACCATCTGCAGTTCTTTAAGCGTACAGGCATCGAAAATTCGCATCTTGCCATTGCTTTGACCCGCGGCGACCCTGTTTAAGCCGATACACAAAAGCGAAGTCACAAAAGTGGGTGTGGGTTCCTTAGGGATAATAGCCATGATTGTACGAGGGTTTGCCATGGAATGAATCTCAATGCTCCCATCCTGTGCTGAAACCCACAAAGTTGTGTGCAAACCATTTTTAAAAAGCTGTTCCATGTCGAAACTCTGGATGCAGGCTATTGAATTATGTCTGTTTCGGCGATTACGCGGCGCGATATTACTCCCGGTGGTTCGGATGGAAGTAAGCGATGTGCTTCGACGGTAGTGATTGTGAACGCCTGAGGCATCTCGTCCAGTGCCTACCGATGAAAAACGCAGCGGTTGAACACGTAAACGAGGAGTGGAGAGCGCTGGTTGGGTTTGAAATACGCCAGAAATCAACTCAGTGGTCCCTCTGATAGAGTTGACGTCAGAGTGGTCTACAATTATATCGCTACCATTAACACTTTCGGCATAGTCACCATGGTTATGAGGCACTTGGCCTACAGCCCCTCTCTCGATTTGCTCTTCATATATTGTGTTTCTAGGCAAAGCTGAATTAACGTACCCTAAGGCCGAAGCACTGTCCATTGATTTTTTAATGGAAGACTCTAAGACTAAGTGAGTCTGGTCTCGTTGAGGATTGTCGTTGTTGTAGTTTGCTTCAATGTTTTGGGTAGAAATTGATCCCACAATGTTTCCTATAGTGGTTCCAAGAATATCCAAATGAGACGATGGAATGGATACGGATGAATGAAAATCTGTGGATGAGCTAACCTTGACACTGTTGTAGGACATTATCGAAGAATCGGTTTGCACTGTTACTGAAGTGGCAGCCTTGAAAACACCAGAAAAACTGCGTTGAGGTATATTGTTCATGCAATACTGCATAACGGTGGGCTCAGTATAGGTGAAACTAGGTTGAGGGAAAGACAGTGGCGAAGAATGAAATGAACGAGAAGGACATGGGCTACTAAATAAACGATCTGCACTAGGTATATGAGAGTATCTAGAAGCACTTGAACGCATATCGGCTAGGAAAGATTGCCCTATGGTTCTAGAATTATTCTGACTAACTGTGCGCTTCTGCGTAAAAAGACTTCTTGAACACTTTACACCACGCCCATGGGATGCAATAGTGATTTTGTCTATGTCTTTTTTTTTGCACGACACTAATAAAGGGGTTTTCACGACTCTCCGTCTAGTTCCACTTTTTGATCCAGATGCAATTGAAAGTCGTGCTATGGGGTACTCCTTATGCGGTGTTTGCTGCTGCTGAACAGCCAATCGAGACCACGTAAAGCTACTGTTATTAAATTCCATCTTATTTTCGTGTGAAATCGCAGTAGATAATTTCATTGTTTTATTCAATAATATTAATTACAATAACAACAATAATAAAAATTTTACAGTAATATGTATTCTATGCTATAAATACATATACTATCAATTTTTTTTTATCACGCTATGCCTCAATACAAATTTAGAACTATATTACTGTGGTATTTACTTCTATTTTAAGGAAAAAACGCTACTAAAAAGTCTAATAGTCTTCGTTGAATTTTTACAAGATAGTCCTATCTACCTTGGAGCTTCTATGCAATATTACAAACAGATATATATATATATAATATATAATTTGTGTAAAAGT
>HF955211.1:296273-307241 GCA_000982615.1 Phytomonas sp. Hart1 | reverse complement strand
GAAGTATGAGAATTTGAAAATGAAAAGTATTAAATGGATTAAATGTAGAAACTTCAAATAGAATAGATCTGATTGTTATAAATTATGTAGTCATATTAATACAGATTACTTGCAAATTCTGAAAGCCATCAGGGTTTTTTGTTATATAATACAATAGCGTTGCAGAATAAAAGATACTCATATGTTTTACTTTTGCACAGTAAAGCCTAGCCTCTGTGTACTAATGAAAAAAATTCACAACTTACACTATGTACATAATATAAATAAAATGTGATAGCATAGTTCTAAATTCTTGTGTCGGTAATACTAATTTTTTATTGTTCTTTAAAAATGGCATTGATATTTCCCCATTTACACATGTTAATTCATTATAATTAATATTATTAATCCAAACATGTTGGAAATTAAACACAAGAAATTAAATCAAATACCAAAGGCCAAAAATATTTTTGAAAAACGAGTAATAAAAAGTCATCATACACTTTGTCCTATACTCTTGTTATTTATTCCTAAAAATGATCAATAACATTCCATACATCATATTAAAATGGGATCCCTTTAGTCTTACCAAAAAATGAGTAGAAAGACACTCCCAGTGATCAATTGGCATCTCCTCTTATTTTACTTTTCAATTCATTTCATTATACTGAGGAATTCGATACACAGGGTATTCTCAGACCACTCCTTGATCGTCAACGTCGGCACCACAATGCGGTTGTAGTGTCCTGTGCTTTAGCGTTAAACTCAGCATCCGGCTCACTAGTTACACTTTTGACGAGTGATACCGATGAAAATATGGACTTGACTGTACCAAACTACTTACTTGTATCGGATGACTTGTCTGCATCAAACGATTTCCATTGCGGTAAAACTACACCGGGAGACTCGGTGCGGAGTTTGCTATTGCCTCCGAACTTAGATTTTGAAGATGACAATCGATGACTCCTATCGATGGGGATGAGAGGCTGTAATTTTGCAGACTTCACCTGAGGGAGCGACGCTTTTCTACAGGAATCAAGGATAGGGCTAGTTACAGGTTGAGTCACAATAAGTGTGGGGGTGAGGACCCTGGGCCAAGTGATGTGTAAGAGGTCTCCTTGTAGAGCTGCTGAACTTTCCCTTTTCAATGGTGAGACATGTGAATCAGAGCCGACCTTCAGAGCTTCATCGATGAGGAAGTCCGTCTTAGTAGTTTTTGTATAGTGTGGAATGGTCCTGCGTCGGGCTTGATTCCGCTTGGTTAGTAAATCCTGTGCTACCCGACTATCGCCACTTTGGTACGACGCATGCGAAAGCGTTGATTCGTGGGATATGAGTGGGTCGGTCTCTCTAACAGACCCCGCGCTGGAGGTGGGATCATAGTCCATTTTAAGGTGGTCATAAGGAAGCGCTGGTAAGAACACATCAGTAGTAGTGTGAATATTGTAAGGCATCTCGTCGATACAGTTACTCTTCGGTAAGAGCATTTTGTCATGTTTGCCTACAGCATCCATGCATATGTTACTTGAAGTGGGCAGCACAGTTGAATGTTCACGCACCTTTTTCTTTGTTCGCTTATTTTTTCTTGATGAAAATATAACAGGTTCTAAGCGTACCCGCTCCAAGAGCTTGTTGGAATGTTTATTCGTTTTTTCTCGATTTGAAGTGCTGGAAGTATTTTTTTTTGTGATACTACTGTGACCACACGTGGTATCGGGAAAGTGTTTTTTACGATTGCTGTTCCCTTGACGGTTATATGTAAAGGACAATGATGCTGGTACGGAAGACGATTGATGGAATTGATAGAGATGGGCGACCACAGGCGTCTGAGAAACATTATTTGATTTCAGTGAGACCGGGCTCAACGGTAGACTTGATTCTCTAATAGTAGGTGAGACCCTCATATTAAATTCATGATTCAGAAGAATCGAGGCTTCATGAGAAATGGATAGTATGTCCTCAGTAAGAGTGACACTATTCCTTTCTCGATGTCCATTTTTTTCACTGGAAATCTTCAGGTCGCCCATGAGAACAGAACTATCCGATGCAGATCGCAGAACTGTTGGTTTTTCATGTTCTGAGTTCATAGGAATGGTACTCTGAACCTGGGGCTTCTCCTTTAGCCAATTCAATATAGGAGAGCATACATAGTTGGATTTAGAATCAAGACTGATTCCTTCACGCCATTGGCAGCTCTCTGCATTTGTCAAGACTTCAGAACCATCCCGCTTTATAGCAATTGGGTCTGCAGCGTGAGTATATGAAGTCTTCTGATACGGTTGCCGCTTATCCAGTTTCTCTGTGACACTTTTATTCACCAAAGGCACTTTTCCAGGAGAACTCAACACACTCTTCACATTTGTACCTCCACTCTCAGACGGCAATACAATACTTTCAGAACCACCGCTGCAGCTGCATGTGTTGGTATTATGATCCTTGTCTTTATCAGATCCCCTGCTTGTGAGATCCACATATTTCTCTGTCTCGCTGTCGTCTTTTTTACTTCGCATGCGCATATACCAATCCTGACTGCTGAAAAGGCTGCCAACGCACATCCACCCGCTGTTATTCGGTGTTGCTTTTTCTTCAGAACTAGAGTTCGATGTTGGATCTAAACCAATTTCCGTACACCCAGTTATCAAGTCTGGGGTGCAATTCATAGTGTTATTAGAGGCAGAAGCCATTCCATCGACACGTGCAAAACCACCTATTGTTATATCTCTGCTATTACAAATGTTGGCAATGCTGGTCTTTGATAAAGGGTCATCTGGTACTAGCGAATTTGATCTACAGGACTTATGGTCCACCGTCAGAAGCTTGAGAAGCTCATCCACTTTCTTTTGGTGTTCTGCTTCCAGATCAGAATCGCTGGTGTTGCTATTATCGCTGGATTGCACAGAACGTGAGCTGAGGCGATGTAGCAACTTGGGTCCTATAATACGAGCTCGCAACGGTACCCCAGTCGCAGACCCTAAGGATGAACCACGTTCACTTGCACTTATGTCTTTATTGGTTTCCTCTGGATTAAAGCTTGTAATACTTGAAGTGTTTAGCATGTCAAATACCAACCGCGGTGATCTAACTTGACCAAAACTGGGGTCAGACCCTGGTACCATAACTATGGACTGTAATGCTTGACCACAGGTGTAATTAGTATTCACATGTTGCTCTGAAGGAGATGTAACTACATCTAAAGCTGTATAATTAAACGGGGTGCATGCTGAGTCAAGTAGACCTTTGGGAAAGCTTCTAAAACTTCTGTCGACTAAACCCTCATGTGTGCGTGCTGAAAGCGTAGGATGCTGTGGCTTTGGCATAACAAATCCATGATAGGATGGCTCTACACTGGGGGGAACCGATGCCACAGCTGTAACCCCGACCATTGACAAGTCTCTGTCCTGAATCGAATCCTCCGCGTCACTAACCAAAGCACCACGTCGCACACAAGCCCTTCGGCTTCGAATGCTGCTACTTCGGCTGTGAAAGGAATTTGTGGGGTGAAAACTGTGTAGTGACAAGCCGACAACGGAATTGATGGCCATATGCGTTCCGGACGCCGCAGAGGCGGAGCTTGCGGGAGCATGCTTCCGAAGTACCGATTTAGCGTCTCGCAGCGTCTGACAGGCGGGGGTCCCTGTTGTGGAGGAAGTGGCCCCCTGCTGAGTGAACGGGGTGTGCGCCCCTTTGACCTTCCCACTACTTCGAGGACTGACTTCGGTCGGTAGCATGTGAAAAACAGAAAAGGAGGAATTACCGCTGAGACACTTGCTTGGATCAACCTGACGAAAACCATGCTGGAGTGCTGTCGCAAAGTAAGAACTACCTTCAGGTAAACTTCGGCTTTGTTGCTTTGCATGATAACTATCATAACGCATTGCATCTAATTTTTCATCCGTGGGATGCCGCAGGCGACGGCTTGTTGTGGAACTGATACCCTTAAAGTCGACCAGAGGGGTGGAATCAGATCCTGGGTTTGAACCCGCCAGCCCTTCAGAATGTTTTTTATCAAGTTCCTGATTTGTTTTTTGGTGACAACTACGTTGTCTCGAAGAAGATGCTACAGGGCTATCAGCGAATTCTTCAGAAACGAGAACTGAGTCAAGAAGATTGGAACTCCGATCCACACTCGGTGAAAAAAACGTTTCAGAATTGTCTAAAATTTGCGAATTCCCACCTATTCGCTGAGCGCATAAGCTCGAATCGAATTCTGAATTATAGTTTAGGTTGTTGGGTTCTCGTTTATTTTTATCCGGTTTCAGACGACTCTTCTTATGACTGTGGCGACGAGCACTAAATAATCCCATCCTTGAAAGAAGCCCGCGGCATGAGGAACGGGACACTTCTCTTGCACTAAGACGCGGGACGTTTGATGCCACCGCCGATGTATTTTCAACTGATCCCTCCTTACTCAACGTTGGCATGTACAAATTACTTTTATTTGTGCTGTTAACACTTTCATTAAGCGTATTTAAACCAGTCTCAGGAAGTTTATCAGTGTTCATGTGTGTATATATATATACCTAAAAACATATGCATATAAACGAATTGAAGATAAAAAATGCTTAGTATTGCTATAGTCGACACTAGTGGCCCAAGATGAATATGGAAAATTGTATACAAATACCTTTCTCCTTTTGCTGTTTTTGCTAACTTTAGAAAAAAAACTACCTAATTAAAAATCCTTTTTCTATATGTATCGTTTAAGTATACCAAACAATGACTGATTTCCCACGTCTCAACCTCAATTCATAAATTCTGATAATAATGCTAAAAAAAAACTAACAAAATGAATTTTAAAAAAGTATTAAACCACGTAAAAGCGGCTTATCCGGAGAACGAAAACTCAAGAGATCTTAACCAATCTCAAAGTAAATTTTACACCCGTTCAGCGAATCTTAAAAAAAAATGGTTGAAAAAGAATGTAAAATTACGCAAAAGTATAATGTACTATATAATATGTTCACTTTTTAGATCAACTTTTTCATTTATTCCTCTTCCTTTTGTTAAATGAATTCTATAAAGCTCTAAAAAAATGTATAATTACAACACAGCAGAGAATAAATAGAGAAATGTGAATAACTAGAAGATACAAATTGGATACCAAACCCCTTCCTACTTTGTTCAGTTTTTGTCATGAAATGAATTAAAACATGATATTAGTCAAAAAAAAAATTAAAATAACATTACCAAATCAAACCTATTATAGAATTTCAAATTCATTTAGCACAAGTAAAAACGCTTTTTTCCCCCACAGATTTGATTTGAATAGAAAAAGGTGAGAAAAGGTATGAAGATGCGATAAAAACTTCTTTGTATGCCTGAAAGTATGGATGAAAAAAATAAAGTAACACTAATAACACGGAGAAGAAAAGTTAAAAAATATTGAGGAAAAAATAGTAAATTGTATGGCTTCCTTTTTTTCTCTTTTGATTATTCATTAATATTTGAATTTCTTTATTGTAATAATAAATACAATGAATATAGACAAGATTTACGATGTGATTCCTCATTTTTTACCTTTTATATTACCATTATAAATGAATGCATTGGTAATAGATCATTAATAATTATTGGCTAATTCCTTTTAATTGATTCCTATTCCCTAACAATATCTGCTTTGTATTGCTTTTCAACATTTTGGGGAATCGATTCCTCTACATAAACCCTGTATTAGATATGTTAGTGTATAATATTTTCCACATTTGTGTAATAAATGTTTACTCTAGACCGAACTGCTGCATATGTGCTAAATCGCTTGATATAAATGGATGTAAAAGCGCCTGTGCAGCAGTCAGGCGCATCTGTGGATCAGGGTTTAGTAACTTACGAAGCAAATCATAGAGCCAAAAGCGCTGCCTCATTAACTCATTACACACCGTCTCAGAAAGTTTTGAATCTGATGGAATATCACTTGATTCACCTGATGACACATAAGGTTGCAACCCATGACCCATGCGCTTCTCTGCTAAAGGTAAAGGACATTGCCGCACTAACTCCTGTAGTGTCTTGCAGGTAAAGTAGCGTTTATACTCCACTATAGGAAGATTGTTCTTCGTAAAAAAATCATCCTTGCTGACCAATTTATAGCTGTAAGTGGTGTCATGTGTAGGTCGGTCAACGTGTTGCCCTGTTTTAGCTTTCTTCCATGCTTGAGAAGTTTCTGCTGTTGTAGATCTGCTGCAGGTTGGTCCGTCTTCAGGGAGGGCCCCGTGACTATTGACGTCTTCAACAGAGTGCTTATCATAATATATATGTGTAGAATCACCGCATTCAAGCAGAGATGCGGGAAGAGGGCCCACCATCTCTTCTATCAAAGTCAACTGATGATGATCATTGCACCCTGGAAGAAGCGGCATGCCAAGGAGCAACTCAACTAACACACAACCTGTGGACCAAAGGTCAATAGGGGGTCCATAGCTTGCGTTTACAATGATTTCAGGGGCGCGGTAATAACGCGACTGGATATATGAATAGAAAGGGCCTGCATCATAGCAACTAGAACTGAAGTCAATGAGCTTGATGTGCAGTTGCGGTATATTAAATGAAGTAGTATCGTGCATAGATGTCTCAAGGGAACTTGAACACAGTAATGAGTCAACAGGTAATTTTGTAGCATTTAGAACGCTGTCTGATGTTGACTGATTCAGAGAAAGAGTGTGATTAAGGTCATGAAGCTGTTGCAGCTTTGGCTCAACAACGCATGTTCGCTCGGCACTCTGAGTTCTTGATCGTCGCTTAAGACTTCGCACTGTGAGAGGCTCTGACAGCGTGCTTGCGTCTACATAACTACAAACTAAACAATGCATACTAGGTACTGCGGCATCATCAGACCTTGCCTTTAAGTTGGCAGCGCTTGGGGGAGTGGAGGAGCATTCTACGTTAGATGTCACTGATTTCCCACGAAAGTAATGTGATTCTTCATCGTTGTGCGTGTTTAAAAAGTCCGCGGTATATTGTCCAGTGTTTAAAACTTCTGTGGTGGCAGGTGTCACACTGCGCGTCAATTTAGCTCTATTCTGCTGCATGTGATTGTTGCTGTGCATGCCCCGGCAAGAGTCAAGGGTGAGCAATAGATTCTCTGGTTTGATATCAGCGTGAATGATGCGACAGTTCTCGTGCAAAAGGGTCAAGGCTGACAGTAATTGCTTAGCGATAGAACGAATTTGGTACATGGGAAGGCCGTTATGTTGGTGGCTTTGAATGTACTCATACAGATTGGCACCGTAGCGCTCCATCACGATGCAATGATGCCCGTAGCAAACACCGTGTGCTAGAATTTTGCCAACAAACGTACATCGCGGGTCCGATGGCGGTGGGTGAAAAGCAAAGCTCTGTGTCCGTGACATTGGAGAAGCAGCTTCAAAGGAATCATTTGAGGCTGTCTGGACGCCAATCAGTACGAGCATCTCTGCCTCCAAAACAGACTGGTGCTCGAAGAGTGGAATGCTTTTCACTACCTTGACTGCCACGAGCGGGAAATGCGCAGGTGGGATGTCACAATCACCTAGAGGAAGATATTCATGGCTACAGCTCCAATATGCGAAGTCCTCCCCGCCTATCGCACTCGGGTGAACAAAACGACCACTACTCACGCGCAAGTCTATACATAAAAACACCTGGCCAAAGCTGCCGCTGCCCAATAGAGCTACCACTTCAAGCCACCCCATCAATCGTGTTCCAACATAGACTATCAGGTCGTTTGATTCGTTATCTACTTCACGTTCAAAGTTATCAATAGAATGTTGATGACGTACAATCTTCTTGAACTGAGTCAATGAGAGGCGATGTTGCTCCTGAAAAGAGGGGCTTGTGATGCGAAACACGTTCTGCGTACTACTTCGGGGTGAAGAATGCTGTGGAGAAATAGCTTCTCGGTGGAAATCGCTTGAATCGGCCGCTACTTCACGAGTCAATAACTTTGATTCAACGTCATTAATAGGAAATTCAATCTTCTTCTCGTTTGAGATTTCACAGACGTGTACCAATGGATAATGATTTGGGGTTAAAATATTTTGAACCGAAGTGTTTGCTTCAATCGCTTTTTCAATCTTATCATTAGGGACAGTTAAGGACAAAGATAGGTTACTGCTGCTATTCCTTCTAGGGGTGGGGCCGGTACAATAATTATTAGAAAACGTATTATGAAGTTGATTGGTTTGTGTGGAACTTTCGGGAATACATGAAGGTCCACCATTAACATTGGCAGTTGATGGAAGATGTTCTGAGCAGCTCTCCGCCACATCGTTTGTATCCCCACCAGAACGGCTCGATTTGCCTAAAAGTATCCATGCATAGCGTAAAAAAACAGTCGTCAACAACAGAGGTCGCCTCTGAATACTTGCCACCACGGCAGGATCCATGATCATGTGTGATTTTTCTTGATGTTGCATCTTCACATTGGTATATTGTCTTTCCTTTGTAGTGCGTGCGCTGGGACTCTGAGAGGGAGTTTGCGTATGAAAAAAGCTACCAAGATACTGCGGAATAAACCCCATCTTCTGATAGTTTGGGTGGTGCAAACTAAGGCGATTCCCAAAGCTGTAATACCCGGATGAACGACTAAGAGCGCCGGACACTGACATGGAGGGAGTGGGGATGCTGTAAGAACATGCATGCTTATGTGAGTCGAAGCTATTAGTACCTTGAAAGTTCTTCTGAAAAAAGTTGCCAGCGCCAAGTCCAGAATCTTGGCATGCTCTACTGCTATCAAAGGATGTATAATCCTCGTAGCTGTTAATTATCTTGCTACATCCAAAATGCGTAGAACAGTTCCGCATATATGCACTGTAAACCATTTCCCACGCGCGGAGGAACTCAATGTTATCTTTCGTGCCAAAAGGAAGTGACCCCGTATCGTGCCCTTGGCGCTGCAAGTTGCCAATAGGCCGAAGCAAGAGCTGTTGATTTGCATCCTGAATTTCTTCGTCACTACGGTGACTTGTCCCAGCAAGCTCGTTGTGAATTCGAGACAACTTCGACCACGTGTTCCGCGTGGCTTCTAATCGGATAGAAAAAGAACCCGATTGTTCATCCGTGCAGGTAAAGTCTGGTTGAATTTTAACCCGAGGTGAGTGATTTAAGCCTAAACTCAAACCTCTTCCCTCCTTCCTGATCATGTTACCCTCTCCATCTACAGGAAAACACTCATGTGCATCGCCGTTAGTGTTTATAGTAAGGGGATCATCTAAAGGACTCTGAAAACATGAGGAAACTGTCTTAAAGAGAGTAGGAAAAGACCATGTTTGAAACGGCTCCATTTGTACTGAAGAAGTGTCCTTATGGTGAGCAAGCGACAATGATATTGTACCCGTTGATGCACCCTCGGGAGTAACACCTATGCTTGTCACCTCTCTTCCACGTTTTGAATTATTGAATGCACACGCTGTCATAGCGTTATTCCTTTCTATGCATGCACAATGGTGAGTGCCATACAAGTCCCTACACTGTGTGGGTGTCGGTGTCACTGGGTGGAAGGTAGGGCAATGAACCCGTATACCTGGGGGTATAAGCCTATCAGAATTGTGTACTTCTTTTGATTTCGAAAAACTTAAGCGAGGCGTATCTGTTGGCTTCCCTAAAAGAACTTCATGAAGGTCACGACAACCTTCGCCCTCGTCTTCTAGACATTTTTCACTATAGTAACGACCTGGTGACAACATTTCACATAATGGCTCATGCCGCTTTGTTGCATCTAATAACTCGGGTACCGACAACCTGATTGAGTGAGTATCAGATAATATTTGTCGCTTGCTTAACTTTTCTGAGCTGATATGTGCATTTTCCAATGATATGGTATTCAAGCCATCGTTCCTAGACTCTAACAATTGTTTACAATTAAAAACTGTTTCAGTAAAGCGCGATTCAAATTTATTACCAAACGTGTCTCTGTCATGTCTCGTGAGAGATCGAGTGTCAATTTCATCGGTACAATTTCCATTAATAACGTGTTCAAGACACGTCATCAGCGCACCTTTAACTGGAGCATCACTACTTTTGGACGTGCTTAGTCCGGAGATATGATCATGCGATAAGGCAGGGGAGATAACAGTAAGTGGTGCTTCAGCCCCTAGTGATACTGCCAAGCTCGCTGCAGCCATACGGTTGGATTGTTCTGGTGAAAAAGACATTCGGTGTTGATTCTCATGAGTGCCTCGCTCCAATACTACCCTATCGGAATTCAAACCTAAGGAAGGTGGTGTAACCGAAAACGAAGAGACCCCACGAAAGTTCAGTGTTGAAGCTGCTGTGTCATAGGCCATGCGCTCTAAAATAGCCAGAGGTATGTCCTGTGAAGCAGTGGGTTGTATCGTACGCGGTGCACGTAAAATATGTTGAACTTGGCTTTTAGGCAATGCACATGCACCAATCGATGACTGAGATAGCGTAGAGTGGCTTCTGGCACTGCCTTCATGCGAGCGACACATACGGGAACTGTCCATGCGCATCGAGGATAAATCCTGAAAAATATTCTGTAGTTCGGCACTTGAAGCCTTTACCTTGCTATCTGCGGCAGTGAAAACAGATGTTAATGTATCCGCTACTTTTGCTTCAAATTCCTCAATGGCAGGACTAAAACTACCAGAGATTAGTGATTCTGATTCTAATGGCCTGGAAACATTATTATAAAGACTGTCGTGTCTATTTGACATTCCAATGTAATACTATTGTGGTTAAGCTGTACTGGTTGCGTTATTTATAGCATCTTCTTTAAAAATCGCTCTCGAACTCACGTTTAGGACTTGAAGACGTTATATTTACTCCGTCCCCTTACACAGTCTTAATGCAACGCGATAGAGATAATTTACGTATTAGTAAAAGGCAACTTAGGCTATACTCTTTTGATGGAAATATTGTCACCTAACTAAACCAAGCGATGTGTAACACTTGGAATCCAGTGCGTATGTGAGGTTTGGGTATCTGTAAATGGTAATTTGAGCCGTGAGGCAATTAAGTATTAATTAGACGAATATATATATATATATATATATA
>HF955211.1:264822-296243 GCA_000982615.1 Phytomonas sp. Hart1 | reverse complement strand
TATATATATATATAACAAATATCAGAAAAATTCTACAAATATTTGAGCCAACTAATTCAAACACTTTAAATAGCGACAACCTAAATAATGACAATAATGTATTTCTCCGGTAATAAAAAGGGCAAAAAATAGAGAATAAGCTTATGCTCACAATAAACAAAGTTAATGGAATAGATAACAATACAGAACTTTTTCCAAAAAAAACTGATATATTCAAGCCTTTTAACGGTACACCATATAGAAAACTATTTGCGACTGTCCTTCTTGGTATCTTTTATCTCAGATTGTGTCCTTTCTTCTGAAAATAAAAAAAAAGTTAACTAAATATACCTTAATTTTTCTTTTCCACAGAAAAAGAAAGGAGAGAAAAAGTATAAAAATTAAAACAATCTCGCAGCTTATAACGTCTATTTCCAATAAACACCAGGATATATAAACCAGATACAAAAAAAAAACAGAAAATAATTATTTTCCAGAATGCTTTCTTGTGGCAATAACGTCAGAAAAGTCACAGTAAAAGGTAATAACATATGTGAAGGCATTTACTTAGTTTTTTCTCAAGAAACACCTCGATATATGAAAAATTTGCATTTTCTAATCCATACATTATCGAAATGATATATTTCATATAGCTACAGACTATATCCCCCCTTTAGATGTACTTTGGTCACATGTTCTCTTTATTATGTTAATCAAGTCCCATTCACGCCTACTCATAACGTATGAAGAACCCCATTTAATCTTCTTTCTGTCCCTCGCGCTGTTTCAAAACTTTCTTGATGTAATATTCTCCGGCCCTGTACGAACTACGCACCATCGGACCAGAGGCACAATACAGAAAACCCATTTTCATTGCTTCATCCTCCCACATCTCAAATTCCTTCGGATGGGCGTAGCGTGTAACCTTCAATCGCGTTCGGGAAGGTTGTAAATATTGGCCAAGAGTAACAGCTGACACACCAGCAGTTCTCAAGTCTCGTAGCGTTTGTCGCACCTCCTCCTCAGTCTCACCAAGACCGAGCATGATGCTACTTTTTGTAAGTAATTTACCGTCTGTATACCGCGTCACATGCTCAAGAGTCTGTAGAGACCCTCTGTACGTTGCACGCCGGTCGCGTACACGTGGAGTAATGCGCTCAACACATTCAATGTTATGAGCATATACGGTTAGGGGTGCGGTTGTGACGCGCTCCACCAAGTCCAAATTTCCATGGAAATCTCCCACAAGGGCCTCTAACATCAATGACGGATTTTTTTTCTTGATTTCAGTGATACAGTGACAGACATGAGCCGCACCACTGTCTTCCAAATCATCACGATCCACCATAGTCATCACAATGTAATCAACACCCATTTCCTTTACGGCAGCTGCCACTTTCTCGGGTTCATCTGGATCCAATGGCGGAGGCTTCCGGCTTGTTAACACAGAGCAAAAACGACAGCCACGGGTGCAATGAGACCCCATGACCATGATTGTGGCTGTCGCAGTGCCGTCATCCTCGCCACCCCAACACTCCCCAATGTTTGGACATTTGGCCTCCTCACATACAGTAGAAAGTTTCTTCTCGCGCATGCTTCTACGAATACGATTAAAACGAGGACGGTGCGTCATACCCTTTGGAACCTTTAATTTTATCCATGGCGGCAGTGGCTCCTCACCTCGTTTGATAGGTCCCATGGAAGCCTGTGTGGGAGAAATACCTTCTGGCAAATCTAAAAAACTCTCAAGTTGATTTTTACCGGTTGTATCGTTGTTCAGCTTCTCTCGAAAGGACTCAAGAAACTTTTTCCGGTAGTTGGACTCCTTTTTATCAGTTTCTGAGGTGATACTAATAGGACTCTCAGATGTGCTAGCATCCGTGCTGACGGATGTTATAGCTGGGCTTCTGATAACAGCGCTTCCCATCAATAATAAATGTGCGGACTTCCGAAGCATTTTTTCTTCTTTAGAAGAAAATTTAAAAATATAATCAATGAATTATTGATGAAATAAAACCAAGAAATCACTATCAGACTAACTATTATTGTATAATATATAAAAATCTTGGAAAAATGGATAGATAGGAAAAACTACAGTTTGTATTTTGCTATCCTATTTTCCTTCATAGCTTTTGATCCTCCGCTATATAAGGGATGCAAAATAATGGAATGAAGGGATATAAAAAAAAAAGATAATTAATATGATCAAAATAAGATCAATTTTAATCAGAGTTGTCGACTTATGATGATGGCACTCCATAAACGATCTAAATGGTTCATATAAAAATAATGATTATGGTACAAAAGGTGTGTTTTATCATTTACTTGGTTAGTTTACATCCCAACACAGATTATTATTAGTATTTTTTTCTCAAAGCATGAATTCAAAAGTAAATTACAAGGTAACTTTATTAACTGAAATCATAGAACGCGAAAACTTTTTACATCCTTGATACCCTGACGGCGCAAGTTCTCGATAATGCGTTTCTCTACTATCGAACCACTTCCTAATATATCCAAATCGTTAATAACTTCTTCTTTTGTGACTCTACCATTGTGGTGCACGACCTCTAGCCTGCGACACGATGTATTGATAGATTTTCCCTGTCCACCACTGAGATGCCAGCAGTTGCGCATCCATAGCTCGTAGTCATTTTCAGAATCGATTTCAAATGATGCATCACTAAAATAACGAAGGAAGGTCTCGAAACTAATGTATGTTTCGTCACCATTACGTGAATCTAGTTGGTCACGAAAAAGAGCGCGTGCTTCATCCACAGACAATAGCCCATTCTTTACGCATAACATATGTTTTGTATCAATCAGACGCACGAGGTCCTTGGTGCGCAGAATGCCATAGCCATCGCTACGTTTACAGATGCTCTCAAGTAAATTGTACACGCTCCTAATCAGCCGCTCACGATGTTCATTGATGTTGCCACGAAGCTCTTCGATAATTGTGACAATAGGGGCAGTGCCACTACGACCCTGGCAATCGAAGCCGCCGATCACGGCATTACACTCGGTCAGAGACACTTCCAATCCAATAGCTTCCAATCCCGCACACAGCTCGGTTGCGTTGATTTCACCGCTTCCCTTGTCGGTACAGCTCCCTTGCAGCGCGTGCCGCAGTGTTCGTATGACGTTACTAGGAAAAGCCGTCTGACCTGGCATGCTCTTGTGAAGCTGCTGGCGCAAGCGTCGCAGCACACCGCGCGCCTGTGCAGCAGGTGTGCTTCCAGTTCCGTGAACTTTGACGGGACGTTTAGACAATAGAGCCGCTTCATCGCAGTTGACAAATGAACCTCGTACATTTACTGGGTGACCCACATAGGCTTCTTGTGTAGTTGTCTTAAAGGTCTCCCCCAGTGTAGTCTGCCACTGTGGATCAAGGTGGGGCTGATGCCCCGGATAACTAGAGAGGGTACGATCAACGATTTCAACCATAGTGCTCTGGTCAAAATTAACGAAATCGGCCCGCTTGATGCTCTTGGAGGTCCCTACCATGTCACGATAGGTTGTAACCCAGCACCCCTCATGTGCTCTGGGGAGTACTGCTTTACCATCATGGAAACCGGCATCCGCGCGTTCCTCATACCAATTGCCCTCCAGGGTAGCTGGTGTATAACCATTCGACATGGCAAGTGTCCCAGGTAAATATCCCCGATTTTTAGGTTGATTCTGGGCGTTTCCGAGCCACTCGCTAAAGCGCTCCTTTTTGTGCTCCCCACCCAACATTTTACCCTATTTCCCCTTTTTGTTCGCTTTTCCCATTTTTCAGAAAAAAAGATGTGAATTCAGGTTAAGATGAAAAAAAAATGAAACGACAACAGTCATAATAATACCTACCTTTCCAATGACCTAATACCAGGAGATTGAGTTCACATAACAAATGGCGAACTATACACTGTAGTGGCTTCATTGTGCATTTTTTGTAAAGAGTTCTAGTGAGAATAAAGAATTAAAATAAGTTCATCACAAGATACCGCAACAGGTTCATTCGTGTAAAGAATTTAGAAAATGACATTTTTGCGGTAGAAAGGAAAAAAACGAATATATGCATATGTGGATGTGCTTTTTTACATAAGTCATTTTATTTCCCAACTAATTTTATACCCATCCCTACAACACAATATAACACCTAGAACATAGCTTGCATAATAAACGGGAAAAAAAACAGGTCTAAAGAAATATCTTCAGCTGAGACGTGCATGCACATATGTCTAAGCAGAAAAAATGTGATAATTCAATAAAAAAGTTCGTGTTCCCTTTTAGTTTGTCCTTTTTGATGGAATCATTACCAAAATCACAGTAAATGAAACAATACGTACATACTCAAAGTGGTCCAAACTTTACTTATACGGTACTGCATTGGTGCGCGCTGCCTCTTTTGCAAGCTCTTGTTTAACTCTTTCCTCAACTACACTCGGATCCACTGTGATAAGCCCCTCTAGGTCTGTGAAAGCAGAAATAGTTTCCTTTTTGCCAGTATCTTCCAAATACTTTTGACGTCTTAGCATAACTGTATCAATATGTGACTTTCGATCCTTCGCAATTTCAAGGGCGCGCTCCCAGTTAAAGAGTTGTGTGTTCATATCAATACAACGGTACACAAGCCCCGCCTGGAGCAAGATCCGTTCGGCCTCAGTCGGTCGATGCTGGAACAGCGCCAGACCCATCTGGCGAGCTTCAGGCAATGGATTTTCCTTGAGCGAATGAAGGTAGCGAACCTTGTCGAGATGACGTAGAGCACCATAACCCGTCTCAGCCACGCTTAATTCACCCTTACTCAGAGCAAGACCAGTAAGCACAGTCCAGAGTAGCTCACTATTGAGAAAACGGGCAAGACGCATGGCACCTTCCCAATTACTCTTCTCTACAAATTGGAAGAGAATAATGGGATAAGGTGAAACGGAAAGGGTTAGCAAGGCGCCATCGCTGCCGCGTCGTATCTGAACTCGTGTGCTATGAAAGCTGGCGATACGATCATTCCGGTTGAACTCGTCACTGCCTTCATCAAGGACCTCCTTGGTATTTAAGGCAAGATCGAGATTGCTAAAGTACATACAAGGGCAGTAGAAAGTCGTTAAGTGACCATCTGCAATAGCGACAAGCGTCTCATGTATCTCATGCCAGACGACACTGGAAACCATGGTACTGATCTTTTGCATGCTAACCTTGTGCTGGACAAGGCCCAAGAAGAGGTCTCTGTTTCGGTCCACAAAAGCAACTTTGCGATCATGAGCTAACCCAAACAGCGAAAGATGAACTGAAACAATGTCAACTTGGTGGGTCACCATAAACTCGTCAAGCTGCTTACCATTCGCAGTCGAAAAAAAGAAGAGCCTCGTGTGGTCCACAGGATCGCGCATTGCAACGGTATCGTTTGACAGCGAGATGAGATCAGAAGCCATGTTCTCCGGCTTTAAAGCTGTCTGTAGCCGTAGCGCACATATCATGCGGCCTTCGTACGAGTGAAGCTGAATCCCTTGGTTGCAATCAGCAAGCAAAAACAGGGATGGGGCAAGCTTCAGCGTTACTACAGAGTCACCCAAGTCAAACTGCACGGATGCATGAAGACGCTTCACAGGGTAACATGCACAGTAGGTAGTAGTACACACAATAATATGCTCATAGCCAATATCAAGCTTTATCACTTTGTCACGCAGTTCGAGTTTCTCGACGGTGTCCTCAGCAATGTTTTGCACTGTCAATTTGTGACTGTCCACTAGTGTAGCACAGTAGGGGCCCCATGTGACCTTTCGGTCGATAAGCTGCGCAATGCAAACAGCGCCGGTGCCACAACCCACAATGAGCTGTGTTCCTTCAGGTGTCCACTGAATAGACATAGCACTACCTTCTGAGATCCGTTCGTAGCTGTGGCTCCAACCTGACATGTCGCAGACACGTAGACTTTTAAACGACCCCACTCCAAAAAGTTCCCCATCCGCAGAAAATTTGACAGAAGTGATGGGATGTTTACCGATAGAAGAAGTGTAAATAGCGTGTCCGCATGGATCCCAGACCTTGAACACACCATCCTCACCCCCAGTGACAATTAAACCACTCATAAGAGACCAGTCAGATGCTAGTACAACACCACTGTGAGCGCACCACTTAATTTGCTTTCTAATAGAAGGATTAAAAGGCTTAATAATAACATCTGAACCAACCGTATACAGCACACAGTCACCCCCTAGTTCTGTCTTCTCGTAGCCCCAACATAAAGTATAGATACGCTTTCCAGTGTTTGCTAGGGTGGAGCGAGAGATTCCCGCCTGGGACCATACCTTAACAGTCCCGTCCTCACCTGCAGTGATGAGTGAACTCCCATCGGGGGAATACACAAGACCAGTCACATTACCAACATGAGCCTCTATAGTAGACTCCACACGACTACTGGCAACGTTCACAAAAGAAACAATACCATCTGCACAAGCGACAAGACAAGTATCTTTACCCTTTGGATCACCACGTCCACGTCGCAGGCCGCCAGACGTTGGAACCCAGGTCAACAAAGTTACACAGCTGTCAAATTGCTTGACAATACCAAGAGCCTCACCATTAATATTCCAACGCCTCACGGTGAAATCATCGCTACCACTAATAACGTATCCCGAAAGGGATACAGCTATCGATGTGCATGATTCGCTATGCTTCTCCTTCCCAGTAGTAATGTTGAGCCGCATAAGGCTTATTGATTTTTATTAAATTCACAACTCTATAAAAATATGTATAGTAAATAATATAATATTCTTTAGTACCTACAGCTTGCTCGAGAAAAAGATCACCATTGAATAAAATTGTCAGTTTATTATAGAAAAAAAAAAAGGTTTTATGAAGCACAATTATCATAATAATAGTGATACAGTTGAAAAGCTATGCTCTCGTAGTGGAAAGAATGTCTTACACTGAAGAATATATTAGTTATCTGCAATCCTGAATGGTAATGATAAAAATACAAAAATATTTTTGAACTGCTAATTCTACATTAATGAAGGCAAGATGTTATCATATATCCTCTATTTTTCCCCTTTTATGCATCAAAAGCACCACCCTGACCCTCCATCTAGATCATCTCCGTCATCAGTTGCTTCTTCACTTGGAGAATAAACGTTAAAAAAAAATTTAACGCCGTTTACATTATATACATTATTCATAAGTATTCATATTTCATGTCCACATAAACACATCTTTGAAAAGATATGCTCTGCCTTTACTTTTTATTCTAAACAAAAGTATAGGGAGTAAAAAAAAATGGAACGAGGTTCTCGTGTCGACATTTAAACTTTTTTTATATGAACAGAGAAGCGCAAAATAAGAATTCAAAAACAAAAAAACAGAAGTGTGTAACTTTTCCTTCACCACAAGAAAGCCTTAATTATGGAGATATAGACCAAACAATGCCAATCACACCTCTTCATCATCCAAAAAAAAAAGTAACCGTTAGAAGGAAAGAAAGTGAATTCAAGGCATAGA
Organism: Phytomonas sp. Hart1; assembly: GCA_000982615.1. Lineage (NCBI taxonomy): Eukaryota > Euglenozoa > Kinetoplastea > Trypanosomatida > Trypanosomatidae > Phytomonas > Phytomonas sp. Hart1. Next base: position 288,785 of record HF955211.1, on the reverse strand, counting down.
ACATACACAAAGTGATGACATAAATTTGTAAAAGAGCCATGAACCCTTAATTTCACTTTTTTTTCTGATATGCAAAGTGCGAACCATTTGTGCAATAAATCTATGATATGTTTCTAATTGTCCATTTTGGAAGAAAAATCCAGTAGCGGCATACCAACTTCCGATGTTTGCCTTCACTCTGTTCTTAGGATCACATTTCACAAATCCTCAATAATATAAATAAAATCTTGCATATTTTGAGCAGTACCATTTCCGATCCCACATTCGCCACGCAACTGGTTGCCCTGTATTTTAGCATAGAAGGTATAAAAGATGACTTCCCCTTCTGGTGACTCCAACGCTATACCCCATTCCATTGGATACTCCTGATCCCCTGAAGAATGTATTTCCCCTACCACTCGAGCCTCTTGTGCAACGAAGCGTGGTGAATCCTCAAATAGCTTCATGCTACCGCTTATGCTGTTGTTGGGAATGTTGACTTCCAGAAGCAACGTCCAGCGAGGATTTTCGACAAAGGGTGCAGGGTTGAAGGTGATATTTTTATTAGAATCACATTCAACTCGCATTACACGCGTCACAGCAGAAGCATCTGTACTGTCCTTCCCACCGTCCACTGTCATCACATGACTGGTGCTCTTTAACGCGGAAGAACTAACTTCTGAGACACTATCCTTAAAGTTTGAATGCGCGTTTGTCTTTTTGTACTCCACCACTTGTCTGAATACATAATCAAGAAGTGCACGGGGGTCTCGATTACGTGGACTGCGAAGCTTCTTTGTAACCCCTAAAATCTCAGAGGCACTTAGAATGTAGTAGCTCAGACTCTCCGGTTTGCACTTGTTCGTCAACTGAGCCAGCTGCACACGCTCCGGTGCAAACTCCTCATCAAGATCGAATAAATCGAGTGCGGGAATCATCGGGTCACGGTGTATCGGTTCAAAGACCGCTGGTTTTACGGGCGGCAGTGGTGTCTGAAACTCTGGCGGGATTAATGTCAGAGGCTCTAATTTCAAGTTAAGTTTTTCGTAGGTCTCTACCACATTTGGAATCTTATCCGTGTCTAACTTAAAAGTATTTAGGTCAAATAATTTAGTGAAATCACGGGGAAGTTCTTCCTGCTGCTCCACAGCCACACGCAAGCGATCTGAGAGAGAAGCAGTATCTGGGAGGTGATGGTAATCTGTGATATCCGGTTCATCCGCATCAATTTGATTAAGACGAATGCGGTGGTTCAGATAATCAAAAAGAACCGTTGCGAGGATGTCGTTCTCCTCTTTAACAAGCCAGTTGTCTTCAAACACCTGTGCACTTCCAATGAGCAGCAGCTTACCCTGCTTCTGGCGGCCCAGATGCTCCGCAACATGTGGACACTCCCATACCGCGGCTATAGGTTGGTTAAGAGGGTAAGACATGAAGCCACTGCTAAGGATCGGAACACCCGGTCGGTTCACTTCAAATGTAAGACCGTAGGGATACACAAAAATTAAGCTTGTCAGTGTGTCAGCGGCAATCTGTGCGGCGGTATCATCTGCTTGAGAAGTTGGTTCTGCCACACCCAACATATTATGTCCAACATCAATCTTGCTAGTGTTCGTGGTACGACTAAGCGTAGTAAAGGTGCCTTTTCCAAACCCCAAGGAAGCCGTACCATTAGCTTTAGTGGGACCGAAATTATTGTTGTTTGTACCAAAGCCCGAGTTGTACCCACCTGATGCTCCGTGGACATTTTTCCCCGCCGCTTTGTTGAGCGCACGATTAACCACACCGTTTGTGACACAAACCTCCTTGGGATGTAAGTATTTGTGTTGGACGGTTCGAACAACGCAGTCATCGTTGAGCCGGATGCCAGTCCAATCCATCAACGATCGGTTCAGACAAGAGTACCTCCCGCCGTGGCCATCACCAAACATCAAACAAGCAGAGCCACCCTTCTCAACGTAGTCCTTAATAACTGACAAATCTTCCGCGCTGTAAACTTGCTGCGGAGCTGCAAATACCACGATGTCGTGAGGAAGCAATCGATCAAGGGTGATATCTTCTTTGTTCACTTCCACAGTGGCATTTTGCTTGAGCTTTCGGACGAGCTGCTTAAAACCCTTGTTGGGATGGTAACTTTCCTTGCGGCACATGTTAAAACATATATTGGTAAGCGTCTTTTCATCATTTTTGGGAACCTGTGGTACACTGGGAGGTAGTACTTGTGATCCATTGGCTGTAGATGTAAAAACGCCCCGGGGTCTATTGTTAGGGCTATTAGCTAACATGTAATACTTAATATCTGTACACCACGTTTAAGATGCAGTTATCACTGCACAAAAGACCTCAACACAATTCTTAACCGCAATCTAAATGTATGAAATAAATAAAAGGGGAAACATAAAAGAACCCAGGCAAGTCCCTTAACGAAATTTGATTGTACATAAAATTTATGTTTATAGTGTTGCTGATACAGTGTGATATGATATACAAAAACTTATATGACATAAAAAAAATTAGCCTATCCATCACAAACAACAAATATTAGCACCTAGCTCATCAGCCACATTATACTTTTTAAAAATGAGACAGGAACACGTATTTAGCACCCAATTTACTTATTTAAATTTTTTTTGATTATTATTGTCCTCGACCAAACCACTTTAGTACTAGTGTAAAGCTATGTATTTGTAGATATATAATAGTCTAGAAACTCGAGAATATCACTTCGGACATACATACTCCTTAAATCTAATCAGACTATTCTTGAAGTCGAAATTTATCATACAGAGACCCTGCCGATGTCAAACAAGATAATCAATAGACACTAGAAAAAATATCCCATATCAGGAATAAATAAATATATATTGATAGATAAAGAAATATATATATATATATACTTATAAATAATTAGCTTCACATTGAAATACTAGAGCAAACATAAATAAGTTAGATAGGAATTATTTGTTTATTAACGATATTATAAGGTTTATTGCACTATAATCCTTTACTAGAAAATTGAAGTATATCCTTTTTAGGAAAGACTAAATATTATATTTTCTACCTCTAGCTGGCTAGAGGTAAACTCTATTTTGGAATGGGATTTACCTGATGTGTCTTTTCAATTTCATGAGATCTAGTTAACACTTCGTATAGGGTCCCTAAACCGAAGAAAATAAACAAGATCCCACCTAATATATTCACCGATTTTATTGATACTCTCTGCGCAATGATCTTCCCACATAACACAGCCCCACAGGTACAGATGGCATGACCCAAAATACCACCAACCGTAACTGCATACGCATTCTTCGAAGCAGCCAATGCAATGGTTGCTATTTGACTACGATCACCCCATTCCGCGAGAAAAATCAGTGTAAAAGCCTCAACCATCACAGGATTGAGAAACTTACGCCAGCGCTTGGCGGACGGACTGGTGTACACGGAGGTCCCCGCGCTTCCTGTCTCTACAGCGTCAAGTGGATCCCGCCTCCGAAGCGCTGCAGCGGCTTCAGCCAGCTCATCCTCATTCTCTTCACCAGAATTTTTTTTAGACATCAACTCTCCGTAAAGTATCTTGATACCAAATGTGAAGAAGAGAAATGCTGCTAATACTTGAGTAACACGAACTGAGACAACGTTAGGCACCATAATACCCATCAATGTAGAGAAGATTGTCATGGCAGCTAAGGCAGAAACTGCGCCTATGTATACGGATAGTTTTGAATGTCTCATGGACATCAAACAGGCGATAAAAAATGTTTTATCCCCTATCTCGCTCAGCAAAACCATTGAAAAGGAGGATAAAAACCCTTCCATCCATTCTCGTAGCAAGCTCTGGGACATTGCCAACTGTGCTCGCTGTGGAGTGAGTAACTATAGTAAATATACAAAATGTTCTAGAAAATATAATCCGAAAAATAATAAGTCCTTATTTTAATGTAATTAATTATTCTCAGAAGAAGCGAAAATAACTTTTCACAAGAGTGTGGAATTCAAAAATAAAGTACATAATATAAGGCTTCGATATCTAATTTTAAATTATAATCGTCTCTTCCCCTCCTTTTATCATTCATAAATGGATGCAAGAGGTGAAAAAAAACAAAAAACTTCTTTTATGAAGATTATTGTTATTAATGCATATTAATAAGCGAACAATACATGCTATTTGAAAAATAAACAAGAATTACAAATCATTTAGAAGACAACAGGGTAAAAAGATTAGATTTTGTAAATGTCTATCATTGAAATTGGCAAATCTCAGCTTCTTCCAGCCTTCATCCCTATATATAATGTGACAATTGTATAAATCAAGCGACAGAACGTGATATGCAACTTAAAATCGGTCAAGCGAATATTCGAAAACAAAAAAGTACGCACACAAAAACATATTCACCTCCCCTCCCCCTCCCACCCCTTCTTCCTTAACAATAAACTGTACACCACATTAAGCTTCTAGAACTCATCACATATAACTTGCATTTATACACAAAAGTTCGCGAAGAAAAATAAACCTGAAACTAATCAAAAAATAACAGAATAAGAACCCCGAAAAATAATTAGGATAAAATAATACTGTCTAAAGTATCTCTCCTAAACTGTCTCAGTTCACGTTTTGGGTACAAAGTTCCCTCCTTCTCGAAGTGTCTCATCATTTCCAAGAACAGTAGAATCATCCCCTGCCGTAACATCTGAAACCTCAGTAATCCTTCCAACGTCCATTCTGGGAACGCTTCCGTTTTTCTTTCCTTCATTCGCTGATTTGTTGTACTGATGACTTCCCTGAGATAAACAACCAGGAGAACACTGCACTATCGAATTAGAAGTGCTCTTAGAACCATTACTACTCACCATTCGTTCCCCCAAGATCTCTGAAAATATTCCCACATCCCCAGCAGTCGAAGTGGCGTTATTATTATTGACATTGGCGTTAGTTAAACTGCTGCTGTTTCCGTGTCCGTGATGAGCAACGAAGCTACGGGGATTCTGAAAGTGCGGGTTTCGGGGGTCGACGTGTAGCTCCTTACAATTTTGGCTAAAGCGACACTTCCCCTTGATGTGATTCAAACAGGCATCATAAGGATAGTTTGCGAAGGTGCAATCTGACATAAAGTTACAGAATCCGTATACGCGCAAGCAAGGGTGAAGTTGTTGTTTGCTGCCGCCACGGTTGGCCTTATTGGTGTCGTGATCAAAGCGATGCCCGGTTGTCAAGTGTTGACTTCCTGCTGTAGCTGCAGCCGCTACTGGGACGTGGGCTGGGTTGGGATCCACGCGCTGCTGGCCCGCCGTTGTACTGCCACCACTTGGATCTACCGAACGTAGCAGCGTGTTTTCCTCCTCTGCCCAACCCGATCGTGGCTGTGAATTAGCAAAATACTTTATTGGGGTGCGACGGACCAACTGTGGAATATCCGCCAGTCTTACAGACTTGAGATGCGTCACAAGACGTATAAGAGACATGTTGGGCATCACCACATCGGTTAGCTCTTCCTTTGTTTGCATAGAGTATGCCTTACTGTTGGAACCGCTACATTCCTTGAAGTATCGATCAAGAGACTCGCGTTCGTAAGTGTACCCATCGCTTGCCACAACAGGATCCCGAGTGTCAGCATAACGTCGGACCAAATTTTCCACTTGGAGTAGGCGCTCGTCAACACCCTGTACACGATGATACGTTGCGTCACACTCTTTGATCGTATTGTTGTACAGCTGCCGTGTCCTCTCAAGGATATGACCAAGGCTGTTCGTGAGCTCGAGAAGACGACTAACATCCATGCTTTGTCCGCGCAAACTCTTTTGAATCATTTGGGTAGCTTCCCAGATCAACATGCAGCTGTCATCCTGAAAAGAAGAACCACCACCAGTGGTTGGATATCCACCTGGTCCACCATAAAGAAGATTAACTTCAGAAATCATGTTTTAGTCGTAATAAAAATAACGAACGAAAATATATAATGTTAATCAAAGTATCCTGTTTAAAAAGTGGTAAGCAAATTAAAAAGATTCAAAGATATTTAGAAATTTCAAAAAAATCAAATTAATTATATATATGTGTGCATTGTTGTCAATGTAAAACATTGCACTCGCACACGACTGTTGCGACTGTGGTGCAAAAAAATGGCGCATATATTCTCCATTATTATAGCCCGGTTATGCAGTTCACTGAAAGCGGATGTGACAGGTAGAGTAGGCAAGTCGGAAAACTAAAGCAAATTTATCTCAGACTGTTCATCGCAATAATTTGCAATGAACATAGAAAATCAAAAGCTCATAAAACAAGTCAAAGTTCCTTGGAAAAGCTTTTTTAGTGATAATAATTGTAGCCACATTATAAGCAAAGTATAGAGGAAGAACTAAAGAAGTAGGAAAAGGTGTCCTCCCTGGTTCAATAGCTTTAGTAGTAGAGAGTACTAAAAAAAATCATAAGCAGCCACATTCACCAAAACTTCCACTCTAGAGATCTAACAGGATCTCTAGAAATAGTCAAAAAGACTAAGGAAGAGGTACCCTAATTTATTAGATTCAGTTTATTTTGTAACGTTACATTTGGACTTTATATATCATATTCGGGTTTGGTGAAGCTCCTGAGCATTTCGACAATGTTAATTATCCTTTTCAAATATAGCCTTTACTTGCATATAAAGAACTCATTATTTCTGTGATATAATTACGCGGATTTGTATCATCCTACTCTATTTTCCGGTATTGATCCACATTGGAATTGAAGAAAAACAAGAACCTTAGAGATACAAAAGAATTACTCAAATACAAATATGGATATCCTTCTTTCACGCTCATCTTTAGAAATCCATTCCTCTTGTTATACCATCTATTTATGGCGAAACAGTCTACTCTAAGGAGAAGTACAAGTGAAAAAATTTTTCTTAACCTCAGTCACCAGTTTCTTCCTTGAAAAAGACTTCGTTGGTTACAGCCCTGAATTCACGACAAAAGACAGATGTACCCTTCACGAAGAAAAAATAATAATAGAATAATACACCTAGTTAATGTGTCTCAGCCTTTTCCTTTTGTCGAGCCGCAGTGTCCTCTGCACCACCAGAAGTATTTTGAATACCGTAGTTGTTGCTGATATTGTTGTTTGGTTCGCTAGCGGGTTTACCATAGTCGTCGAGCGGGCCACGGAATTCGACATGTCGCTCGTGACAATGGTTGCGGAAGCGACACCGACCCTTTAGGTTAGAGAGACAGGCATCATATGGGTATTTGGCATAGGAGCAACTGCCCTTGTAGTTGCAAAAGCCATAGACTCGAATACACGGATGTAAACGCTCCCCCAAAGCATTTGTTTCAACAGCGTTCCGATTATTGTTGTTTCCTCCTGAACTTGAATCCTGGTTTGCCGAAAGGCTACTGGTTGCCCCTGCTCCTACAGCAGTAGAAGGCACATCGCCCTTGGTGTCAATAGTACTGGGCTTGTTTGGTGCATTATCGCCTCCCTCAGTGGAGAAATGCGTAGTGTTTGCGTTAAGTAACTCTGTAAGGCTGTCCAAAAGCCTCTTAAGGGAGCGGTTAGGAATCAAAAGAGAGGTCATGGGTACATCCGTCTGATGAGATATGGGTGTGCCACCGCCCTTCTTGCAGCTTTCGATATACTCTGTTATAACATCCCGCTCGTACGTAAAGCCGTCGCTTGCAACAACGGCGTCCTTGACGACGCTATAGCGGTCGACAATGCGACGAACATCCCGAATGTTCTCCTCAGCCTTTTCCAATATCAAATCGAGATGAACTTTCTCTTTGGTGATGTGATCATAATGTCGATAGAGACACTCCACGTCGTTAATCATTCCTTGCAAATTGTCCAACAGCTTGCTAAGTTGTTGGTCGTAGTTTTGTATGTCTCGAACAAAAGACTGAATGCGAGTCTGTGTGCTGGTGTAAGCTACCTGTGGAGTCAGGTTCGAGGGTGTGGGGGACAACATTGAGTGGATACTATTCTCTAAACTCTCAAATATTTTCTTCAAAATTCACAAAATAGTTTCACAACTTGCGATGCGATAAAAAAAAAGGGTTAAAGCTAACCTTGAAAAGAAAAACTACCGCCTAAAACTAAGGGCTGAGAAATAAGCAATAATTACTCGTAGCACGGTAGATATAGGGCGAAAAAATCATACGCTGTTCTGAATGTCAGCGCAGTTTAAAGACCATCCCTAATGGATTTGGGCAAATATGTATAAAGGATGAAGCCTTGAAAAGGCAAAAGCTCCAGAAGACAGAATAATACATGGAGACCTGTCAAAATTCTAAGGAATCAGCTTAATTTAGCATATGCTTTTAATTCCGCTAAAAGCTGTAACACGAAAATTGGCAAGTAACACATGCAAACTACAGATAGAAATTCAAATTTTTATTACTGCCCTCTCGCAAAAACGAGAGTCATAATAATGAATAGGGTGAAAAATAAGTGATTATTTTTTCATTGACTTATACTTCCCTTCAAAATACGTAATCCGGAAATAGACAATGAGAGAGAAAAAAGTGATAAATAAGATTTAAGACTAATGTATAGAGATAATTTAAAGTTTGAAATAATAAAAACAAAATAGTTCAAGAATAAGGAGAAAATAAGAATATAATGCTATAAAACTGAAACTGAAAGATTCAATTAGATGAAAAAAAAAGTGGGTCAATATACAAGTTGGGAAGATATATACACCTTCCTTTGTATAGGAATAAATAAATTAGAGTATCATGAATCCGCCAAGCATAGAAAAGGATTTTAGAAGTTAAATACTCATCAATATACGAAATATATGTAGATTTTTAAAGTGTTCAAAGTTTTTATTTAGACACTACATACAATTTTTTATTACCCTTGAGAATGCTAAGCAAATGTTGTTTTTATTTAAAAAAATGCATAGATGAAAAGCAATATTCGATAAATAACTAAACATGCAATGATCGTGCAACTCCAGAAATGATGACAAAACGAAAATTTTAGAATTCAAGTGCTGATTACTCAATTTCTTTTTCTTTAGTGATAACTAGATTTGCAAGTCTATAGTTTTTAATTGGATGAAAAAAAATAAGAAATGAATTGAAGGATATATATACTTCTAAAGGTTCGATTAGTTCAGAAAGGTGAAATGAAAAAAATGTAAAACACGAAGGAACCAAAGTTTATGCACATATATATACCACTTTAGAATTACAATAGTATACTTTTCAAGAATAGCATTAGCATTTATGGACACGTATTTGAAGAAAAACATTATTTCACTTCAAAAAATGAGTAAAGCGCAAGCATATATTAGCCTTCTGTTTTGTAATGTCCGAAAGGAAAACTACAGCTCAAAGAAAAAAAACTGTAAAACCGTTATCCTCTTTAATAGAAACGATAAGGAAAAGTTTTGTTTGTTTATATGATGTAAGTCTGATCTCACTAAGTTTATTGCTTCTGGAACACCACAGTTGGTAAGGGCATTAATAGAGAACAATAATGACTAACATTCAAGGTGTGATCTGTACTCAGGTAGAGGGAGTAGCAATTGAATATCATTGGATACAAGTACAGTAACAAGGATAATGCCGATCCCACCACGGACGCTGTTCACTTAGGACACTATTGTATATAATTTGTCAACGAAAAATGAATTCATTGAATTTCTTAAACTTAACTCGTTATTGTCCGCACCGACACCGGAATTTTCTCCCTCTTGAGCAAAGAATGCTACATTAGCATTAAACGCAAGGCTGATATAGTCCTCCAAAGGTGTTTCATCATTTTTTTTCTGATCCATTTAAGTGCATCAAATACAAATACTTTTTAGATTATTGGTATTGTGTATTATTTTAGAAACCTATTTAACAGAATGAACATGCATATTTTCTTCCAATTGAAGTAGATTCCGATTTTTATGTGGTGGTGGTGAAATATAGAAACCTACACTATCGGTTAGTAGAGGGCCAGTCCCTACCTGAACGCTGCGGTGTTGTGGAAAAATAGGCTTGCCTTTAAAGAAACTGTGAAAATGAAGAAACTGACTCCTTATGTTCACATTAGCATCAAATATATTGTCTGACGTTCTAATGCTACAACCGTGAAAACTAGTACTACTATGCCTCTAATAATAATAAATGTATCCGTCGCAGTTGTCATCATTGCTAGTGCTGAGATTTTCAGATCCACGACGATACAACGGCACGCAATAGCCCCCTTTAAACCCAGAAGTTTATGGTGGCTGGAGTAACTAATCATGACCTCTTACATCACCGCTACTATTGCAGACTCAATACTCTGGTATAGGAGTCAAAATGTGATTACTATTCCACTTCTTTGCTGGTTTATAGGCAGCTTCCATTAAAATTGTTTATTGTAGGCAGTGGTAAACACATACAAAAAAAAAGGTATAAATCTATATTTTGACAAATGTTTCGCCCCCTTGTTATTGTGTATTCAGGCCAAATATATAATTAATGGGAGATCCTAAACACCCTTTTCTCATCCTTATGGCAAACTAGGAACAAAAGCCCGTACGAAATGAACCCCTTCTAAAGAGATTTATAAATTATAAACTAAAAAAAGGATAATAATTATAAATACTGCACATGATAGTCATATCTATAGATCTATGCATAGAAAAATTCGTTGAGTCTTCATTATCTAAAGTGTTTAATGGTAAATGGTAATTGGTATATGCAAAACCTAAAACGTTTGTGCAGTTATTATCATCAAGCAATACTCCCTAAAAAATATTATATATTTGATAAGGAAAATATCATATATATATATATATATATTTCTCCATAAATAGAAAAAATGCAATCTAACTTACTTAGAAGCGCTTTTTTTTGTTGAATTTATTTACTAATAGTTTTTTACTATTGCATATAAGCAAGGGCCATGAATAAATGGCTACAGGAAACAAATTATGTCCATTGCAAGTATAAAAGTTCTCATGTAAACGGGTTATATCAAGATGGTAATAAACTAATTAAAAAACTATTAATAAACAGAAGCTACGGAAAAAAAAGCTTCGCTATGCTTAATCACGAAATCCATTTGCACTAATCCTTCTAAGATATAAGTGCATCTGAAATTAGTGTAGTATATGTAAATTGGGGTACTTACACATACTATTATTCTATAAAATAAGGCCATCAATCTTTGCATGAGCTTTCCTCATATTTAACAGCCTTACTAAATGGAAATTTGTCAACATTTTTATCCACCTTTTTAATATGCAACAATAATTATAGTTTTTTATTTCAGCAGAGTCAAACATGGTGAAACATTTACTATATGCATATATATACATATATATAGATAGATATATATGTATGTATGTATGTATGTGCTGGAGTATTTGTAATGATTATAGATTTTAAAGCTTATAATGATATCCATTCTCTAGACAACGCAAAAATGAGTAAAAAGGATCCTAATAAAAGTAACTATAATTTTCCTTCTTATGAATATATATTTTAGATTCTTACATTTTTTTTTCCACAACTGTGTTCTTCTTAATCTGGCCAAACTCCACACCACGAGCACGAGAGGCAAACATAAGCGAACTACCAGACTCATTAGCATTGTAGCTCGCTGGACTAACACATACAAACATCAATACTTTGGCCTGTCCAGACATCGAGTCCTGGAGTAAATAAGTAAGGGTTGAGTTACGGAAAGGAATGTGCTTGTTATTGTTGGCCAAACCGGAAATCACGTCACCCAATGAAGACAAGGACTTATTGATGGACACAGACTCTCTCATCTGCTGACCCTCCGCACCGCTTTTCTCCAGACGTTCACTACCAGCAAGATCAACGAGAGAAAGTTTACCGTAGCTATGCATATTGGTCTGCCTATTAGTAGTCTGTACAATTACATACAAGATCATGTGTGACCGTGATGAATATTCGTTCATGTTCGTTGCTCCCTCGCTACGGTTTCTGGATGCTTTTTGCATGGTGATGTCGATTTCACTCACAGAGCTCACAGTTACCTCCTTCAAATTAGTCACATAGGTACCATAAGAACCGCCTTGTTTGACTTCGTAGGTAACTCCAGCTGCCTCACTTCGGTTTACAAGCAGATCACGAATTTGTTCACAGTAAATTTCTAGCACAGAAACATGCACAGACGAGACTTCAGTCTCTTTTCTCTCATCAATGATCGTAAAAAGTCGCTCAAGTGCGCGCGTGTTAATGCCCTTCGCATCACCATTGTCCCCCCCCATTGTATACGTCTTCCCACTACCTGTCTGCCCATATGCAAAGATGCACACATTGTAGCCATCCACAACACAATCGATAAGTGGTGATGTATCCTCAAATACTTTGGACTGGGATGCTTCTGATGGGTATACCTCGTCAAATTCGAAAAGTTTCGGACGACCAGAAGGATCGATAAACCCTAACTCGCCTGTGGTAGGGTAGCTCATGATATTGGTATAGCCACATTGTATTTCCTTAGGCAACATTGGACGCACACGACAGTAAACACGAATGCTACCCTTTAATTCCTGAATAGTATTATAGTATTGCTTACGAAGCTTCATCTCCTTCTTGTACAATTCCTGTGTCCATTCTAATGCCTTCTGGTTCGACGAATGGTCTTTTTCCGATGCTTGCATAATTGAAGCCAGGACACTAAGCAATTGACTTGAATAAAGCTGACACTCCCTCGTTATATCAATCCTGCATTGTTCCCTTAACTTGCACAAGTCCTGACGGATGGATATTGTGGAATTATGCATAAAAGAGACCTGTGCCTTAGAAATTTGTGGGCCCACAGGTGCAGATGAAGCCGCTGGCAAAGACGCTATAGCACTGGCACCTCCGACCCCCTTCTCAAGGTTGTCTATGCGTTCCGCATACTCGTTCAAAAAGGCAACACTTTCTCTGTTTTTGGCCTTCGCATCTCTGTACTTGTTTTGCAGCTGCCCGTAATCACGACGTAAGTCTTCGTGTTGCCGTCGAAGTTCTTGTGTTTCAGCACGCTCGCGCTCAAGAATTTGTTGCAGCTCCTGATGGGCATTTACCATAACTTGAGCAGAAGTCACATTTTTTGCAGTAACTTTCTGACGAATACGACGTTGGTGATCATCATCATCGCTATCAGGCTCTCCAAGGTCCTCAACGGCACGCTGCCTTGCAGCCTCACCCTCACCAAGATCCACACCAGTCATAGCCTCATAAAGCTCCAACATTACAGAAAATCCTTCTATCAGTGACATAAGTTCTTCTGCGATACGCTCGTGGATACCGGATTCAAGCATTTGCATGCACTGGTGTTTATTTTTTCGGCATGTTTGCGCAATGTCACTGTTCTCCAGAATCTGAGGGTGCTCAAGACCATACTCTAACGATGCCAGATCACCCTGAAACGCCAAAATCATAGCTTCCTCATTGTTTACAATGTAGTTGGGGTTAACACTAACATTGTCAAAATTTTGCATAGTCTCATTTTGTGGCGGCTTTGGATTATGAGTAGACATGGTCTTATCCCCAATGTCCTTTTCAATATCACGATACGGGGCTCCGAGCACCTTGCTATTTGCGAAGCGATGTAGAAGTCGCTCATGACCTTTCGTGTGATGCCGTCTGTACCACATCATAGTGATCATAATAATTTTATCACGCACTTGTGGGACTTGTGTGGTTTTGGCTACTCTAAAGAACCGTTCTGTCCACTTTTCCGAAGCAAGAAGTACGGTAAAATAGGGGCCACTGTTCTGAACGCACGTATCCATCAAGGACAATATTCGAAACTGGATTGGTGGAGAAGCGTGCTTGAAGTTTTCCTTCATTATTTCCAATACTACTTCTGCATTTCCTTTCCGAATATGCTCAATGAGTTTGAGGGTTGCTTGTTGATCCCCATCAGAGTTCTTGCTTTTTACCCATAATCGAATAAGTTGAAATATTTCGTCAGAAATAGGATCGGATTTATTCGCCCTATTATACAAAATGAAGGGGGGTAATTCCATTCTTTGATACAAACCGCTAAAACTAGTTCGATTACTATTGTTACCAATATCACTATATGCGTAAACTTTGGAGAAAAATGAAGTAATGCAATAAGCAAATCGATTTATGAAAATATGAAAAAAATTACCGTGATTAAAGAAGAGAATAAAGGTGAAATTAAAAGAATTTTCAAAACAGAACGGGTTGACTGTTCGAAAACATAGCTAATATTAGAAAACTGTGACAAAAAAATATGTAACAAAGGGAATAAAATAACAACACTCTCAGTGCACATTAAAACAATGATAACGCTACGTATACATGTATATTTCAAGCAATAAAACAAAAAGTGTAAGATAAAATAAAATAAATGTAGTAGAAATTTTAAAATTAATAACCGTAAATTAGCAAACAAGGCCAAGTAAGAACAAATGCGAACACAAAAACCCCAAAAATACTACACAGTGGAATGGAATCATTCATTATGTTTCGATAATCCAGATAAAACTCCGGTTAATTTATTGTTCCTCTATCAAACCATAGCATATGTAAAGAATTTTGATGGAAGGAAATATTGACTTTTGGAGTTGGTCATTGAAAAATATAATATTCCATCCTATTTTTCTACCCCGAAAAAACGCATATATTTTATCAAGCATCTCCAAGTAGCCTCCAAATACCTTGGCACTCAACGATAAAGTCTTTTGTAGAAACACAGTTTTAGAAGACTAAAAATTTAAAACACAAAAAAAAGAATTCATGAGAAATTTGATTTCATTATCAACGGGAGTTCAGGAGGATAGAAACAAATCTAGAGAAAGAATGCACACCTATTAGTTTTCAAAATCAAACAAGAAACGATGCAAGATTCAGTAAAGATAAAAAAATGATCTAAGAGCATTTACAATATTTGAAAATATACATATATATAGCGTATGTGATGTATAAATCAAGCTTGTTGCAGAAAAGGAATGAAAATAAAAGTGACTAAAAGATAAACAGATGCATGTTTACAATATCAATGTCACCTTTAATTTCTATACCTAGTTTACAGACACAAATTAGTCGTACTTCCGAGGGTTGTTAGGACATCCAGGTGTGCTCGCCAAATGTCTCCGCCATTCGCTTATGCTATTTGGAAACCGCTTGTGACACAAAGGACACACACTATGCGTGCTAAGGGCCTCAATACAACTCTTTGTTGCTAGATGATTTTTGAAGTCGTCAGAACGCACAGCTTCACGGCACCGGGGACACTTACGTACAAAGCGCCGCCCTTCACATTCAGTTACTAGATGCTCCTGTAATGTGCATATTTCCGTCACCTGATCACAAAGTGGGCATGGGCACAACATAGGACAATAGTATACGTAATGAATATCTAGCTTTTCTTCACTGAAATCAGGATTGAATACTCCGCAAAATTGGCACGTGTGAGTCAAGACAAACTCGGTCTCTGTTGTGGAAGTTTCCACTTTGAGACTTTGCAACAATGATTTATTATCCACCCTATTCGGTGTTATGTCTCCTTTCCTCCCATCCGACGTTGGTGGACTTACTTTGGTAGAAATAGGGTCGAACTTATTATCTGGAACACTTCGAGGCTGATCAAAGACTATGGGGTTATTCATAGCCTTAAGATGCTGTTTAAGTAGTGCCTGCTGCGCTGGCTTGATGGTATTAAAATAAGGTATACATGTAGCTCCATCTAGGATAATGAGCTTGGTGAACATTTGTATTCCCGCATCTCTTATATCACCACTGGAATTCTGCAAGCTAGGGAGAACTACATGAGATACTAAGGTTTGAGAATCGAGTGCATGTGGATCCAAATCTGAATCAATACCGTAGTCATCCAAAAAGCGAGATAGTAATTTAATGCGTGACAAGAAAGTGCGAGAGTTGGACATCTTTTTAGATTCTTTATTTGAGGGAATCAGCAATGATATGATTTTTTCCGGCCCGTAGGGTAACCGCGCAAACGATATGATAGCGTTCTCAGCTGTTTCGCGTATTTTACTATTTGTGTCGCCAAGACGGATAACTAACCCTTGCAACAATTTGGACACTACCGTGCTCAGCTGTGATACGGGTGGTGATTCTTTGAGCGCACCATCAATCCACTTTTGAAAAAATTCACAGGATCTGAAGAACATTCCACTAAACGGATCTTCCATGCCATGACCCTTAGACGTCATGTAGGCTAATAACGTTTCGACTGTAGTGCTAGTATGAGAATGAAGAGCATTATAGCCTTCCTCCGACAAAACCCCACGCAGCGCAGACTCACGTAACTGACCACGACGTGATAAAAGGCATCCCACTGCATAAACACCCAAATCATCCTCGTACTTTTTCCCTTCTTCCGCTGTTTCGCCTAATAAAAATGTGGGTGCTGGCTGGCCCACCAAAAGACTAGAAATTACTCTATTAAATGTCTTTTCCCACGACTGACCATTGCCGTCTATGGGTATTCCAGCTTTTTCCACTGCATCATTGGCGTTCACGCAGTCATCACCGTTCTTAGTTGGATCCATAGGCCAGGTTGCATCATCCCACTTATCTAGTGAATCATAGTATCCCTTTCCCCCGACAGCGATGTCATCATGAGAAACGACCTTAACGGCAGCAACTTCTTTAGAGGACATCAGGGGCTGCAGTCCCAAGACTGGAGTATTAGAATTAGATTTGCCATCATTAGATTTAACTCCATCATTATCCTGTTTGATTCCAGGGTTGCTAAATTGAATTTTAAAATTATCACCGTAATTATCAGGAACATTGTGGTGAGGAGGCGGCAAAGCCTGAGAATTTAAATGCTGTAATGCGTCTATTTTCGTTTTAAGCTCCTTTGCAAGTTGATAATCCTCTAACTTAACGGCCTTGGATTTTTCTTGTTTCAAGTGTTGCATGTATAAATCAGAATATTCTTCCTTTAGTTTTGTGTTTAGAGCAGATGCCAAGTCATAATCTTCATTTACGACCGCGTGAGCCTTTAGTGCCTTGAGCTCATCAAGTTGTTGTGAATTAATTGATGCACTAACACTGCAAAGTGAGGAGCTACTGTTGCCAAACTCTGCCATCGAAATAGGCGCCATTTCTTCAAGGGGAAGTTCAGAAATTTCACCAACTGGTATGAGTTTGTAACTTGAATTGCCTTGGACCTTCTGATGTTCGCTAAAGTGTTGTACTACATGGCCATGCGCAGTGATAGCAATGAGTCCAACTTTCTGTAATAAATTGTATGCGTTAAGATACGGCTGCATAAATAAAAGCTTCAAGTACGTACATGTGCGTCGGATATCGATTACCTTGAGCTCCCTTGCCATGTGCTTGGTGGCCTCATTGCTGCTAATATGAACTTGCCCAAGATCAATAAACGTAGCTGACTCGTATGGACCACACACACCGTTCTTTAATTCCGCTTCAGTTGCATCAGCTATACATACCTTCACAAGAGAAGGTATTTTGCTTTCATGTAATAGTAAGCGAACACTATTAATAAATACTTGTCCTTCAAAGCTGAAACCAAGTTCCTGTGGATAGGAACACTTTTTACTTGACTGCCATCCACATGAAAATTTTGTTTGGCTACGAAGAAACGCCGCGGGATATGCATCATCTTCGGAACTTAAATGACATATAGATAGCCTCAAGCGCGGCCCATATTTTACCTCTCGGATAAACATGAAATGAAAATCTTAGGATAAGGGAAAGTGTAAATAAGAGATACCGTCGGAAAATGAACTTAGCAAAAAAAGGGGGGGGAGCAATAAATCGAATAGTATATAGTGATAGAATTATTAGACTCAATGAATAGTAAAAGAGAAATGAATGCAAATTGCTCATATCCCCTTTTTCTCTCTGAATATAAATGCATATTTATTTGATCTGTGGTTATCCCGTTATTTTACGCGCTCCTTTACCCTTAAATAGCGCTACTTGATTTATTTTATTGATATTAAACGTTGCCCATTAGTTCAATTGAGCATCTGGCAATATGCGTATTTTACCTTTACTCACAATAATTAAAATATATATTGTTAGTATACTTCTACAAGAAAGCATCGTGGATTAAAACATCAATTATTCACTTGCGTCGGTATCCCCATCCGTTTCGGATGCTGAATCATTACAAGCTCCTTCTTTTCTGTCTTTTAAATATTCACTTTCTTCCTCCTCATCGTAAGAGTCCTCATCTAAATCATATTGAGGCGGCAGAATACAATTAGGGTCCATCTCAATGACAATATTCGGCAGGAAGGGCAGTATATCCTTTAAAATCTTCGACAGCTCTTGGATAAGACCATTCAAATGTTTCTCGCCTTTGCACTCATCTACAGAATCCATTTTATGGCCTCCACAAAGAGCGATATTAAAGATTTCTGAGGCATCACTAACTTGCTCAAGTGTAATGGCCTGTTTATCGGGAAATCGCATAACCGCCCATGGGGCATACTTCCCTTGCCAAAGCTCTCGAATAAAAGTTCTAGATCCTAGGCGAAGAACATTGTGTGTGTCTACTCGTCTTACTATGAGGTTCCCTTTGCGTGATCCATGCATTCGTGTCTGGACAGAAGAAATCCGAACAAGCTTGTTAGGAGTTGCATTGCTGTATGTAGCATCCAGTAGGGTGTCGCGACTTCGGTCCTGAGCGGATGTGAAAACTGCATTAGCGGTGAGTGAGCTGCTAGATAACTTTCCCATTGTTCCACTTCCCATCACAAATAGTGGAGAGACATAAAAGCCCTTTACATGACGCACCGTACGCCCCAAGTCAAGTAAAAATCGTTTTGCAACGATGAAATCGTTCTTGTGGCTACTAGAGGCGTTCTGAAAGGACGTGGGCAAGGGCTGGCAAAACGCCTGAGAAAGACTTAGCTTATCTAAGATATTTTCAAACAAGACGCAGCCAATGACCTCTGGTTCAGAAACTTTGTCTATAAAAGCCACAGGACGAAAGAAAACGTCACCACCAGTGATGTTCTGCAACTCCTTACGAACTTTAATGTCCTCTGGAAGCTGAATCAAAGTTACCGCCTTTGCGTTAGGAAAGGCAAACTTTATATGCAAGTCATCCTTAACATCATCTGAATACGATTTGGTTGTCTGCAGTTGCGCAGCCTTCATAGGAACCACACTGACACTTGTAGCGTTTCCTTCGCTTGCAAGAGCGCGGCAAAGACTTCGTCGACCTGTACATGGGAACCCAATGACAAAAGTGCATATCTTGTTATCCAAGTTCGATCTCATTTTCTTTGAACAACACCCCTCACTCTGACGAAATTGATAGAGAATACGAAGAAGGTGTCGTCCAGTTCGCTCGTCACGAACAGAAAAAGGCGTAATTGTCCATACAAGATTATTACCAAATCCTTGAGGATACCTTGCCTTCAATGAAGTGGCTAGTAGGCATACCTGAGTTACAATAGCCTGAGACGAAACAAGATCGGTTTTTGTTAATACAAATAAAATCAATACTTTTCGCCCACCTCTGTATGAGTTAGCAGCAGCAATAATTGAATCAATAAGTGTCCACGGAACTGCCTGTACAGAGAAACGTGAGTCCAGTGTAATGATATACGCTGCAGAAGGGACCTCGAAAGAACTGCATTCAATATTACCATTATAACTTGAAGGAAAAACTAAACTTGATAAGGATCTCAGGAACTGAAACTTAAAGTCATTTGATTTTGCTGTTGGTATAAATAAAACTTCTCGACGGTTACTCGGTTTTGCACCAGTGTCAATGGCCTGCGGTTGATTGCAATCCTCATTGCTTGCTTTTCGCCGCTCTTTTTTCATAACACGAAGATTCTCCCGAGCTTTTAAAACTTGGTTTAGAATAGCTTCCTTATCGGGATGCACATTCGAGACTTTAAGAGCTAGTTTAGCCAGTTCATGCGATTTTTTGTTTCTATTAGGACCAAGACCCTTCTTCTTGAGTCCCTTGGCTGCTTTCCGCAGATCACGCTTGTGTTCTCGCTTTTTGCGCTCGATTTTGTGACGCTTTTTAGATGACACACGTTTAGATGGTGCAGCTCTTAATTTAGGCATTGTTATTAATGCTTGAGGACTAGCAAATGCTAAGAGAGGTCACTAATGCTATAGTGAAAACACTAGAACTAATATGAAAGGAAAAACAAAACAAAAATGACACGTACAAAGAAAAAGCACAATATACGAAAAGAACGAAATATGCTTCTCATAGTTGTAATTATCAACGCTGAGTAAGTGAATAATAATAATCATCATAACTCATTCATGGTAATTACACTAATTTCTCATGAGTAAAATCAAACGCAAAAACTAATAAAGATAATAAATCTATACTACGATATTCTAAATTATTTTCCTACTATATTTTTACTATTTTAATGTTCTATACTACTTTTTTTCCGTATGCTATTTTCAAACAATAAAAGAGATATCATTTTCATGAAGTAAACTACCAAAGTCTGTAAACATTTCTATACGGGTTCTTCAAACTGATGCTAATAACACTTTTCCATCAAAACCCAATGTAGGCTGATCTACACCGTCTGGGTAAATAAGAACAGGTACATCGAAAAGAAAACTAGTAAGATCTATATTAGCAAGAAGTCTCTGTATATCCTCAACAAAATTCTTTGAATTCAAGTCCGGATTTGACTTAACTAACTCATATCTCAATTGATTGGCAAGGGCAACATCCATAAGTCGGTTAAGAGATCGATAAAGTTGAACCATTCTTGGAGAAGAATAACGTCGCTCAGCACTATCAGCGGCCCGAAAACGCTCTGGTCGATTCACGTACTGCTCCCACTCAAGAATTATACTATTAAAAAATGAATTTTTTCCATCGATGGTACCACTCTGAACCCAACGCTTCATTCGCATACAGCGTTCGTCCCACTTGTGGCGACGATCATAATTGAAGTCTTTATGATACCATGGAAGATTGCGTGTTTCAGGGACGTCAGGATCAAATTCACTGTAAAAATCTGCCCATGTTTTTGCCATTGGATTCTTAGATTTATCCAATTTTACTTTCTCGAAAATGTCACTAGTATAAATTGCGTAGTTCACAGTGTCTGAAATCCACTCGTTAAATGCTTTTTCCTGAGGTATTCCAATTGGTACCCTTGCCCAATTATACTCTAGTGGTGCAAGTAGATATCGAAGTCGGAAATAAAACGCATCAGTCTTCCATAGACGAGGGTTTGGCATTTCACGCATTGCTTGCTTCATATATATTTCATATTCTTCAAAACGAGTAGAATAAAAATCGTCATCTTGTTGGGCTAGGATTCTCTCTGCGTTAATGCGATTAGATTCTGGGTGTGTCTCACGAATTAGATATTGAAAAAGATTCTCACGATTGTGAGTGTACAAGTCCTCCATAGATGTTTCCATAATAATCTCAATATCCTTAACCAAACGGCGATAGCCCCGTCTATTTTTACTAGCATAATGTTTCGGCTGGTTATATCCACTTTCTACCCATCCCTGAAATTCTCGTCGGGCATTTTCGCGATCAGGATCCACATTTTTTATGTACCAACCCTCATAATCTAAATTTTTCTCCCAATAATTGGTCCCATCTGCCTGCCCTTTTTCAAAATACCCTTTTGAAGTGGTCCATGAAATAGGAATACGATCAGCAATTTTTTTAAACTCCTTCTCGCATTCCTGCCCAAGCCAAGACCAATGACCATTATAAGGACCCTCACGTCTTTGTTCCTCACCATTCCAAAAATCCCTTTCGTTATTCATTTGACTCTCCTCTTTCGCGTATTGTTTCATAAGCTCATCCATGCTTTCGTACTCGAAAAATTTTTCAACAGTAGCACGAGTGCGGCGAAACATGACACATTCTTGAAACTCTAGCCACCCGTTGTGAATAAGATGACGAATAGCATCAGGATCACGTGCATGTTGATTCTGTAAAAAACGCTCACGTATCTTTCCTTTCATTTGTGGAAGAGGGATAAGTAACCAGTAGTAATGCTTCACGATCGGTATCGCCTTCAAAATTGATCGATATAATGATTTTACAGCAGCTTTTAATTCCCAATTTAAGATAGTATTAGCCTGCAGCATAGAATTACCTTCTGGCTTTCCAGTTATGGACGCGTAGTTAAAATGTGGATGGTGTTCATGAAAAGGTGGCATGAATACGATGTCGTTGCTATCTACTGACTCCTTATTTCCTGATTCACGCTTGTATTTATTGTACCTCATAGCCCCAGGACCTCCCGAAAAATAAGGTGCATTCTCAAAATTTCCCAATGAGGTCTCAAACTCGGAAACTTTTATATTATCAGATCGATCTTTCAGGACATTTGAAGATTCAGCTTGCTCAGTGGACAATTCATCACACCGGTTAGGATATTTTTCGAAATAGGCGCGAGCAGGTTTCGTGCCGTACAAACCTGGTCTATTATCAATACCATGTCCAAAACGAACTGGTCCATCATAGTTTTTTTCCACTTCCAATATCATTTCAGTTTTTTTCCCATTGCTGTCGAAGGGTGGGTTGAACCCACCTACGGCTCCTGTGCTGTGTAAGCGGTGGCTGCAAAGAAATGCTGGAAAAGGATGCGAGTGCAATCGAGAAAGCATTTTTTTTTTTGCTTAATTCGTGATAAAAATGTAAAATGAAAAAAAAGCAGAGATACTACAGAATGTAAAATCAGGGAATATTACTTTTTTTCATTTAGAAATATTACTAAGCTTAATCTTTTACATGCTTATTCTCTTTATAAAATCATTCTATTAGTTCAGTTTATTTTTCTTATTTTTATTTCAGAAATAATACTAAAAAATAATATATTTTTTAACATATGTAAACTTAAAAGTATAGAACGCAATATTTTATATGTAAGTAATTTTATAGTAACATATAAAATATATTAAAATTATTATTAATAATAATAGTGTTAATATATAATTTTTATTTATTTATTTATATCAGAATAGAAAAAACAAGACATTATGATTTGGTTTTCTCTAAAAAAATGTATATTCGCATTAAATAGCATGTTAAGAAAAATGCAAAGAATAATATTAATCAAAGCAGACAAAGTTTAAAATATACGTATGAATCTAATGTCTTTAATTCCATTAAAGTTGTTTTTATTGTTGTTACGGTTTGTTTTTGATAAACCAAGTGACTGTATTCTATATAGTTAAAATATTTTTTTTATAGTCACTTTTTCTAATATTCATATTTAAATAAGTATTCCAAAATCAGATATTCATCCATTGACAATCTAAACAGCTAATATAATATTATTTGATAAGCATATCGTATAAGTGATTAGAATGAAGGAAAACTGATATCCTCAAAAATTAAAAAATAATATATTAACCGATTGACAATTATATCATAGTAAAATTATACACCGGAAAGTTATCTAATAAAGCACTAGTCATATCTTTCGGATAAATAAAATGCGCACAGAAAAAAATAAAGAGACAAAAAATCCTATTATCTAGAATGAACAAGCAAAGTAAAATATATGTGTACATTTTGTCAATTCTCAAAAAAAAAATTGTCATAATTATTAGAATCAAACAAACACATCAACTGACTATACATCCCTACATTTGCTAAAGACTAAATAATTAAAAAATAAAAATCCAATTTTAAAAGATTCGTAAATAAAGCCGATTAACCCTTAAAAAATGATAATTCAATTATGCACACTTTTATGTATAAACAAATTATTCGAAAAATAAATAGTTTAATTTCAAGTCACAAAATTAGAAATTATAGAAACACATATTTTTTTACTAGAATTAAAAACCTAGGAAGGAGACATAGTTAATATGGGGAAGTAGAAAATTCTATGGAATTGACAAACATAACAAGGAATATATATAGGAATGTAATTGTAAAAATCGGTTAGTAAAATACTTGGAAGAACATCAGTGGTGAATTAAAAAAACCCACATCAGCAGGAAACACGAGCAAACACCAATATAAGCTAATGAAAGTAAACCCATATCGACTCGCTCAAATATTTTATCCTTTAACACGCGCCAAGAAGACCCCCATCCTCTCCCCC
>HF955211.1:235910-260006 GCA_000982615.1 Phytomonas sp. Hart1 | reverse complement strand
AAATGAAGAGATTTATAATTTACTCTATCTTAATTATTCCACATCACTTTTTTAAAATCTATACTACTGGGATATATGTTTTTTGAATTTGAACATTTGTTTATAGTGTCCCATCTGGCGTTTAAAGATCTAAAAAATTCAAACCCCCAGCATTAATTAATTTAGTGAATCCATAATGTCTAACAACTTTTTTTTGCATTTAGATCAGGAGTTTGCTTATATTTAAACCTCATGTACATACATGTATAATATTCTAATGAAGTAACATTAAATCTATCTATATTATTATTAATATGCCAATGAATTTTGGTCAAACCATTTAATTTGTTTATAACTTAATTTATTTTATGACACTCCAATTATTCTAATTTTCATGCTATTTACAGACTTATAGTTTTCCCTTTACCTATAATTTATTAGTTTCAAGTTGATATAAATATTCTAACTCAATACTATACACTACTTTTTTATATAAAATATTTATGAAGATTATTAGGTATATATTTTTATTTAATCATCATTTATAAAAATACTACCACTAATAA
The DNA here is from genome assembly GCA_000982615.1 of Phytomonas sp. Hart1. Classification (NCBI taxonomy): domain Eukaryota; phylum Euglenozoa; class Kinetoplastea; order Trypanosomatida; family Trypanosomatidae; genus Phytomonas; species Phytomonas sp. Hart1. The sequence continues at coordinate 259,461 of HF955211.1, read as the reverse complement.
TTTTAGATATTTCTATAGGCTTTCATTTAATGTGAGGTACAGGTAATTTATTATACCTGTGCGAATTTTTTATCATAAATTTCAAAATCTTAAATTTTAGTACTAATATATTTAGATACACTTCTATTTCTGAATACGCTATGGAGTTTGAAAATGCTGAAACGGTTTCATCGTCGAATTATGAGATAAACAAGATTAATGGAGAAAGCTGTCTGAATTTTTCACCAATTTTTGATGATTCACCAGATCCATCTGTAGTGGACAACATTTATGATGTGTATCCTCATCAACGGTGGTATGCTAATGCTAGTTTGCGTCTCATAAATAATCCGGATATAAAATTTGGATTTTTTTCATCGTTTTCTCGGCAATGCCAAGATTCACGGCGGTGTAGAAATTCTTTTTTTTATGATTCCTGTGCATGGGCTTTAATTGATATTGCTGATGAAAAATATTATGCCGATAGTTTATTAGACCACCGTTGCTTAGATGAAATGCGTCTTCGTATGAGTCATGAAACCGGAAAATCAAAAAACTGCTTGCACAAGGCACTATTTGAATCCATGAAAAAGGGAAAGCTTCCTAGACCTGATCGCTTGGCCAAATCACAGGCAAAGTATCAGATAAAACCATTCTTTCGTATTAGCCTTGATGACGAATGTATTCTCGAGATTACACAATCTGGTTGCAACCGCATTTATCATTTTATTCACGTTAATCCAGTTCGGAAAGTTTCAGTTGATTTATTTTTCGAAACTGAAGGTAAACCATTTCAACATAGCAAAAACGACATAGTTAACACATTTTCTTACTATTTTCCAATGATGCGTGTTAGTGGACGTATTACTGTATCTGGACATGTAAAGGATGTTGTTGGAGAAGGATGGTACAATCGCGAGTTTGATGCCTTGTTATCTGAAGCAAGCAGGGGTGCACTTAGCGCATGTAACTGGCTCTCACTGCATCTATCTAACGGATCTCAATTTAGCATCTTTAATGTTATGGACTTTGAGGCAACGAAAACAAAGAAGTGTTTTGGAGTTTACACTTCTAATGGGAAAGGGCATATATGCACAGATATTTCTCTCGAAATAGAAAATAAGTGGGTCAGTTTAGCAACCTTTATGACGTATCCTTCTCATTTTTCAGTAAACGTTCCTTCAATAGGATTGAATTTTAAACTCTTCCCCACGTTCAACGCACAAGAGTTTGCTACTGTGCTGATGACGGGAGGTGTTTTTTTTGAAGGCTGTGTGGTTGGAAAAGGAACAGTTAATGGAAGCAACATCATCTTAAGGGGTTTTTTAGAGCATAAAAACTATATTCCTTATTCCGAACCGAAGGATTTACTGAATATCGCCAGTAAATATATTCATGACACATTAAGTCAGCTATATCCCCTGAAGGCAACTGATGCGTGGTTGCAAGATAATGTGCTAGGGCACTACGCATTCCCAAATAAAATTCCTGCTGATAAGATATGCGAAACTTTATTTTTACCGGTTCGCTCTTTGATAGACAGAGGGGGTAAGTCATGGCGCAGCTTACTTCTTGCGTCTTGTTGCAATGCATTGTCTCAAGACTATTTTAACTGTTCATCCTTTTTAGCTATGACTGAGCTTCTTCATGTAGGGTCATTGATAATTGACGATATTCAGGACAATTCTCTTGTTCGCCGTGGTGGAAAGTGCATACACATTGAGTACGGTATACCCACAGCAATTAATGCTGGTACAGCTTGCTATTTCATGGCTTCATACGTTGCTGGTATTGATACGCTTGCTGAAAACAAGGCGAATAAAGTCTATAAGTTATACCTTGATCTCCTTCGAATCGGTCATTTAGGTCAAGGGCTTGACATTTACGGACTCAATTATTTAATGCCGCAGGCTGTGGCTTCTGGTGATGTGTGTCCGCTGCTAGAGGCACTTAGAACTATTTACACTTACAAAACTGGTGGCATTACCAGCACTTTGTGCTCAATTGCATGTGTTTTATGTAGTGCCGATCCCAAAGTATCCGATGCAATGAAAATTTTTGGGACTAATTTAGGCTTGGCTTTTCAAATCGTAGACGATGCTCGAAATTTAAAAGGGTCTAAGGGTGATTTAAAAGAAAATGAAGACATTCGTAACGGTAAAATTACGTATCCAGTCGTAAAGGCCGTGTCAAGACTTTCCGCATCCGATCGGGAGTTACTTTGGGATGTCATAAAATCAAAGCCATCCGATCCTAAGGTTGTAATGGTCGCTATAAAACTTATTGAAAAAGTTGGAGGTACTGATTTGTGTTTACAAGATGCCCAAGATTTGATTGCAAGTGCATGGTCCGTATTGGATCCTCTGTTAGATGAATCAATTTCTAAGAACATTATGTTTACATTTAGTAAGTTTCTACTCGATTTCACTTGTTAAAAGAAATTGCACAGACCTTTAAAATCTTCCTTTTATATCAAAATAACATGTTTCATTTTTGAACTTCGTATGGTTTTTTCAGCGTTTGGATGACACTTATGAGTAAACTTTAAGCTTTTTTTGAATAATCTTTTCTTACAATTAACCTTCTTAGTATTTTTTTGCACACTCTACTTTTTAATCTCTGAAGATAATTAATCAACAGTAAATAAATTCATCCCTGAGAAAATGTCTTCTAATAAAAAGTCTACCACAAAGGATTCCAATTCCAAGTGCTCCAATGAATCCAGGCTTGATTTTTGGGAGGAGTTCATGATCAGTGGCGTCGCTGCTGGAGTATCCAAGACAGTTGCGGCACCGATTGAACGTGTAAAGTTACTTGTGCAAAATCAGGGCGAGATGCTCAAGCAGGGAACACTTGACCGCCCATATAAGGGTGTAGGTGACTGCCTCTTCCATACTGTAAAGACAGAGGGTGTTTACTCTCTGTGGCGTGGCAACCTGTCAAATGTGATCCGTTACTTTCCGACTCAAGCGCTGAACTTTGCATTTAAGGATCAATTCAAACGCATGTTCAATTTTAAAAAGGAAAGAGATGGTTACGGGAAATGGTTTGTAGGCAATATGGCCTCCGGTGGACTCGCCGGTGCAACGTCACTTTGTTTCGTATATTCCTTGGACTATGTACGAACACGTTTGGCGAACGACACAAAGTCCTCCAAAAAGGGTGGTGAGCGTCAGTATAACGGCATGATCGATTGCTACGTGAAGACATTTAAGAGCGACGGTTTGATTGGACTGTACCGCGGCTTCATGGTGTCTTGCGTGGGCATCGTTGTTTATCGAGGTTTCTACTTTGGTCTGTATGACACACTACAGCCATTACTTCCAGTAAATAATTTCATGCTTAACTTCATTCTTGGGTGGGTAGTGACAGTCGTAGCTGGCCTTTTATCATATCCTCTGGACACGGTGCGACGTCGTATGATGATGACATCAGGGACTGGAAAAAATTACAAAAGCTCTTTTGAATGTATGATCCAGATCATAAAGAACGAGGGTGCTATCTCGTTGATGCGTGGCGCAGGAGCAAATATTATACGTGCCGTTGCTGGCGCACTTGTGTTATCCAGTGTGGACGCAATCAAGCCATATTACATTAAAGCACGTGGTCAGATGTCTATCAAGAATGGTCAGTAGATTTTTTAATAGTATATTACATACAGGCTTTTTATTATTATTATAATGGGTACGGTAGTATTTAGATATGTATCCATAAATAATATAAGTGACTAGTAGATTATACCATTTTTTTTGTTATTTTGGTTAGTATATTGATATTGAGACTGAAGATTTATTTTCCCCTGTTAAGAGTACAAGGTGAATTTCCTACCCTATGAATTGGTACTACTTCTTTTGACAGTTGTCAGTACTTTTTTTTCATTTTGTATCCTTTTCATCTTATTCTTGACTAGTTAATAAGTAATAATTAAATAAGTATATACACATGTATATATATAGTTTTTGAAATAGTGTAATAAGTTTAGGGGCGAAATATTATTTAATTGTGTATTTTATGTTTCTTTATAAAAAATTCTCGAACATACATTTCAAGCAAGCGGTAAGTTAGACAAATAATGTTGAGTTGAAACTAATGTCCTAGAATCTCAATTTCATGGACATAAATGTTTAGCCTTATACAAATGGCTTTCATTTTTAAAATTAGTAATATATATTCCTAAATTTCATTATTACAATGAACTTAATCATGTTTTTTTATGTTTAGTTATAAGGTACATGATCTTTTCCCAACAATGCAGCTTTCCCAGGTTTACCTTGTTCCGTCTTTTTTTTACTGATATCTTTTATTTTTGATACTGATGAACATTTAATCTAAAGTGCTCTTTTTTTCATATTAATAATAGTCGTTATTTATCCCTTATTTGAATTCATTTTCTCATAATGCGTAAGGGTGGAGTGCCCTCTGGACAGGACTGGGAGCCACAGGTTTTTAACTTTGCAAAAAAAAACGCTTCTCAAAATCGTGCACCACGCGTTGTTTCTGCGAAGGAAGCAAATCGTGCAATCCAAAGTGGACAGACTGTCGATATCCAACGCAAAGAGCACCAACGCGCTAATCAGCAGTCTAGCACTGCTGGGGCAAACGCAAAAAAGCTTGACGAGGACAATGAAACCCTTAAAATTAAGAGGGTAAATCATCAGCTCCGGATACAAATTATGCAAGAACGACAAGCTCTAAAATGGTCTCAACAGGATCTTGCGCAGAGAATATCAGAGCACGTGAGCGTAGTGAGTGAATATGAGAACGGCAAAGCTGTTCCTGAAGAGCGTGTCATTGTAAAGATGGAAAAAGCTTTTAGGGTTCATTTGCGTGGAGCGAAGGTAGGTGAGACGTTGGGAAAGAATCGTCCTGCTCCGAAGCCAACAGAATAATTACGATTTTTTAATCATTTCTATTATCAGTGTTTTAATTTATATGAAGAAATTTTTTGAAGAAGTAATGGTCTAATGAGGTTGGTCTAAATAAGTTCAACTAATTTATTTGTTCCCAGAAAGTGCAAAATTTTAACAAAAAAAATCCAGTCTGAAAATGTTTAAAGAAAAGAAATTCCCCTTGAGCAGCATTATATTCTATTCCTTTTTCTAATTAATGATTTATCACCATTTGTTGTATCTTATTAGTTTTTTTTCCTTTTAACTCTAGCGTTTTTCCTGTGCGCTAGTCCCATTTGAGCCTATTTTTAGGTTATCGTCAACTTCACGATCCCCCTCCAAATGAAGCGGTACATAGTTTTAGGTCAAGCCGGGGATGGATCTTTTGGCACTGTCAGCAAAGCAAAGCAACTTGAGACTGGCGAAATTGTCGCAGCAAAAAAAATGAAGCAACGTTTCCAAACCTGGGAGGAGTGTTTGCAGCTCCGTGAGGTCCAGGCACTCTGCAAGCTCAAACACCCTAATATAGTGAAATTAAAGGAAGTTGTACGAGAAAATATGGAGCTCTTTCTTATTTTTGAATACTGTGAAAGAAATATATTCCAAATACAGCGTCGGCGTATGGAGGAGATGAGTGGAGTACAGACATTTAACGATCGAGAGATTCGTAGTGTTATTTGTCAAACACTTTTGGGCATTCAAGCTTTTCACAAGGCCGGGTTTATGCACCGCGACATCAAGCCTGAGAATTTGTTAGTACAAGGGGATCAAATAAAGGTAGCAGATTTCGGCTTGGCCAAGGAAATCCGATCGCGTTCACCCTTTACTGAGTATGTGTCGACGCGATGGTACCGCGCCCCTGAAATCGTGTTGCATTCCTCTCATTACAATTCTCCCATTGACATCTGGGCTTGTGGTGTGACGTTTGCGGAGTTGTACCTTGGCCGGCCTCTCTTTCCCGGAACCTCCGAAAGTGATCAATTATTTAAGATATGCTCGGTTCTTGGATCTCCAACACAGACTGAGTGGGATGAGGGCTATCATCTAGCGCGACGTCTTAATATGCGTTTCCCAACAATTGCGCCAACCCCATTGCGACAAATTTTGAATTATGCTCCATCGTCTGCTGTGGACTTAATAGAAAAAATGCTCCGTTTTAATCCTAGTGATCGTTTGACTGCCACACAATGTCTACAACATCCCTTTTTCACCGGAAATGATAGCAACTCAGATTTGTTTTGTGGTGTTAGCACTGGGAAGGCACATAATCCATTTGAGTATGCTAATATGCTGACATCACCATCTAGTAAAACAAGTTTCAAGGAGAATTCAATCAGAAAACAAAGTGTCTGTACTACCTCTCCAACAAATCACCAACTATCGCATGGGCTAAAGTGTACGGGACTTTTTACTGAAGAAAATAGCACCTTGCTCGTATCCGGCTCATCTAATTTACCAGTAGATATCCCTCTAGTCACTAAGCCCAATGCTCCGAAGTCTCTTCCGAAAAGTTTGAATCACAAAAAGGATATTTCTGATAATGTTGATGATGAGTTTAATTTTTAGAGGCGCTTAACATATTATGGCACTGAATGACTCAGATACTTAAAGAATAACCCCCTAAACAGGCCCATATTTATCTTTAAAATGATGAATAGTGAGTTGAAAAAAAAAACATAGATTCATTAAAGTGGAGTTTTCATTAGGTTTACTTTTTTTCGTTGTCGTGTAAACACTGTGTAATGGATTGATCTATCTTATATTACATTCACAATGTTAATATTAATGATTTTTTTGAAATTGCATCCATTAACGCTACATATATACACTTAGCATTCCTTAAAACTTTTTATCAGATACAAAGGATAAAAATGTTATCTCATGTGATTGAATCCAATATCATTGCTTTACTTTTAATAATGCACGGTATAAGTGACAGTATATAATTCTCTGTATATTTTTATTTTGATATTTATAGTTATTTTACTTTTTCCTTTTTTTAAAGGAAGTCCTTTGATATTATGTGCACATAGATTTGATTAATCCATAATAGGGATAACTTGACAAAAAAGGCAGCACATAATCTATTATTTTGCATTTATTTTTAATTTCGTACTTATTTCTGATTACCACTTAAAAGTGAACAAAGGAATCCCCCTAATAAAATATTTATCAATAAAAAGTGTTAACATTTCACCGCAGTTTTCAACTTAGTTCCTTTTTTTTGTGTATCTTGATCATCGACATCGGATGATTTGCTCCACTGAATGAGTGTATTTTAGAATTTATTTGAGTTGATATTTGTATCGTGTCTGTAATAGAATATCTTTTTCAATAGAACATCACCTGTGTTCTGGTGGAATAGGTATGGGCTAACTTGACGATCAGTTCTGGGATAATGTTTTAACTTTACACTTTTTCCTTGAGGGAAAAGGAACGAAAAACAGCAACCAAAAGTCTTCATTTACGACCGGCCTTACTTTACTAGTTTGATATAGCTGCTTATGTTGTCGTGTTGATTTACCGAGGTTCCACTCGATACATAATATTTTCAAGAGTACGCGGGCATCAGCCATTCCTTCCTGTTAAATCTGAGGCAATGTTTTAGGTATCTTTATCAACAAATAAGGTGCCTGAGAGAATAGGAACGTTTCTCTGAAAGTACACGATATGTACTATATGCTATACATTCTCGTAGACAATTTCTACATTTGGTATATTTTAACCTCGCTAATTTGGTTCTATATCGTCAGCTGAGCTGAATAACAAGTCCATCTACATGTATATCATATCATTAATTGTACCTTTTACTCAACTAATTTCCATGGAGTTTGTTGTCATCTCATTATGATAGACTATTCTTTAAATCTTATATTTGTATTGAGCTGTTTAAAACGTGTGCGCTCCAGTTGTCGAAGCGTATGGTACTAATTCATCTCATATGTTTTTAAATGTGTGTATACAACAGATAACTGCGTGTGTGTGTGTGTGTGCAAGAAAACAGATTCTAGTGCGCGACTTATTAAGGAGTGCTAACCCTATCTTATATGATATAGTGGATGCATTTTTTTTCTAATAAATTCTAGTTGGTTGTTGCTTCTGTGACATGATTGCATTGATTTCGAGTGGGGAAAACCATACGTAGAAGGAATTGTACCTACCCATGCACAAAAAGGACAAGTTTTTTTATTGTGGCGCCACGCACTGTACAAGTGTTTTCTCCCATCATGAGAGATAGTTGCGTATGTGTGGATAGTAAAAATGGAAATAACACTTTTATAGTTTTACACTCTTTTCTCTGCAAATGAAAGTCTGCTAAATGATATGTTTATTTCCAGAAAAGGAGAATGGTGTAAATAGATGAAACACAGGAATTTACTATACATATAACTTTAATACATGCTAAAATTTTATTCATTCTCTTTCCCCTTTTAATATTTTTCAAAGCAACAAACACACTTATCCATAGTTTTTGATACCTTTTTTTTTCGTGCTACTGATTTATATCGAAAACTCTTATCATGTCAAAAAACCCCGAGGATAATTGGGAAGATGTTGAAGAGCAAGAAGAGGACACCTCTATAAACAACTCTGATGTAGTAGTACGCTACAAAAAGGCGGCGGCGTGGTGCAATGAAACCCTTCAAATTCTTATAGATGCGACCAAACCTGGTGTGAAGGTTTTTGAGCTTTGCAAGCTTGGTGACGAGACAATCGCCATGAAAGTTAAAACCATGTTTAAAGGTACGGAAAAGGGTGTTGCCTTTCCTACCTGTATTTCTGTAAACAACTGCGTGTGCCACAACAGCCCTGGGGCCTCAGATGAGGAAAACCCACAAGAAATTAAGCTTAACAACATCGTTCACTATGACTTAGGCATACATGTAGATGGTTACACTGCACAAGTTGCCCATACCATTCAGGTCACGGAAAACGGCGAGTTGGGCACTGACGAGAAGGCCACCAGGGTAATTACTTCCGCTTACAATATTTTAAACACGGCTCTTCGAAAGATGCGCCCCGGTGCGACTGTTTATGAAGTTACTCAAATTATTGAAAAGGCTGCCGAACATTATGGTGTGACTCCTGTGGATGGTGTGTTCTCGCATATGATAAAGAGGTACATTATTGATTCATATCGTTGCATTCCACAGAGGAAGGTTGCTGAGCACATGGTTCACGATTACGAATTTGAGAATGCACAGGTGTGGACACTAGATATTGTTATGTCCTCAGGTAAAGGCAAGCTTCGTGAACTCAACGCTAGGCCTTACATATACAAAACAGCTCTGGAGTCAAATTACACACTGAAGATGGAGAGTGCACGGGAGTTGGAGAAAGAGATTGAAAGCAAATTTATGACTTTTCCATTCGCCATTCGCAACTTAGAATCGAAGAAAACTCGACTAGGATTGAATGAAATGCTAAAACACAACGCTGTAGTACCGTATCCGGTGTTATATGAGCGCGAGGGTACAGTTGTTGGACACTTTAAGATTACATTAATGATAACCAACAAACGAATCGAGCCCATTACAGGCCTCAAGATGCAGAAGGGACCCGCTCTCGAGCCCTATGCTGACGAGCTGCTCCTAGCCACTAATAAGTTTCCTCTTTTGTTCAAAAAGAAAAAATCCACAGAATAAAATTTATTTAAATAAAATTAGCCAACTTATTTATTGTTTTGGTGTCCTCCCTTCATTTTTCGTGATTATGCTATATTACTTTGAACAAAAAATAAGTGTGTCTGTAAGGTGGTGATTAGACCATGGTGAGAGGGCTAGGCGTAAAGCTGCTCATTAAATCGCTTCACTTGGAGATTAGAGTCCCTTTTTCTCAAATAGAGGCTATTTGTTATTTTACATTTCAGAGTTGTGATATATTAATTTAAGAAAAATATATATAAATTGCATAATCTAACTTATAAATCTAAGATGAAATAAAAAATGAAGAGTATGAAAATCCATCTAAGTTCCGTTCTATGCGCATCTTCTACTTCTGTTGTTTTTACTGTTGGAGGCTTTTTATAATTTATATTTCCGTTGTATTTATTTATTTATTTAAAGCAAATAGCTAGCATAGACTTGTGCCAAGTGGGAAGTTCACATTAAATAAGATCAACTTTTAAAAGCTCTAATTGCAGACGTACACGCGTATACTATTAATTACCTACGTTATTGTTATGCCATCAGTGTCCGTCAACGAGCTCCTCAATGTCACCTTAGGAAAGAAACTAGGTGCTGGGACCTTTGGGTCGGTGCATGTAGGCGTTTTGCCAAGTGGGCGCTTTGTCGCGGTCAAAATCCTTGAGCTTTCCGATGACGCACCATCAAATACAGAGGTGGAGATTCACCGCAAGTTAGTTCACCCGAACATTATTCATTACTTGCATAGTCGGATAGACGCTGAAAGCACACCCAAGAAACTGTATGTTTACCTGGAGTTTGTTACTGGGGGTTCTGTTTCCGTGTTGATGAAAAGCCTGCCACAAGGATGCCTTCCGTATTCTGTAGTGCGTGTGTATGCACGACACATGTTTCTTGGACTAGAATATCTCCATAGAAACCAAGTCGCTCACCGTGATATCAAGGGCGATAACCTTCTCATTTCCATGGATACGGGTGTTGCTAAACTGGCGGATTTTGATCAGGCCAAGATCATGAGCACTCACGATACTTTGCGTATGGCTGCTACAGCGACACTGGCTGGGACACCGTATTGGATGGCCCCTGAAGTTATTACTGACGAGTCTGGGTACGACCCTTTCAAGGCAGATATTTGGTCGGCCGGATGCACAGTTGCCGAGATGATAACGGGGAGGGCACCGTGGTTGCCTATGTCAAATCTCATGCAGGTGATGAACAAGTTGGCTCTATCCATGGACTGGCCCGATGCAGTGCCCAAAGACCCTGAAAAATTGGGGTCTAAAGATGCGTACGATTTTTTAAATCGTTGCTTCTGTCGGAATGCTGCCACTCGACCAATGGCCAGTGAACTTCTGAAACACCCTTTCTTAAATGTATGAAGCATAAGAAAACCTACGGGACATGGTACTCTGTGTTTTACATGTTGGCTTTTAAATTTCATTTACGTTATCGCTTTTATACTGTTGATTCAGTCTCCTTTGATTATTCATTACAGTATTTTACTTTTTATTTTAATGTAGTATCTCTTTACCCTTTGTGATGAATATTGGATATTTATGTTTAGTGCATTTCATAGTTGATAGTACAACTCAGGCCTATCCATAAAATGGTTGATTTAGTGCCTGCAGATATATATTTACACATATATACATGTATATATATATATATATATATATGTATATGTATATATGGTCGTCTTGGTTCGATTTTTACTCATCAGCTGTGTTCTTTTCATTATTGGTGTTTTGGTTGAAGAAAAAATTACAATTTGAATCAGAATGAAGTGTAGTATAGCAAAGCAAAATACTACCATAATTATGTATATGATTGTCCATCTATTTACTTCTTATTTTTGATATGGGGAAGTTTTTATTCATTGTTATTGAAGCGTGAGCAACAAGAATAGCGATTTATCTATTTGCTATTCCTAGAAAAGTGTTCACCGAATTCAATTTAGAACTATTTTAGTTTTAGTATCCTATCAATTATATTGTGGGTTAATTATGGAAGATAAACCCTATTGCGCGGAGAATGGTAATTCCACCTCTGGTGTTGAAGGAAAGTACCTTATTCATGAAGAGGCGATAGTGGGTCGTGGTGCATGGAGTGTTGTCAAGCGATGTACTCCTATTCCTCCCTACACGCCACGTGGGTCATATCCTGGTATGAAGTTTGTTGTGAAGGTAATCGAAAAAGAATATTTGATTTCTTTGACCAAAGGCGATGTGGATCGAGCCATGGTAGAGGTGAAGCGTGAAATTAATGTCCTTAGACACATCCCACCGCATGAGAATGTGGTCACTTTTATCGAACACATAGAAACAGAAAAGCACTTTTTGCTTTTTTTTGAAGAAGTTTGCTGCGGCGATCTGTGTGAACTTATTCTTCAAACACCTGATGGAAAATTAACAGAGGGTAAGGCTAAGCTTTACATTTACCAGATCATCAAAGCAGTGATTCATTGTCACTTGCATGATGTTATCCATAGAGACATCAAACCTGAAAATCTTCTTGTAAGTGAAAAGGACGACATCAAACTCACGGATTTTGGTCTTGCTAAGTACTCAAAAGGAGTTTGTACGGGGGATGCCCCAAGTGATCCATTGGATTTGGTGTCCCTCATGATGCCTTACATTGGATGTGAGCGTTTTATTGGGAAGCGTGTCGTGTGTTCAGACGTCATAGGAACACCGCGTTACGGTGCACCCGAGATGTTTTATGCCAAATTTACGCAAACTCACTACGACGGTTTCAGCGCCGATACATGGTCGATTGGTGTTGTCGCATATATTATGTTGTCTGGAAGCTTTCCATACTCCGCCAGCTCCTCCGCATCAGAGGAAGAAGTCTTCCGCACAATCATGGACACTCCGCTTCCGAGCCCAACCAACATCAGTTCGTCCGCGTTAGATTTCATTCAGTGTCTTTTGAACAAGGATCCCACTAAACGTGTGCCACTTTATAAAACTCTTAACCATCCTTGGCTCATGGACATTGTGGTGCCGCGTGGTTCCATCGTTGCGAGCAAGTTGCGACAAAATTCCATCATCCCCAAGGTCGAGGAGGCATGCAAATGGTTTGATGAAGAAGCAATGAACCTTCATATTTGCATTTCAAAGCTTGAACATGAACTTCTGGTTCTTCGTTCGGAGTTTGATAAATCCAGAGAGGAGCACAAATTTAGGGAGGTACCGAAGACACCGCCACGACGTGCTCAGACTCCGATCGGAACGTCGCGGTTGCGTAATACGCGATCACCGGTATCATCATCGAAGGTTACTTCAGCGAGCAGGCCAGGGTCTCGGCTGCGAACTGTCAGTCGTGACGTCGGCACCACTTTAATCCAAAGTAAACCCTTGAACGCAACTTCTCGCACTCGAAGCCCTCTTGCGCGTAGTGCATGTGGGGCAGCTGTGAGACGTGGGACTCCCGCTCGAACGGGAGGAACAACCCCAGCTTCACTCCGCAGTGGCACCCCAACCCGCCCCACAACTAGATCGACTTCTACAATTCGGGGTTCGCACGCTAATCGTGCCATGACACCATCTGGGAAAGCACGCGAGTCTACGCTAAACCATACCCCACGAAAGCCTTCACAAACTCCACGTACACTTTCAGGAGGCATGAACAGCATGTCCTCGTCTACGATAGGTGCAACTCAAGCGTGCGACTTGCGCATTAATGACCATATTACCTACAAGGGCCACCGTGCTGTTGTGCGTTTCAATGGCCCAACTTCTTTTGGTGCAGGCATTTGGATCGGATTGGAAATGTTGGAGGGTAATGAAGGTACCAATGACGGGTCTTCTTTTATTGATAAAAAGGAGTACTTCAAATGTCCCAAGGGAAGGGGCGTTTTTGTACGTGCTTCGCAGGTAAAACGGTGTTAAAACTATTTTGCATTAGAGAGTTCTAGAATTGGTGCCATTATTTTTATTTTCTTTTTTCATTGGTAGATTTTTAATTTGATAGTTTTCTCCATTCTGTTAAGAACAAAGAGTAAAGTTTTAAGAAAAAACTAAAATATTATTTACAATTTTAGGTGGGGAGCTTAGTATCTAGTCTTTAAATGTTCTTAGCATAAACAGGTGAGCACATGAATGTCATCTAGCCATCTGTTCGGCGTGTAGCTTTTCTTTGAAGCTAGGCTTCGCTTCGTTTCGTTATGTTACTTTTTTTCATTTCGATGTCTGAAGTTAAGCTAACGACACAAGTTTGGGTATCAGATCTAGAGCCTTAAAAACAAAGGATTGTTTCACATGTGTTAGAGCTGAATGAATTATTCGAAAAATAAAGGTTAGAATAGATTAAGACTCTTTTTGTTTTATACGTTACATATCCCTTTTCTTTTCCTCCAATCTAACAACAACCTAATAGGGACTTTTTTTTTACCTTGGTGATTATAAAACTATTGTTTATTTAGTAAAAGGGATGGCACAAAGCATCGAGACATGGTTCTCATCAATGGGCCAGATCACAAGATTTTTACTAGGATATGTTCTTCTTAGCACTTCTGCGATAGCCTTTGGTGCCCTGAATCCTTCATATTTAGCTGTTTACTATCCGTCGTCGTCGAGCTACGCTGAGATATGGAGACCCTTCACATCAGCTTTATATTTTGGTCCATTTTCTTTTCCGTGGATAATGACGGTATTACTTTTCGTTACCTATGCTAACAACAATGAAACTCGAGGTTTCACAAACAAAACAGCAGACTTTGTGTACATGCTTCTCTTTATCATACTTGGATTGGGAGTAATTGGGGCTTTCATCAGTATCCCATGGACAGGCCACTCGTTCATCATGGCTCTATGTTGGATCCACTGCAAACGTAATGTGACAGACAGGATACTTTTTTTTGGATTCGAATGCCGCTCAGCATATTTTCCTTGGGTACTTGTGATATTTGAATTCTTTCTAGCGCAATCTCTTCTACCCAACTTCCTTGGGATACTTATGGGACATTTGTATTTATTCCTTAAGGATATTCTTCCATACACGCACGGTTATAACCTTCTTAACACGCCAGGTTGGTTTGTATTACTGATAGTTGGAGCTGGGCTAGGTACCACATCCTTTACCCCCAATTTTACACCACGACGAAGCTGGGGCCGTGGACACGTGCTTGGGTCGCAATAAAGATGAGGTTATGTTGGAAATTTTACACTTAGGTAAATTTTAATCTTCCATTCATTATTATTGTTGCAGAAGGAAAGGAGGCTGAGTAAGGGTCACATGAATATGATTGAAATTAAAATGTGTAGGCATCAAAAAAAGGGTAGTACCGGAGAGTTTAAATCCATATGAATTTTTCCTGCACCTATAACTTTTTATACGTGTCTGTGCGCAAGACGAAATGTATGACATTCTTAAGGTCGTGACGTATAGTTTTGTGTATTTTCACGAGATAAAGCTTTATGGTATAATTTTGTCTTTATATATTTTTACTTATTATTACTATCTTAAAATTTCCTTTAGATTAATGTATACTCCACTTTGCTGTTCCGATACACAAGTTCTCAGCTTTATTTTCTGTACATATTGACGTATTGCGTTCGTTTCGTAGAAAATATGCCACTTGATAATAAGGAAGCGTTATCACGCTCGACACAGAAAATTAATAAAGCAGTAGAGGATGTGAGGAATGCAGTTAACGAATTGGGAACCGATCGTGATGCAATTGCTCGCAGTAGAATCAAACGAGCTCGAGATGTAGTCCGCCAGTGCTCTGAACGAACGAATCCGTTTTTCAATAGTTTAGAACCGGAATTTCAAAACCTAAAAGAGCAATTCCAATTGGCTGAGTCAAGTTTTCGAACTGTTGATTTGGAAGCATTGCGCAAAGAGAAAATTATTTTTAAATATGATGAGCCTCCAGCTGCAGATGACTCAAACAATGATAGTGGTAGACCTTTGAAAACGCGTGACGGATGTAGCAAACCCCTTTACCTATCGGAATACCATATTGAAGAAGCAACTCAGCGAGAAAAGTTGCGGAATATTAGAGAAATCGAATCTGATGTGATGGACTTGAATACCACTTATCATGAATTTCACCTTTTATTATCTCAGCAGCAGGAGGGCCTTACCGCTGTATGCACTAATGTAGAGGAGTCTAGCAAACTCATTGCGGAGGGTCGCAGTCAACTGCAACGGTCGTTAAAGTATCAAAAGACTCGAAAAATTCATAGGGCACTAATAGCAATTTTTATTCTCATAGTAATTACTGTCAGCATAGCCGCCCTTTTTTTACATTGAAATTTTTTGGTAGTTTACCTTTTTTCTTCTTTCTTTTATTTAATTTGAAACAAGTTGTCCCCAAATTTGTTCATTTTTGCTAATAATATTGTGCTTCGCTTACATCATGATCGTTTTCAATACAGTATTCTGCTACAAAACATAAATATATTTATATATAAAGCAAGGACTGAAACATGGGAACATAAATAGTCTAGTTGGAGAAACACTCAGTTACTTTTTAAATTCCCCCCTTTACAGAGTCTTTGATTTCTCTTCATTTTTTTCTTTTAGACATCTCAGTTTACACCTATTATTGTTTCTTGTAAGGAGCTTAATGAACAGCAAATTCGACCCGCTGTTTCAAGAAAGGATCGTTTCACTTGACTCTTCGTCGATACCCCATGGAGAAAGCACAGCTATTGAGTCGGGCGCATGGGATGCCGCTCAAATGGCTAAATTATCAAATGGAACTTCTTCAGTGCCGCTGCCTGGAGCAACAGGTTCTTTAGATGTTCCCTCGGCGCCAGCCGACACACAATTGAAGTGGGATGACATTTGTGAGTCTGCAGGTTCCACAACGGATACCCAGAAACCATCACCGGCAGATTTTCAAGGTTCCCCCTACACCACTC
This sequence comes from Phytomonas sp. Hart1, assembly GCA_000982615.1. Classification (NCBI taxonomy): domain Eukaryota; phylum Euglenozoa; class Kinetoplastea; order Trypanosomatida; family Trypanosomatidae; genus Phytomonas; species Phytomonas sp. Hart1. The sequence continues at coordinate 243,075 of HF955211.1, read as the reverse complement.
GCCTCACCACACCACCTACAAACGATATAAAGAAGCAGAGTATCAACCCAGTCTTAAAGGCTTTACAGGAACAAATTGCCAAACGTACGATGTTGATTGATGCGGCAACGAAGGAGAAAATGACCAAGATCATTGCAGCCTCAAAGGAATACATAGAAGAGCAGAAGTCAAAGCGTGAGAGGCAGATTGCAGAAGCCAAGGAGTTACATAAAAAGACACAAGATGACGATGAGAAAAATAATGAGGATTTAAAGAAGAGTGATGCAGTGTGGACTGGAGTTGGGAAGGTTGTTGATCTTCAGAAACCGAACCCTTACTCCAAGAACACAGAGCGCATGCGATCTATTTTGTCAACACTTAACCAACCTGACAAGGTCATTTCAAAATAGAAAAGCGTAAATTTTTCGAAGGGGAACTTTTGTATCGGGCAATAATGGTTATGATTTTTTTTTCATTAGCTCATTTTTTTTTCCGTGCAGAGTGACGATGCGTGGTTCTGGATTGCGATACCTTAAATCATCTTTTACGTTTTTCATTTTTGATATGTAATTCTGTTTATATATTTATTCCTCACAAAGTAGAAGTTTGTGTTTTTCTTCCCCCCAAAACATAAATGGTTCTAATGTTATTGTTAAGCCAGATGAGATTGTATCGGAAAATGACAGTTAGAGAACAAAGCGGGGCCCCTCTGGAGTAATAATCGTCGGATGTTGTTTGAATGCGAAAATGGGCATATTTCTTGAAAAGCAGACTCGATCTGCAAGTTCTCATTATATTTTTTCTTATCGTTGGTTCTTGGCATTTTTTTAATTTATATTTCTGTATTTTATCTTCATTTTTCCAATACTTCTATCAGCATTGAGAGTAGGTAGGGTTTCCCCCAACATTAAGAAAAGTCATCATTCAAATGCGCGGTGGGCGAGGAGGTGGTGGACGTGGTTTTGGTGGTCATGGTGGTAGCCGAGGCCGTGGCGGAGGCCGTGGTGGGAGAGCTAGTGGCCCTAACAGAAGCAACGGCAAGCCCGTTATCAAGGGAAATATATTCCTTCCTCATGTCAGGTTTCAAGGCTGTTACTTGCTATCGGGGAAGGACACCCTTTCTACCCGGTCTCTCGTGCCTGGTGTGTCGATCTACGGTGAGAAGCGTATGAACGGGACGGTAGCGGGGGAGACGGAGTCTCACGAGTTCCGTGTGTGGAACCCCTACCGTTCTAAATTGGCTTCCGCTATTTACGCGGGTGTTGAGCACATTTATATGGAACCTAGTTCTACGGTGCTTTACCTCGGTGCCGCGAGCGGAACCACGGTTAGCCATGTTTCAGACCTGGTAGGCCCAGAGGGGTTAGTCTACGCGGTGGAATTTTCTCATCGCAGCGGACGTGACCTGGAGGAGATGACCAAGCGCCGTAATAACATCGTACCTATCCTTGAAGATGCTCGGTATCCACAAAAGTACCGAATGCTAATTCCTCATCTTGTGGACTGTATTTTTATGGACGTTGCGCAACCTGATCAGGCGCGCATCCTGGCTCTCAATGCGCAGCACTTTTTGAAAGAAAAAGGGGGATTTGTGATTTCGATAAAAGCAAACTGTATTGACTCTACCGCTGATCCTTCGACCGTTTTTGCATCTGAAGTTCAGAAGCTCAAGACCTTAGGTCTTCGTCCAAAGGAGCAGGTTTCCCTGGAGCCGTTTGAAAGAGACCATTGCGTTGTCAGCGGGATCTATAAAAACCCACCACAACATGCGGAATAAATATCTATGTTTCGTATAGTTTCTTAAATTGGGGTATTTAACTTGAAGTAATCGTAAACGTATCTTAAGCCATTTAAATCCTTTTTCATATAAATATTTATCACCTTTTCGGTTTCTTATATATATATATGCATATACAAATGTTGTATATATGTATGTATTGGAACAACTGCATATTTTATGTGTATACAATTATCTTTATAAGTTCATATGCTTTCTTTTCATTCTGGTCTACACACTGAGACAAGTACAGTGAATATATACATTACTATAGGCAAAAATATAAACGAAAATACCATTTCAATGAAACCACGAGCGGCGTTACTCCGCCAACAACAATCCCAGAACCGCCGTTCCAAACTAGAGGAGATTGCTACTATGGCGCAAATGGAGTCGATGCGAAATCCAAAGATTCAGCAGCAACGTTTTGCATATCCTAGTTCTATAGCTCAAAGACGTGACCCTAACCGTGGTATTATCACTCAAAATGAATGGAACGAACTGGTGGATCAGCATGAGAACTCAGGACGGGGATTTCGGTTTATTTTTCTAATTTTTGTAATCGCTTCTGTCATTTTATTAGTCTTATCAAAATATGATGCAGAGTTTAACGTAGAGGTACCACAGCTTGAGAGCGGTCGCGGTTTTGGTGAAGTCTTGAATCCGCTCAACACTGATGACTCCGAACCAGATTATTACCAGACACTCGGTGTTAAGGGGCGTTTATGGAGTAACTCAGAGTTAAATTCTGACGTTGTTGACAGCGATGCAGATAAACAACGGCGTCGGGAAAACTATCGTACACGCCAGGAGATCAAGAAGTCTTATCAGATACACAACGATAAGCAAGGACAGTTGGTATATTGTGGGCGATCTTGTCAGGCTAAAAACAAGCAAGTTCAAATAGCATACAATAAGCTGTCTTCTCAGGTTGACCGAGAGCTATTTGGAGTCCTCCTTGACGCTAAGGACACAAAATCTGCACGCACTGTTAGTCCAGAAACACTCAAAAAGAAATATGAGGAAAAGCGTGAATTTATTGAGAAAACGGAAACAGACGAAGAGGATCGTGCCATGGCACTGGAGGAACTCAAGGACGCCTACGAAATCATACAGGATCCTGATGCGCGAAAGTACTACCTTATCTATGGTGCTAAACCACCAGAACATATGCGGCACGTTAGTGCTCGGCATGGAGGATGGGGTCAGGAGATGGCGTTGGGGACCTTCAAGTACCGTATTATCATAATGTGGTTGGATTTCCTGAACCAGTACATCGGGATTTGGGGTGAAACCACAGTGCTCCTAGTTTTGTTGATTTTTCTACTGGGTCGTATACCACAAGTTTTAAAGCAAACTCATCACATTTTGGATGATATGGAATGGCACGAACCGCTAGGCGAAATGAGCGACGCAGAACCAAATAAGGATGAATCATGAAGTTTAGTGCATGCTGAAGGATATGGTTTCTTTGCCTTTTTAGTGGGATGCCCTTCCTGAAAATTGTATGCCTTGTTAATAACATCTATCTTATAGGATAATGGGCTTTAATCAAAGCATGTCTTTGTCATTGCTTGTGTATTTGTGCAAAAGGGATTTTCGATTCCTTGCTAATTTGCAATTGTTAACTAAAGAAGGTTCTTCCATTTCTGTGTGTAAGGATTCTTTATTACTATTATCCTCACAATTCATCAAATAAGCTGTAGCAAGGGGAATAACACAATACAACAAAAGAAGTAAAGCAAGAAAATATACACATAATATTAGCCCAATTCAACAATGGATAGGCTTGATCACTACACAATTTTGGGCATTTCGCGATCTGCAAACAAGGATATGATCCGCCAAGCGTACAAGGTGAAAGCGCTTGAGTTGCATCCTGACAAAAATCCGGGCGGTGAGGATATTTTCAAGCTAGTTTCGAATGCGTATCAGATATTAACTGACCCTTCCAAGCGATCGGCTTACGATAACGAGTTATTGCGCCGTGAGTATCGTTCTGGAACGTCAATGCGCCCGCCTTTTTGTAAACCGTCACGGTCTCCCGGCGCAGCGAGCAGCAGTTCACCTCATAATGCAGGATCCCCTCACAAGCCCCGCTTTCCTACCGAAGAGGAGCTATTCAAGGATATTTATGAGCAGTACAAAAAGAGTGCGTATACGGCTCGTGGAAATGCGCGTGGTTGTGGCTTCCGCACCTCTGGAATCTCGGAAGAGGGGTCATTTGCCGAGTGGTTTAAGAAAAAACAAGAGGAGCTTCGATGTGCGGAGGAGATTACTAAGGCTAAGGCAGAATACGCCAAGAACTTAGAGCGCGAGGAACAGAAGCGCGCGGAGGAATGGCGTGAGTTGCAGCGGCAACGCGAGAAAGAGCGAGAGGAGGAGCTGGCGAATGCTCGTGCGAAACGAGTTGCGGAAGAGGAAGCCTTACGCCGAGCCAAGGCGGATGAGCTCAACTCCCTGCGAGCAGCGGCCCATCAACAGAGAATGGAGGAATTTGCGAGGGTTCAGAAAGCACAGCAAGTGGAGATGGAGCGCCATTTGCGTGAACTTGCTGAGCAGAAACAGCAGCTTGAGGAAGAGCGTCGTAAAATGGCGGATGAGCGTGAGAGAGCTGCGCAAGTGGTTGAAAATCATCGCAGCAATCGGTTTGTTCTTCAAAAACAACGTGAGGAGGCGCTGTTGCGGGCTGTGCGCGAGGCGGATGAAAAGCTGCGAGAGGCTCGTGAGCAAAAAACTTATCACGAAGCGCAGCAAAAGCTTAAAGAACTAGAGCGGTTAAATGAAGAAAAATTGCGACGGGAAGAAGAAGAAAGGCAGCGGGAAGAGTACGCGAAAGAAGAAGCCATGCGCAAGAAGTTCGAAGAACAAGACGATTTAGCTCGTCGCCGTGCTTCGAACGATCTTAATGAGCAGCGTAAGCGTGTGATTGGTCTTATGATGGAGGAGAGGCGACACCAGATGGAAGATGTCGCCGCGATGCGTCGTGAAACGGATCGAATTGAAGCAGAGATGCGCGCTAAGTTGGATGCATTGCGGGAAGCGAAAAAAGCTGGTAAACCTATAAATTTAGATGAATGGAAGTTGTGATGTCTAGATAGAGAATGCAAGGCTACTTTATGGGTTTCATCCTCTAGAATCCTTGCTTACGGTTGTGTTAGTCGTACCAGGTTAAAGTTTTTTATTGATTTGTATCTTAACCACTAATGTAAATTTTCACCTTTTCATTCGTCATGAACCGGTTTATCCATTTTGTTTACATTTTTTTATTTTTTTGCTTGATATATTCACAAATGAGAGACTGTGTATGATAAATTAAGTGTTAATTTCCTTCATTGTTGTGTGCATTTTATCAATTTTGATGCTTTTATGCTTATGGGGAAATAAATGGGACGAATTTACATTCTTATGACTCCTCGAAATTTGGTAGTCTACATACATGTAGTAGATCGAAGGAAGTTTGAAAGAAGTATCCTTTCTTGTTCATTCATTCAATAAATTAATATAAACTATATTTGACGTAATGCTTGGGGGTATCGGCATGAGCAACATGTACGGTGGTGGACTTGGCATGAGCAACATGTACGGTGGTGGACTTGGCATGAACAACATGTACGGTAGTGGACTTGGCATGAATAACATGTACGGCAATGGACTTGGAATGGGCAACATGTACGGAGGGGGGATAGGGTTCTCAGGTGGGGTTGGATCTGGTATGATAGGCAATACGCTAACATCGAATATCAATGGTCATACGGGTGGTACGAACGATTTCAATAGCAACACCAATGGAAACCTCCTAAGTGGTAATTATCCACAACAACAACAACAGGGCTTGCTGCCTTCATCTTCGCAAGATCTACGGGTTGGATCTCCCATTACACTCGGAGAGCTTCCACCTCCTTTAAGCGAGACTCCAGAGGAACGCGCACAACGCATTCGCACCGAGCGCCACAGGGAGCGACAGCTTATTCAAAAGCAACGTCAGGAGCGAAAACAGTTGCGACTCCAAGCAAAAATGGAAATAGCCGGACACCTGACCAACGTTCTCGTGCAAACCTTGCGTTCTGCTATGGAACTTTTTGCGGTATGCTTTGGTACTTATTATAGTATGAAGGCTGTTCGTGCCTTTGCAAATTCCCAAGAGACAATTTCTTCCGTTCAGATGCGGCGGGGACCGATGGGAGAGTTGATTCCGGTGCCTGGATCGGCCACCAACGCTGCAGTTTCTGTGACTAATAAAGGCACTAATGCATCAGTTTCTGTTTTAGGGGGTCGGTGGAAATGGATCATGTTTGGCGTTTTATTTCTTTTGGGTGAGATCATTACTGCACTCATTTCACGTGCGCGCAACGCAACTTATTTATCTCTGACACGAAGGCTAGATGATGGTGTCATGGAGAGCGAATACGATGACGACGTGCACCTCAAAAAATGGGAGCTACCGTCATCAGAGACGGACGATTGTGAGAGTGTGGAATCTTTACAGATCGCTGAAGCAGAGGGTCAAGTGATGCCACAAGGTGTCGCACCGGGGGAGGGTCCACTGGATCTGTTTCCCTTATCCCGTAATCGACGCGTTTATGTTGCTGTGTACGACTATGAAGCGCAACGTGACCTCAAAGGATATCTGAGTTTTAAGGCTGGCGATGAGTTTGTGATTCAAGACTATGCAGAAGGAACTTGGTGCAAAGCAACCGCTTGCTCTACACACGGTACCGCATTAGGCCCTAGCGGGTTAGTTCCTAGTAACTTTCTGCGTCTTTTAGAGGCAGTGACAAAACTTTAGTTTTTTTTGTCGATTTAATAGGTACAATGTTTACATAAACTGGTTTTACTTGTACGGGGTTTTCAAACTATTGCTTTTTAAAATAATATTATGGCTTTAATCTATTGATACTGCCTTCTTTAGCGGATGGATTAAAAAAAAAAGAAAGGCTTTTCTTACAAGAACATTGTTTTTTTCTCCTCTTCCGAAGCTCCCTTTTTTTTGTTTGAAAGAACGATATTACCATCAAAAATGAGAATTGTTATTGGACTTATATATTCGTATTTGTATGCGCATATATAACGTTTTGGGACGAAAATATATTAATTTTAATTCATGTAAGTACACAAAGGGGATTATATATATATATATCTAAAATAAGAAAGTGCTGTCGCATTATAGATTTCTAAGTGAGAAATTATCCTCATTTATATGATCTTCTTCCCTTTAAGTGGGAAACAATATACTTATTAGTGCTTTTTTAAAAATTACATGTTAACGAGTTAAAGGCTATCGTATTTTCGGTCCTTAATTTTCCAATTTACTTTTTAAAAAAGCACAATTTTTAGAGGAGTCGATATATAAGTAATGGCTGATAATCAGCAGCAGACGCGTGCAGAAGGCGGCTCACCACCCCAAGG
>HF955211.1:200936-227795 GCA_000982615.1 Phytomonas sp. Hart1 | reverse complement strand
AAACACACGAACCAATTGCTTATATTTACTTGAATTTATTTTGTAATTAACAAAAACACTCGATAACATTATTATTCTCACCTTATATAGTTAGTTTATTTCTGCATTTTGTTATTGCTATCATTTTTTAGCAAGTTGAAAGGGATGAAAAAAAAAAAATAGTGAAAAATGTTTTTAACTTTCCCTCTTTTATTCATATCTATAGAAGGAAAAACCAATGTATGCTGTTCTTCATTTCTTTATTTTCCCAGTGTTAAAGCAGTAACGCGTGCGACACCTCTGGGCGCCGGGGTTGTACCTGAACATAGATTTCTATTAATGGACTGACTTCTTCTTTACAAACCGAAAACTTCTTCGTACTCTACTCTCTTTTTTCTCTTTGTGATCATATCACTATTATTATTGTTATTTACTTTTTCATTTTATTCACAGATTTGCTAGTAATTTTCAGTTTCCCTATTGTCCACACAACTTTGAACGTTGAACTTCATTCTTGGAACTGAGAAAGAAGCCACAGAAAAATACGATAACAATGCGCGAAGCGATTTGCATTCACATTGGTCAGGCTGGTTGCCAGGTGGGTAACGCCTGCTGGGAGCTGTTCTGTCTTGAACACGGCATCCAACCCGATGGCGCCATGCCGTCAGACAAGACTATTGGTGTCGAAGACGACGCGTTCAACACCTTCTTCTCCGAGACCGGTGCCGGCAAGCACGTACCACGCTGTGTGATGCTCGACCTTGAGCCCACCGTTGTCGACGAGATCCGCACCGGCACCTACCGCCAGCTTTTCCACCCCGAGCAGCTGATCTCTGGCAAGGAGGACGCCGCCAACAACTACGCTCGTGGACACTACACCATCGGGAAGGAGATCGTGGACTTGTGCCTTGACCGCATCCGCAAGCTCGCGGACAACTGCACCGGCCTCCAGGGCTTCATGGTCTTCCACTCCGTCGGTGGCGGCACGGGCTCCGGCCTCGGTGCCCTCCTCCTCGAGCGCCTGTCCGTGGACTACGGCAAGAAGTCCAAGCTCGGCTATACCGTGTACCCGTCGCCGCAGGTGTCCACCGCCGTCGTCGAGCCATACAACTCCGTCCTATCAACGCACTCGCTCCTCGAGCACACCGACGTTGCGACGATGCTCGACAATGAAGCTATTTACGACCTGACGCGACGCAGCCTTGACATCGAACGCCCGACCTACACCAACGTCAACCGCCTCATCGGCCAGGTCGTGTCCTCGCTGACCGCCTCGCTCCGCTTCGATGGCGCCCTCAACGTCGACCTGTCTGAGTTCCAGACCAACTTGGTCCCGTACCCGCGTATTCACTTCGTGGTCACGAGCTACGGCCCCGTCATCTCCCCCGAGAAGGCCTACCACGAGCAGCTGTCCGTTGCTGAGATCACGAACTCCGTCTTCGAGCCCGCTGGCATGCTCACCAAGTGCGACCCCCGTCACGGCAAGTACATGTCCTGCTGTCTCATGTACCGCGGCGACGTTGTGCCCAAGGACGTCAACGCCGCGATCGCAACGATCAAGACGAAGAGGACCATCCAGTTCGTGGACTGGTCCCCTACCGGCTTCAAGTGCGGTATCAACTACCAGCCCCCGACCGTTGTCCCGGGTGGCGACCTCGCCAAGGTGCAGCGTGCGGTGTGCATGATCGCCAACTCTACCGCGATCGCCGAGGTCTTCGCACGTATCGACCACAAGTTTGACCTTATGTACAGCAAGCGTGCGTTTGTTCACTGGTACGTTGGTGAGGGCATGGAGGAGGGCGAGTTCTCTGAGGCCCGCGAGGACCTTGCCGCCCTCGAGAAGGACTATGAGGAGGTTGGCGCCGAGTCTGTCGGTGACGAGGGTGAGGAGGATGTTGAGGAGTACTAAACCACTATGCAGCTGACGACGGGAAACTGAGGATGCCTGTAAGGTAGGGAGAGGGGAAAGGGGGGGAGGAGGGACAACCACAACAAATTCCAGAAGCTACACTTTATAGCATGCCCACCCCCAGAGTTCGCTCCACCGCATTTTCCACCGTAGCGATAGGGAAATTTATATAGCAATTCGTGTTACACGTTAAAAAAGAAAAGAAAAAGAAAGAATACTAATAATATGCGAAAAGAAAAAGGAAGACAAGGTTGTTGTCTATCACTTTATATAGTTAGTTTATTTCTGCATTTTGTTATTGCTATCATTTTTTAGCAAGTTGAAACGATGTGTGTTTAACTCTGTCCATTGGACTCATGATACATATCGGGCTTATTTTTACTTTTATGTTGTTGCGCGTGACATTTGTGTGCCTATTCGTTTCAAATTCAGAAAATGCTCATGCTCGAGTGCAGAAATCAGCTTCCTCCTTGTGTTGTATTTAATCCCAGATACAATTTTATTGTCTCATGCTAGATATCTATTTCTATTAATTTTTTGAAAGTTTTTTTTGTGTTAATAAGAACAGGGTGGGTTAATTTTGACTTCTCATGGTACATATTCTGAAATTTCTTAGAATCTATGAAGCACAGGTTTCCCACTATAGTGAAAATGTAGATGATTCATGTGTCCTATTTATATTTCTGGGGGATACGCCTTCCAGCATTTAGTTTTTCTCGTGCTTTCATATACAAATTTAGCAACATGCTGTAGAGCTTTTATTTGAAAATATATCATTTAAATTCTTTGTATTGAACTTATTAGTAGCACCCCTTTCGACAAGCAGATCATATGCGTTTCGAGCAACCTCATCGAATGCCTGTGAAATTCCCACTCTTGTCTTTGCAGATGTAAATGCGAGAAGCATGTGATGCTGTTTTGCAAATAATTCAGCAGTTAACCGTTGAACAGGCATGTTTTCTTCCGAACAGCACAAATCAATTTTGTTCCCAATAAGCAAGAAAATAATGTCTTCACTTTGGGAGCATTTTTTTGCTTCTTCAAGCCATTTCGTAAGACCATAAAACGAACTAGGCACACTGACGTCGTAGACGAGAGCTATAGCGTGCGCTCCTCGATAATATGAATTCGTCAAGGTTCTGAAACGCTCTTGCCCAGCAGTGTCCCATATTTGCATATTCACATGACGATGCTGCCCAGTTATTTCGTCCAGAATATCCACCTTTTTCACTTTAAAATCTATTCCGATGGTCGTGCCAATACTTTCGTTGAAAATTCCAGTTGTGAATGAATGAAGCAGTGACGATTTTCCAACCCCACTATCACCAATTAGTAGCACCTTAATGAATGCTTCTACTTTTGTATCGAACGCCATATAAAATGCGAAGTGAGCTATTTTCCTAACACTTGATTTGACTAGTATATATATTTATTTATTTTCATAACCAGAAGAAAAATAGAGGTTCATACGTTCAAATAAGTAGAAGATCATCCTTCCAATTTATGATTCGTTAAGACGATACAAGCTGTTTTATTTCATGTAATCCACTACCAAGATCGACTAGGTACTCCAAATACATATAAGGATTTACCGCCATTTTAGATCAGCATAGATATTTCCCATAGGGTGTTATTTGTCGTCTTCAATACCGTACACACCATACCATAAATCCACGTAGCCTTTGTAAATCCAATTAATCATGATACAATACGTAGCCGCACAAAGAGCATTGGCAAGCCAAACGGTGTACATTCCTGTTTTTGAGTACACTGGGGTCTTTAGTCGTGCCAGCATATGAGAACGATGAATTTTATGGTGCGCTAGAACCTCCCTATGAGCCTGAAATAATCCTTGCCCTGAACGAGACATGCACTTTTTGAGAGTATCATCTAATTATAGTTTGAGGGAATTGAGAAAATTCCTTAGTATGAAAAAAGAGAACAATGTAATTTTATCAGCAATTATTGAGTCGAATGAATCATTAGGTTAGTCCGATTGAGGATGAAAGAATCAAATTATTATTTTGGTTTTAAATGTATGACATAAATAAAAAGAAATAATCTACCGTTCGTTTTTTTTAGGATCGTGAACATCCTCTGATTACCAAAAGGACCAGATGAGAGTCAAGTTTCAGTACGATATAAAGATTAATTTCTTTCAACGCTGTTATTAATATTGTTAACATAAAATCATCATAAAGAAGAAAAAGATATAAATAAAGAGCAAATCAAATCAAAGGATTGTTTGTATGTGTATACATTTTTTTTTAAAGTGCAATGATACTATACCTCCCATGTAATTACATTTACAATATCAGGGAAACCAAGGTAGCCCAAAAGTAAACTTTACTGCAACAGTAGTTAATGCAAATGATATGCCAGGTTTGGGAATAGCCACCTCCATATCCGACTGTTTTGATTTCGAAAAAGGGTTCTTTTGATTTTATGTTTAATTCATTCGATAACAATATATTTAACCACATGCATTTTCAATCGTTTAATGCCGTCTTACCTCTCACCATACCCTCAATCACGCTTCTTTTTATACTATTACATGTTTGGCGCCCATGGATGCATACATCAGTCGATTAGGCATGTCATCATTATTGATTCCATACTGATGGTCATTAAGCACCATGAGTGGTAGCGATAGGTTCGTCTGAATGATTGTTGATTTCCCATAATCCCCGATTTTTTCCTAGTAAAGCTGTTTTGGGCAATAATAGCGTGTATTTCATTTACTGATCGTCTGCAAGTGCTCCAGGTAGTGACTTTCTGAAAAAGACATGACAGCGCGTTCCGCTCCACAACGTCAGCTTCATCCCATGGCCGCCTCGTTTTCAGTCTGTCGTGTGTTTGCTCTCAGATTTCGAATGATCTTATTGGTTGCCAGGGATTTGGTGGCGTGATGGATGGTTTTGACAACCTGACCGTAGGTGTTGTTGTCAAGAGAGTTATCAATTTCATATTACATTAGATGATTACGTACAACGATTTTGTATTTCCTATTGATATTATCGTGGCTACAAATTGGACCCTGCTAGGGCGGTTGAGTTTTATCCCGACGGCGCTGGTCTACGCAGTAAATTCCTGTGTACACGGTGAATTCCTCTTGCTCGTATGACGACAGTATCTTACTAGATTCTTCCCAGAGCCTTATTTATGGCGATAAAATTGTATTGGGGTTGACTTTAGTTCTTTTGTGAGGTTGTTGGTATTTTTCACGTTTACCAATGAAGGGATAAAGAGGGATTGGATTTAATAACTTATACACAGCTAAACAACAGAAATGCTGCGTTTATTAGTTTTGTTAAAGCCGGAGTATAGGAAAGGAGCGGAAACACCGAAACAAATACGAAAAGAAAGATAAAAACGGTATGATACTTAAATATTTAAATTCCTCAGCTAAAAAGACCAGCTTTTTTCTTTCTGAGGAGCGAAATAAAAATTTATTGTCAGAAAAAAAGACAGAGTAAACATATAAATCTTAATATATATATATCTATATAGCTTTCCTATACGGTTTTAATAATACCAGAAAAAATAGGAATAAAAAAGAGTAATGCTACGAAGTGAACAAATCTATAGAAGTATAACCGCAAAGGTTCACAATTAAAAATATAAAGCACAGACGCACCTCCCCATAATTCTATTTTGGCAACAACAACACACACGTTTTTCTGTGTAATCATGAGGGAATCTTTCCACATTTCGTGGTGCACTCTATCAGTAGGAGCTGGTTCAATTGGGGAAATCGAAATCACATGAGTAAACGAAACGTTTCTTCAAATTCGCGCACCTGGTCATACCATAACATCCACGCATCGGGATTCTTTGCCGCGTCGGGCTCTTTTAACTCCCAAAAGCGCTCCGAGTAGTCCTCAAATCCCATTGTGAGGTACTGATGTTCGTGGAGTGTGCGGCCGCAGGGCAGCGGGATATCCTGAAGTCCATTAAGTAAGAACCACACAGACGGTGTGAGGGTTTTATTTTTTGAGTACCGTACCTCATACCCCAGGGCGTACCATATCATCTCTGCCATTGTGTGGAATCCTCGACAGCTGCAGCCGTGTGGGCCGTGGGAAAGGCAAGGATGGGCAAAGTCCTCCATCAGGCGTTGATTATTATTGCGTAAGTAGCGAATTCCTTCCTCTTCGGGGGTGACCAGAAGGTTGTTGGTTAGGCGAACCATGCGAGCGGCAAACAACTTCCTCAGCGCCGGATCCGAAATCTGTTCGTCCAGCGCGGTGGTAATGGAATGTTTGTTAAAGTCTTTCGTCAAGCTCTGTAGATGGGCATGCTCCAAACATCTCCTTCCTTCCTCGGCCTCCCACTTCGCCGCCTCTTTCTGCCTTAATATTTCTAAAATACTTTCCTTTTGATGGGCTTTTTCTTCGAAAAAGCCCAAACGAGCGTGTTTTTCGCAAACGCCCAGCACGACGCGTTTTTCCTCCTCGAACTTGACGAGCTCGGAGAGGTCGGTGGCGATACGCTGCGTCCAGGCCTCGGCGGCCGCACGACGGAGGAGGTGCTCGCCATACAACATCTCAATTTTAACCAAAACGGGGGAATCCTCCTCAAGTACGATATCGGTCAACGGCGGGATAGGCGTCTCTTCTTTTTTTTCACCTTCCCTTTCGCTCGCAGTGTCGTTTTCTTGAATTAAATGGCCTACCACATCGCTGACAAAGGTTTTCACTAGCCGCTCGATCTTTTCGCACATCATCTCGTTGTAGATTTGGCGATTCGTATCAGTTTCTCGTGCTTTCAAGAGGATCTTCTGCAGGCGTGGAATAGCCTGAAGGGTGGCGTGCTTAATTTCCACTGCGATGGCGTGAAGCTTCTCGATCGTCGGTCTGCTGGACATCGTGGAATCTTCATTTTGAGGTGAATACCTCATCAACCCCTGCATGAGTGTGTCGATATCACCTTTAAGCTTCTCTACAAGCGTTACTAACTTTTTATATTCAGTCATTTTATTTTGCGTAAATTTTGAGGGTAAATCCTTTTGCAATAAGAAGTCGAGCTTTTTCAAAAGTCAAACACGATCGCGATTCGTGTTTTTATTGCCCCTTTCATTCACTAACTGAAAGCCGTGCGGTCTGACTATATTTTGAGCTCTAGCACACGCGATGGGGAAAAAACAAACGATCAGCTTTTCTCACCCAAGCACATATATGCGACTCTATTGTAATAATTAAGGGAATATGAGGGAAAGTAAAAAAATCTAATGTTAATCAGAAACAGCTATATTTAGCATAAATGCTATTAATGAACACACATATATATGATATACCATATGAGCATTTTTCATAAGAGCTACAAACTGTAAAGACGCAAACTCAGTGGTGAAAATTAATTAAACCATATCTGTCCTTCGTGTAAAAATACACCTTTAAGTATCATATCTTAAGCTGAAGCTGGAGTCGCTCGCACAGGCAATCAATGAAGTAGTCCTCGTTCGTGATCGCCTCGTAGGAGCTTACCGAGATGCAGAATGGGCTCTCCAAAGTGCTTCCAATTAAACTTTCCGCAGTGTACGCATCGCGCAGGTCGACGATGGATCGCTCATCCCCAATGAAAATATTGTCGTCAAAAAAGACGTAGTAGTTCATGTCTTCTTCGCGCTTAGAGAAGGGGACAGGAAAAACTTTTCCCCCATTTCTTTGTTCTGCAACTTGCGCCCAAGCAGGATAGTAGTCGATCAACCCCCCGACGTTGTTAGATTCTGCGTAGAACTGAATTAATTCGTTATTTAGCTGATGAAAACTAGTTTGTCGAACGTCATAACAATTAGGGAGCTTTCGAAGCTCCACTAGAGTGGCTTCGACGTCGGAGTGATTTATTTTTTCCAAATTCAATGAACCGAACGAGGATATCGACCTCGATGGGCCCAAACACAAATACATCTTTTCGTGATTTCGATACATAGATCCCGTTCGTGGTGGGATGCCATTTTCGCGCATCCGTTGTAGAACGACCCCCTCCGGCCTATACTTATGTTCCCCTTTTATAAATCGCTGCCACTCCTCGAGCACCCTCGGCAAATCCTCGCCGAAGGTCCGAAAGATCAACGTAAAAGGCCAATCCTGGGTGGAGAGCAGGTTCACCAGCTTGAAGAAGGCCGGTATGATGTGATGACCGTCACCACCGAGGCATCGTCGTTGCTCCTCCACGAGGTCTGCATATGGCTCGCCGACTGCCCCCGGTGCGGTGAAGCCCCCGGTCGCGGCGCGTCGGTGAGCCGTCACCTCGGCCCAACGCGCGCGCCGCAGGTCGAGCGGCAGCCCCCTCATCCCCACAGGCTCACCGTAGGTCGCGTCAACGTAGGCCGCGTAGGTGATGAGGGCGGGGGGTCCGTTGGGGGGGGTAGGCCCCTTTGTAACGGGGTCCTGTGGGAGGGGGTCCGTTGGGGGGCGGTTCTTTGGGCCGTAACAGGGCCGCCACAGGCCCGCGTCGTCGACGACGCCATAGACGACACCCGCGGCGTTGCTGTTGAGGACGTCTTCGACGGAGCGACCGCCGGCGGGGTCGACCTGGAGGAGGGTCTTATTGAGGTCCATGTGGATCACCAGGCGGCGCCGGGGACAGTGCGCGAGGAAAGCCCTGGACATCCCGTCTCGCGCAGGAAGAGGGTCCGGGGAAGGTGGGTGACACGATGGAATAACACTGATAAAGAAGAGAAAGCGATGGGTGGGTGACAAGAGACAGTATGTAACACAATAGACATCATGGATACAAAAAGCCTAGGCAATACAGAGGGTGATAGTACAATACAGTACTCATAGAGCTGCAAACAGAATTGCAATCACATACTTCATGAAGTGGAACGAATAGAAAAGGAAAAAAGAAGAAGAACAGTGACATCATCAGAACACTTTTTTATCCTTTTATACCTCAATTTGTGAATCAAACGCCTGGTAGACTAAATCACCTTTTAATTCAAGTCAATAAACGTTCAATGCGATATTGGATTCGCAGCAAGTGTATCCCTGTGATGTGGGGGAAAATTTCCGCAAAATACCACAGTACGTGTCCTACAAAGTATCCAACTAAGTTTATCTTAATCCCTGATATCCCATACATTGCCGTACCAATGAAAACGTAAACAATGGGGAGCATTCGCATTGGAATTTCTATAATTTCCACGATGTTAACATTATGCCTCGGGAGCATGCGGCTGACAAGGTAAAGAAGCATATTTCCTAATACGATGCACAGGTATGGCGAGTCGATCACACGGATCCAACGAATAAAAAGAACCATATTACAACCCAAGAAAAGCAGCCAAGTATAGTCCAAAGAACGTTTAATAAAGAAATGCTGCTCAATCACACCACTCATGTAGATAACCCAGTTCAGATGAAGTAAGGTGTTTAATTTCAACTCCCCAAAGTACAGAAAGGAGGTTATAAAGCGCCAGTATTGCTTTTGATCATATACGAGGGTTGGACTATAGACGAGTTGAATGGGATGCAAAATATTAAAGGTAGTTAGGATTATTAGCAAACCAGAGGTGAGCAGCATCATGGTTGTTATGGGGATAGATCGGAAATCTGGTAGTACATCCATATCTTTCTAGTTCGGAAAAAAAGGGGGAAAAATAGACAAGATGGTTTTTTTTTTTTGCTTTATGTGGAGATCCTTTTCCTTGACCTTCGCCCACAATGTTGAGGACATAAAAAGGTATATTTAGGAAAAAGAAAAATAGTTCTTTCATAAGGAATAGAAAAAGATCAATCCATTTTATTCCATATAGTCTTCCAAGAACTAAATTTTTAATATTCTAATAGTTCATGTTTTATCAAAATCTCTTCTTCCACTAGTAATAAATATGTTTAATTTACCTTCTTTCGCTTCAAGGGAAATAATGGCTACAAACTCCGCCGTTATCGACCACGAGTTAGAAAAGTTTAGATTTGAGAGGTGCATTCGTTATAAGTTTTCAACAATTCAGATTGGCAGAATTAGCTTTAGCTAATTGATATATAACCACTGCTCTAAACTAACGTGTGATGTATTTTACTTGAGATTTGTATATGTGATAGATGGGGTAAATCTTTTTATATTTTTTCCCTTCCAATCAGACCTACATGCCTTTTGCTTTCACTTCAGAGCAGAGAACACTAATAGGAGTGTACGACCCTGTTCTAGTAGCTTTTGTGGTTGGTATGAATTAAACTGAGACCATTTATTATTATCATTATTACAATTCCGAGCCTAGAAAACACTCTTGTAGATATTTTCAGATAACACATGTAGAGACAATGATTCCTATTACAAAAAAAAAGGAAGAGAAAAAAAGAAATGATGTCAAACTGAAATTTTGTGGGAAACTAATTTAATGTAAATAATCACATAATCAAGATCTGATCGGTTCATTTTCTCATGATTCTTTTAAAGAAAAACACTTAAAAAAAAAGTGTTATCCCTCAGATTCGTACAGTTAATTTATTTTATTCGTCTTTTGGAAGGGTTACTTTTTAGACGAAACATGCTGATCTTTTATCTTATTTATCCAATTCTTCATTGTCCTCTCTCCCCCCCACCCCCGGCCCTCCGCTAAGTAGATTGCTCAGAGTTCGCCATGGATGAACTCACTTCTGAAGTTGCTCCCCTTTCTCGATTGTGCAAAGAACGCGCCTCGGAGTCTGACGTATTCCACTCTTCATTTTCTCGCTCAGAACCCTCTTCGTCATCCTCCTGTGCATTTTCTATGCTATAACTAGCGCTGCTTTCCTCATTTCCATCCTCGTCATCGTAGACCTCGTAGTTGCTGTAGCTAGAGGATAGATCGCTGGACACCTCGTCCTCGAAATCACTTTCTGATTCTTGTTGTTGAGGCCTCGGGGAGGCAAATCCTGTAAGGGAAGGGTAAGGTCCAGAAGATGTTGAAAACACCCGCACAACGGATTGTTGATCTTCCAATAAAATAGCCGCACAATAGCGATCGGAGGGGTCCAACACGAACGTCTCGAAGGGCGGGTTCGTTTCCTCGGAGAAGATCACCTCAAAAGAGTAGGAATCCACCGCGGAAACAATCGAAGTCGAGCCATACGAATGCGAAGTCGCTTGGCGGAAGCTGTAAATCACCTTCCCGAGCTGATTCATATGAAAACTAGTGGTTTTACGAAACACAGGGACGGTCTGCACCATACGAAACGAACGAAGATCCCAGACCTTTTCGTCAATCAGCACCATCTGATTGGAGGGGTGAAAAGTACTCGCCGAGGATTCAGTGATGCGATCGAATCGGAAGACAGGCTTTCGACTGCACCGCAGATCCCAAAGCACTGCATCGTGCAGAATAAGTGAAGAATAATAATCAAAAACCGCAGGAGTATTTATATTTTCACCCGCCCAGTTACGATCAACGAAGCTTTGCATCTCCTGCTGTGTTTCAAGGTCGTAAAGTCGGCAGCCTTGTTCATGACTGGAAGTCGCAAGAAGAAATTGGTTATCATGGGAGAATCGTATCGCGCAACAGTTCTCAAGCTCTTGCTTGACAGCTGGCAGCGTCTGACGAGCCATTATTTTCACCTTAAACGATTTACTCACGGCGGCTACTAGCAACTCGTTATCGGATACCTCAAGTGATGCTACGCCGTCCTCATCAAAGAGAATAAGCTGCCCGAGGAGTTTATCGCGATTTTCTTCCTCAGGAAAGGTATCAAAGAACGCGAGGGCGCCTTCTGAGGTTCCGATCATGAGGGTATTACCCCCATCACAGAAGCATATGCTTTCCCCCTGGAGTCCTTCATCCCCACCTGTAATATTAAATATAAACGCAGGGCATTGGTAAATAAGGCGGTTGGTGTAGACATTTGCGCGAAGGGACGGCGTGGTGCCTAGCTTTCGGTCAAGTAAACGGTTCACAACGTTTCGTGATTCCTCTGCTGGGTGTGGCAAGGGCACGTAGACATGTTTTTTCGTCAGATCGAATTGAGGGAGGGTTTCAATCGGGTTCGGGCACTTCTCTTGTTGCTGTCGAAGGTAGGTTCGGATGATCCCATCGAGGGTGATGGCGGGGTCTCCGGAGGCGTGTGGGGTGGGTGCGGGGAGTTTCGCCTCAGCCCGAAGCACCCGCGCGGCGGCCGCGCCCCCCTCCTCCATCTCGAGGTGGTTCGCGATCAACGCCAGTAAGGATTCCCGTGCGTAGTCGATCGTGGCGTGGGCGATGATGCGGCTGCGCCGCTCCATCTCGAGCGGGTCGCCGTGATGGAGGCGTGCGCCGTCGCCCCCCCCTCCCCCGTCTCCCCCTGCGGTGCCCGGGAGGAGGGCCTTGACATGTTCCATAAAGCGCCCGACGGGGTCACCCTCCACCCCGAGCAGGCGTCGGGGCCCAAGCCGCGCCGTGGCCTCCCGTTGAACGCTGGCGTAGCCCTGCAGGAGGTCCTGTGCCTCGCGGTGGACGCCGAGGGAGTCCAGTAACAGCCGGGTGTCCCCGTAACGGCGGAGCACCCCCATCAGCTGCACCACCCGCGCCACCACCGGGAAGAGGTGCAGCTTCGCGGCAAAGGTGGCGTCCTTGGAGAGGCGCAGGAGGTCGAACAGCGTGCGCACCCCGTTCGCGGCGCGGAAGTCGCCACAAACGTGGGTGAAGCCCCGCAGCGCGGCCTCGTCGGCGCCGTCGCGGGGCGGGGTCAGGAGGTGGAGCAGAACCTGCAGCGCGGAGACAGTGCAGGGCAAGAGGTGGTACTCCCGCGTGCAGTTCCGATCCTGCGAGGAGACGTGCAGGGCCTTCACGATCAACAGCAGCTCACTAATGCCGGACTCGTTGGCGTAGGGCTCGATCACCAGAGGACGGACAAAAGGGATGACCGTCAACACTCGTAACACCTGAAGAGCCACTGCGAGAGGCTCCCACGCGCTTTGGGCGAGGTAAAACTTAATACACCGCAGCAAGGTGCGGTGCAAGCCTTCGTCTACAACCTTTTTTAGAGTAGGAAGGTGATCCGGTACCAATAAACTCAGAACATTCTCAATCGACACGTCGGGCAACGTTGGCGTCGGAGAGGCAAAAAAGAACAAAATCGAATCAATAATCCCTAAATCTCGAGGAAGGGCTGTTTGTGGAGAAGCTTTAGTAATCATCGAGGAGAGAACACGATGTTTCCGAAAGAGAACTTTGGTTGAAAGCATTAAATGTGCTATAAGATACGTGTTGAGACATTTTAGAACCACAAGTTGGAGTACGGGGAATACGACATCAAAGCGCTCTTCGGACATTTTCAAAAGGTTCTCTATAGTGTCCATTAGAAGGGTCCCACCACCATGGTTGTCAAAAAACTCCAGAGCGCATGGAAAGCTCAGACAATTAAGCAAAAAGGCACCGGCACTCTCCTGGACATCGGTACTTGAATTACTTTTCCACTGATCAATAATAAATGTCATTATGGGGTGGAAGAATTCCCTATAATTTCTCAGAACTTCTTCAAAAACTGATGTTTTTGAAATTTGTGAAAGAACAATGCAGCACCCGTACACTGTGGACATATCTAATGGGCCATTTATAATTCTCAAAATTTGAGAAGGGCCTCCATGAGCCAGGAAAAATAAGGCTAATTTTTTATGCATAAGAAGCGCATTCAAGACCCAACCTATCCTCGCAACAACTTCTCTCTGTTCTCTGTAATTTTGTTTGGCGTTGCGCATCGAAGGACACCAATTTAAAAGTATGTCAGAAGAGTTTATTTCCTTTGTGATACTGTTATTATGATTTATAAGCACCGTTTCATTTTGTTTCAGGGACTCCATGCTGTTTTCAAGCGACCTCTTGGATTCAGCCAGATCCATAGATTGAATGGCATGAACAGCTGACTCTATAGTTTGGAACTGTAACACAGGTAGAACAGTTTCATGTTGTTGACATAATACGCCGAGAACTGCACAGGTTAGAGTAAATTCAGTCAGATAGAGCATGCTGTTGTCAATGTTCATAGTGTACATTTGCAGGTAGTCATCCCAAGGAACAACCTCTAGGAAGGGAGGGGGATACTTATAACGAAACAAACGGCCAGCCTCCTCATGAGACACATCGATGCTCGTAACCCATCTAACAATCACTTCATCATCTACAGTGAGCCCAACAATTTCCCCATAATCACATCCATTACCTTGTTTGCTGTAGCACCATCCAGGTCCTCGACCAACTTTATCAGCTATACAGGGATGCCATGAAGATAGAGATAATAATGTACTATTATCCTGCTCAAACCACTTTGACTTTTTGAGCATAGGTGAATCCCCTCGTTCTCTGTTACGTTTAACATTAGGGAAGCGCGTTGAAAATGGATCAGCTTCAGCAGAAGTACCATTTATAGATGAGGTGACTGGTAGGGGTGAGTCTTGTACCACTTCGTTGTCAGCTAACTTACTTATATGGACAGTTTTAACTGCGAGGTTCGGCAAATGTAAGCCATCAGGCAAAGATGATCGAGGTACTGACGAAGACGCTCTTTGTGAGCCTTTCCTTGAATTTGCTTCACTATGTATGACTACTGCATTATGTTGTTGGTTTACCGAACTATCTTCATGACGATTAGATTCTTCATTCATTTTCCTTTCAGAAAATTGACCAAATAGACGATGAACTAGGTGGCGAAAACGTTGCAGAAGGACACTTAATGTTCCGCATGTCAATGCGTCATTAATCGCGAGCACATCTTGGTCAAACATGCTGAACATTAGCGATAGAGGTACTAATCTGTTGCGGCGACTTGTTTCTTTTATCACAGAACTACAGAGATCATCCACTGATACTGGGTCTAAATAGTGTTCACGAGATCCCTCAACAACAAAAAGAGCGCAAAATGTTGCATTTAACTGAATCTGGGTCATTTTTTGTTGGAATTCCTTTAATATTGCACGGTAAGGGTCATTAAGAACTTCATCACTATCAGTTTGTTGCTCGAATGAGCGGCTTGTGATTTCACCAAGAACATCACAAAACTCATTATTGTGATGAATAGTATGCGCCAATGATTCGAAAGGAATGCGATCTTGTAAATTTAATGAATTTGAATAAGAATCCGAGCATTTCCCGTGCTCATCGTGTAGGATAAACAAAAGTCTCCCCCATAAAAAATGGTATAAGTTTAATGATTTGCTCAAATTATCAGATTCATTCATGAACAGCTCACCACCACTATCGTTTCCATGTTGAAAATTATCCAAGCGTTCTTTCGAAGTTTTCAACATAGATGAAGTTTTTAGCAACCTCTTCATAAGTTTCTTGACCACAGGAATCGATTTGCTTGAGAAAACAGCGTCAATACTTTCATCTTCACTAAGTGGTGATAGAAAAAAGGTATTGCTTTCTCTGCTGCTACTGATGTATCCAAATAATGAATTACTCTCAGTTCTGCTGGAGGATGACTCATCAGAACTCATAATGTTTTCTTTTGTGCTCCAGGGGAAAATAACTATACCTATATATATTAACTAATTCAATTTCAAAATAAGGATACAAAGTTAGCAAGTGTACTGTGTGTTAGATCTCTACTTATTTATCTACAGTAGTTGAATTTCAAGCACCATATTGTTGCTTGTACAGTTTCATATTCTCATTTTATTCGATATCTGAAAAATAATCAAGTTTATGATATATCTATATATATCATGTGCATTATTCATATTGTTATACTCATATTGGTGTATTATAATAAAAATTTGAGAGGTTACTGTCTTTTGTAAACGTAAAAAAGTGATCCCTTACTCCAATCAGATGACGAGTGAAAGGTGTAGGCTGGGTTAAATGAGGCATCTTTTAAAAGATCATCGTTAATCTTTTGCAAGGTAACTATGCACTTAATAGAAGGTACAGAATACGCAAACGATACAAGCTTCTCCATTAGAAACTTATCAAGAATATTTAAGCGAACAAATATTGTATTAACAGCCTCCTTTCTTAGAATATCAGCACAGTTTGAAAAATCATCTTCAAACCATATGGATTCCTTTTCATAAAAAATTTCAGGATAAAGTTCTTTAGCCCGTTTGGAAGCTTCCTTGGCTGTTTGTATAAAAGTTAAATTTGTTTCCATTCCCACAGTCTTTACGCATTTGGTTTCCGCCAGCACCTGAAGGCATATATTACCGAATTCACATCCTATTTCACAGAAAACAATTTTACGTTCTAGGTCTTCCACTGAGTCTGTTCCAGTACAATTCTTTTTTCCACTATTATTCCTAAAAACTGGAAGCACAGCTGATAACCACATATGACGAATTTCATCAATGTTTAATTTTTTGTATTGTTTATAATCCATGGAATTTAGACAGCTTTTCGATTTATTTGAGCCAACTGAGTCATCTTCAATGTAATTCAAGATCAAATTATCATAAATAACTGGTTGAATTTCCTTGAAGTTTGTGGAACCCATTTTTAGAGTTATAGGTACAAAGCTTGAAGGCATTACATGCTTCGAGCGATTTACGTAAGTAATACAGGCAGTTCCAGTGATACCAAAACCAGCACCCATGAGCAATATAGGGAACACCCTAGGTCTAGAAATAACACGAAGCACTACAACCGTCCCTAGAGAGACTCCCACAAACAGCAGAAATGGCGATGCCATCTACTTGTACCTTGGAAGAGGAAAAAACGGAGGAGTAAAAAAAGGTACTTAGTATAACGATGTACGATTTTTTTTAAATTGGATAGAACTCACCCAGGAGCAGATTCTACCGGCTTTTAAAATTTGTTTTATTTTTCATCATTTTTTTTTAATCCAGTGGGCCTCTATTTTAGGGCGGCGCAAATATTAATAAATAAGTTATGCTCTACTTGTAAAAGGTACCGGGGACTCTTTAAGAAATAATATTGATTCATTAGTTTTGGACCTGGGTAGTTTTATTGTTAGGTTGCCCACCCTGGAGTTAAGTGTTTTTGACATTGGCGTCTGTGGGATGGATAAGTCTTTATATACATTAATTAAATTCACGTTTTTGTGGTGTGGGAAGGCATTCAAATTAACGTAGTTATGAATTAATATGTAAAACGTTTGATTTCCCTTTTTCCTTTTTCTTTTCAACGATCAAGTGGTTTAGATATTTTTATATATTTCTGAAGTATATTTTCCGCATTTTGGAGCTGAGTTGCAGCAATAAAAATGGCAATTTTGTCAACTCTAAAAAATAAAGGCACATTTAGCAGTTATTCATTCAAGTTTTTATGCGCATTTTTAATTTTTAAGATTCTGTTATCGTTTCTTTCCGATAAGTGGAAGAAAAAAAATAGGAGACGATATCGTTCGCATGATAATAAAATGAAGAGGGTATCGTGGAGTCAAATACGTTCCTTACTTAAAATTTGTACTCCTAGAATTTTTTCGGTTGAGTCTGGAATTATTTTTGCATTAACTATTCTCTTATTTCTCCGAACAAGACTCACTTTATTGATAGCTCGAACGATTGGTCAAAATGGGCAGCGTCTTGTTGAAAAAAAGATGAAGGAGTTTATGTTTGGAGTTGCAGATTATGCTCTTTTAGCAATTCCTGGGACCATCATCAATGTGTCGGTCTTTCATCTGAAATCAATACTCCAGAGGCGATTCAAAGAAAATTTACATAGTGCTTTGGAAAGCGAATGTTTTCAGGGAAATAACCTGTATAAAATAGCTACACAACGTACTTTGGACAATCTTGATCATAGAATTCACAATGATGCAAGCGTTTTCTGTGAGACATTAGGCGATTTATTTCTTTCAGTTTTACGACCACTAATAGACGCAGGCATATTATCTTTTAACCTTTCTAAGCTCTGTAGCTTTGATGCTTTAGTACTCTTGATATCTTATTACTTTTTAGTTGCCACAGTGACAAATTCGATAACTGTGGATTTTGAAAGCTTGATAGCCCATAGCCAAGAAAATGAAGGTAATTTACGTGCGAAACATAATCAGCTTTATCAGCATGCAGAGGAAATTGCATTCCATAATGGTGAGGAACTAGAATGTGACCATGCAGATAAAATTTTGAAATCAATTATTAAACACGAGATTCGTATCAAGGAAGCAAAATGGTGGACTGGGTTTTTATATCTTATTTTTGCAAAATATGGTGCATCTTGTATGGGTTATATTGTTTCAGGTATGGTTGTGCTTAACTACAAAGACAATCTATCAAAAACAGAACTTACAAGAATTTATTTACAAACTGTGCAGCTTTATATACCACTATCGAAGGCCATTGGACGATTACTTCTTTTGTATAAGAAAGTCGCAGCAATATGCAGTAGTGCTCACCGTGTGGAGGAATTGCGTGAAATGCTACATAAAATTTCATTATCAAATGACATTCGGAATGTGAACAATATTATTCGTGATGATAAAATAAATGAAATTGATTTGAAGGACGTCGACATCGTTTCTCCAAATGGAGCACTTTTAGTTAAAAATTTGAGCCTAAATATTGTTCCTGGTAGACATGTTTTAATTATGGGTTGTAATGGATCAGGAAAATCTGCCATAATACGAGTTATAGGTGAATTATGGTCACTACAAAGTGGCATTATTAAAAGACCTGCGGCGGAAAATATTTTTTTATTACCTCAAAGAGCTTATTTACCACCAGGAACGCTTCGAGCACAAATGGTGTACCCATTTACAGAGGATAAAGCGCATGCAAATAATATAACGGATAGTGAAATAATGCGTTGTACAACTTCTTTAGGACTAACACAAATTGTTCAGAGAGAAGGTGGTCTCAATGCTGTTAAAGATTGGCATAAAGTTCTTTCCGGGGGTGAAAGACAACGAGTTGCACTAGTGCGTGTTCTTATTCATTGTCCAATTTTTGCCTTTTTAGATGAGTGCACGTCTGCGATCCCTCAATCTGATGAAGTCAATCTTTATAGTGAACTTCAAAAAGCAGGTGTGACGCTTATCACCATTTCCCATCACGAAGCCTTAAAGTCTTTACACAATGTTTTGCTCAACTTAGATGGAAGTGGTACTTACACCATTGTCAATTTATCTTGAGTGGATATATACATATATATACTTATATTTTATTTCTCAAAAAATTGCAATGATAGTCTGTAATTAAATTTACTGCGTACCTTTTTAATAATTCCTTTTTATTAACCACTATATCTTTCCATTTTTATTATTAGAAGATCCACATGCTTTTTCAAAGTTGAAAATTTAATTATTATTGAGTTTTTCTCAAATTATGCGTATTATAGAATCCTAGTGTACGTTTCTATTCGAAGAGGTTAATTTCAAATTTATTTTTACGTTTAGCGTAACAAATATACTTTTGAGTATTCTGAGTTGATTTAACCTATTTAAATCACATACTGGCAAACATATGCAACAGCCTTTTTTTGTGTATAGAGAGATATTTATATTACCACTTCATTAGTTTGCCTAATTAATGATTAAACTTGCGTTTATTTGGAAAGAATAGCATATAGTGAAATGTCGAAACGGAAAGGCCAAATTTAATTTTAATAATAATAATAAATCTAAATATGATATGGAAAAATGCATAATATCATAAATTGTACATTGTGGTGCAGCTAATTAAATTTACAATTATACCACATGTTGTTAGCCATGTATGGGAAACTGACAAGGCTAAAAAGCTTAAAGTTAAAAAAATATTACTATTTAGTTTAAAGAAGGTTGAGCTTTATATTTTCACAATAATACAATGATCATTAACATTTCTATTCATCTATTCCTTAGATTTTTTAAAATAGTACATTACAGTTAGGACATTTTTTCATATATTTCTTTTGCTTCTACTAGGAAAGATGTCATTGTTTTACAATTTTAAGTCCATCACGGTTGTTCCAACCTATAAGGACTTTATGGATATTGTGTTGTCCAAAACACAGCGCAAAACTCCAACAGTGGTGCATAAAGGTTACCACATCTCAAGAATTCGTCAATTTTACATGAGAAAAGTGAAATTTACGCAGAAGACTATCAACGAGAAGCTTACTTATATTTTACAGGAGTTTCCGCGTATGGATGGCATCCATCCCTTCTATGGCGACCTCATGCATATTTTATACGATAGAGATCATTACAAAGTTGCCCTTGGCCAAGTTGGAGCTGTACGTCATATGGTGGACAACATAGGGCGCGACTATGTTCGTTTACTCAAATACGGTGATTCTCTTTACCGCTGCAAGCAACTAAAACGAGCGGCTTTAGGTAGGATGGCTACTGCATGCAAAAAATTAAACAGCGCCTTGGTTTATCTTGAGAAAGTTCGCCAGCACATGTCTCGCTTGCCCTCTATAGACCCTAACGCACGAACTCTTTTGATTACAGGGTTCCCGAACGTGGGCAAGTCTAGTTTTATGAACAAAGTGACACGAGCCAATGTAGAAGTTCAACCATATGCATTCACCACCAAGTCGCTTTTTGTTGGCCACACTGACTACAATTATACAACCTGGCAAGTCATCGACACGCCCGGCATTCTGGACCACTCTCTCGAGGAGCGCAACGTCATTGAGATGCAAGCCATCACCGCCCTTGCCCATCTCCGTGCCTGTATTCTATTCTTCATGGACCTCAGCGGGCAGTGTGGGTATTCCATCGAGCAGCAGGTCTCCCTTTTCCGCTCCATTGGCCCCCTCTTCGTCGGGAAACCCGTTGTGGTGGTATTGAACAAGTCCGACGTCTGTACGATTGACGATGTGGCGGCTTCGGAACAAGCCCTGATTCTCTCTGCCGTTGAGGCTTCCCAGGCCCAGTGGCTCACCACGAGTACTCTCACAGATGCAGGGGTGGGGAAGCTCAAGCAGATGGCCTGCGACACCCTCCTCGCCCACCGCTCCGAGCAGAAGGAGGGCTCCGGGCGGTACCAGGCAATCCAAAATCGCCTCTACTGCGCCGTCCCCACCCCGCGGGACGCGGTCGAGCGGGGCTCTCACATCCCCGCGAGTGTGCAGGCGGAGCGCGCGGACGGCGCCCCGCCCTTGGTCCGGCGAAAGACTGAGCGGGATTACGAATGGGAAAACGGGGGGCCCGGGTGCTATCAGGCGAATGAGCGACGGACCTGGGATTTGGAGGACCCGGAGTGGGTGGAGGATATCATCCCGGATATTATGGATGGGCGGAATATTTATGATAATATCGATCCCGACATCCACGACCGCCTCCTTGAGTTGGAGGCGGAGGAGGAGGCCCGGCTGGAGCAGCTGGAGCTGGAGGAATCGAACAGGAAACCCCAATACGAGCTCGATGACAACACCATCGAGGCGGTGAAGTTCATCAAGGACAAAGTGAAGGTGCTGAAGATGGAGCGGGCAATGAAGAACCCGAGCATTCGCCGTACCCGACAGCAGTCCATTGCTGTCAAACGATTTAATAGCCGGACGGGCAGCCAAGACGCGCGAGGGGGAGATTCGGAAGGCGTGGGCGCGGCGTCTCCTTTATCCTCTCGAAAACGTGGACGCTCGATGTCAGTGGCGCAAGAGGCCTTAATGCGCGATCGCTCAGGATCTACTCATATTACGACAAAAACAACGCGCAGCCTTAGCGGACGCTCTGGGCGAACCGATCGAAGCCTCAGCACCACCCGTGGGGAGGGATTCAAGGATGTGAACGAGAAACTACGCGCGGTGAAGATTAGCAAAGTAAAGGCTCGCCCCCTTGCAAGACAGGCGCGTAAAGGCGAGGCTGATCATCACGTTCCGAACCTCCGCCCGAAACATCTTTTTACTGGAAAGGTTAAGAGTAATGGTGGTCGGGATCGCCGCTAAGCTGCACTTGGCTTTTCATTATCTTTTTTATTTCCGAGATGATCCGTTTTCATTTTTAGTTAAATTAGAAAAATAAAATTATAATAACAATTAAAAGTGTGTGTGTTATCTGGGCCTCGAGTAATTGTAATGCTTTGGTAAAGTTTATCGTCGGGATGGGGAAGAGGGGGAGGAAAAAAAGTATCTGCAAAAGTATTTTTTTCCCTCTTGGTATGATTTCATGAATTCATATTCTTGAGCAAGGCAAATTAAACTTCATCGCCGGAATTCCTCTATTTTTTGAAACGAAGTAGTGCATAGCATGTAGCGATGTGCCTCTTCATGCCGTAAAAATTTTCCCCCTTTTTGGCGTATTCAATTGAACAAGCATATATTGAGTAGATGAGAGTAATTGTACTAAAAAGGAATGATAATTAGTTAAAGCTACTGAGTAAATTTTGTTGAAATTTAAATTAATGCGTAATGCATCCGTGGCTTATATCTGCTTAAAGATACTGGACGTTTAAATACTCAAAAAAAAAATTAGTTCAATTATGTATAGATTTTTATTTGCACTTAAAATATTTAACGACACCCAAAATTTACTTATTTCCTTTATTTCGCTTGGACTATACTGCAGTATTGGTGTTATTAGGTGTTGTTTATCACTCTAGATAATGTCAGTTTTGAATGATGGACGGTTTGTTTTCACGGACAAAAAGGGAAATATCTACCTCGAATCAAAAACGGCTAATGATTGTTTTAATCTTCTTTACGGTAGTAGAACTCTCGCTCACGCATTCAATGAGGAAATTAGTCTGGTTGCGCTTGTATGCCCCCTCATCGACGCCGCTCTCGAAAGTTCACCCACTAACGATGATCCTTCACGATCGGTTCTGAAGGTTTACCGATTTGACGACGATAATTTGACTGAGCTGCTAGATGAAGTGGAAACCCCTTTGGCGTTGAGTGTACTTTGGGTCAACCCTGGATACTTAGTCGTCAGCAACCCCGATAACGTAACCTCTGTGGTAAAGTTTTCGAAGGATAAACTAAAGGTAGTGGTGCGGGATAAATGTCTTTACCCATTTGTTTCCCACAACCTCCTAGGGCTGCTGCCGGCGGATTCATCGCTTGCTTATCTCTGGGATGTCGATCGAGATAAAAAAGTGGATACCATCACATTACAAAATACACGGAAGCGAGGAAAGAAAAAGACCATACGTGGCTCGTGCTGCTCTGGAAACTTTGCCGTTCTTGCGTATGAGGACGGTACGGCGAGTGTTCTCTACATTCTTGGCAATTCTGCCCGTCTGCTTTCACCCTCACCATTAATTTCGTTTTCGCATTCTATCCCAATGAAAAATTCGCAAAGCGAATCCGAGGCCTCGGCCAAAAACCTGTGCATTCATCCACTTTGCACCGCGCTCTCATCCTCCACCATCGTTGTGGGTGTGTGTGGAGGGACGGAAATCTTTAAGCTTAATTACAAGAGTGGGAATCTTAAGGTGGAGAGTCATAATAAGCTTGATCAGGGGGAGGAGCTTGCGGCCATCAGTAAAAAGCGATGTCTGGTGCGAAAAATGGACAAGAACAACGAGAAAACAATTACGTTTACTACATATCCATTGTCTACCATCGGATCTCCCAAAGTTGAGGTTGACCAAGTGGGGTCTGTGGATACAGACCTGAACGAATCGACCAAAAAGAAAAGGAGGCGCCGAAGTAAAAGAGAAAAATCAATTTTGGAGGTTCAAACACCTGATGATCTGAATAAGAATATCGCTGGCGCGAACTATTTGGTTTACGGTACCGGAGCCACCATAAGTATGCTCTTCGTCGGCGTCCTTATTACTTTTTATATGAGGAGGCGCTAGAATTTTATTCCTTTTCTCTGATAATATCATCATTCAAGAGTCATTTTTTCAAACGGAAGTTTATTGATGGTATATTATATATATAATCCAGGATAGCCTTGCGATGCTTATGTAAGCTTCTACAATAGGGGTTTTGATTACTTGAATTTCTGAGGATATGGGTTTACTTCAAGGACTTCTGTTCTACACTATATCAATTTATTGAGCCGAAGTAATTGCAAGGTCAGTAATTGAAGGTAGAGAGACCAAATGGCCATCCTTCTGCTATGGGGTTAAAAGACCCATTATTTGTGCTAATGTTTTTCGTCTTTGTATACCTTATTCTGCATCTTTTTTATCGTCAAAAGTTTCTTAATGAAGGATTGGTAGGTGCTATTGGTGTTAAATCCTAGTGAAGTCGTTAAAAGTGTTTAAACAGATGTGTAGGGTAGAGTGCAAGCTTTCTGAAAATCTCAGTAAGTCCGTATAGGGACTTGCAATACGTCTGTACAAAGGAGGAAGTTCAAGCAGTGTCCTTTCCTGTATTGTGTTTAGATCGATAATGGTTTCAAAAAACCCTTTTATTTGGAGCAATTGTTTAGAGTTCAAATTATATCTCTCTATATACCTAATGAATAGATGTGTGCGCTTTTTTTTCAATAGGTCCATTTTTTCTCATTCCCTCTTTATTTTGTTTTACTTTCCCCTTTACCATCAACGACAGGACTTCACACGTTGTCCAGAGGGAATCCTCATTATTCTGTGTCTCCGAGACATTCAATATATAAATATATATATATATATATATAGATAGATAGATATTTTCTTATTTTGTTAAATCGTGTTAGGTCTGTGTTTTTCTGAGGATGTCCAGCCAGGAGTCTCTCAAAAGCGCCATGCGTGAGGCCTTAGAGGCAGACGGGACAATAAGCCAAATGAAAGCAGAGCTTCGCGCGGCTGTCTTTCGGCGAATTTCCGCCAATCCCACCCTCGAGGGTGGGGTTAACGAAGGCATCTCCCGGCCCCCGGATCCGCCGGAGAATTTAATCCTTCACGAACTCATCAAAGAATACCTCGCGTTTAACGGCCTCGAGCACACCCTCAGCGTTTTTCAATTGGAGGCCCAGGTGCCGGATAGCCAGGTCCCGCGGAAGGTTTTGGCGGTGGAGCTGAACTTGGGAAGCGCGCCGACCACAATCCCACTTTTGTATTCCATCCTTCACGAATTGCGTTTATCGCGCGATATGACGCAATAGGCTTTTATTATTATTACTTTTAGTTTGCCACTCCTCCTTTTTTTGCTGTGTGTGGGGGGGGAGGGGTTTGGTTGTTAGCTATAGATGTTTTCAATCAACGCATTAGGGAGGCTTCGGGCTGAATTCATTTAAAGTCAGTCCTAATTGCGTAGGTATTGTCAGAAGGGAGGGATAAGTCTTGTATTTCCTGTACGAAAAGGACGTATGTGTAGGGGGAGGGGGTAGAGTTTAGCCACACATTATGTGAGCTGAGAGATGGCCTTTATTAACTCATAGCAAATAGCATGAGGGACTTATTACCATCTCTATATATCTGTATTCAGATGGAACGCTCGATTTGTCGATTCGCCTTTCAATTGTACGATTTGCTGCTCCACAGATAGTTATTTCCAAAATTGGACTGATCTTTAAACGTATACACTGTCGATCGATATCCGGATTTATTGAATGTCCATCTTTTCTTTCCATATCTTTGTGCACATAAACTGGATTACTGCATGATAGAAGGTTGGTAATTCTATGTCTTGGCTTGTCTTTCATATAGTTGAGCCGTTGTCAACTTTTTTTCGTACACAAAAGGAAGGAAGGGAAGTCCTTCGCAGTTTAGTGGGTCTTTAAACGAGGTTTATGATAAAGATTCTCTGAATTAACTTCGACCTGAGGGGGAAAATCAAGGCTATCTAAATCTGCTTGATTGATACAACTTGGTTACGTGGTCTTGAATTTCAGTTTCTATGCTTTCTTAAGTTTTCGTTTAGATTCCCAAGAAGAAGACATAGTATTAGATCTCAAGAGGGACCTCTGGAAGCAAAAACTTTAAGTAGGGGAATCAAATTTTAATTATGTTGAAAAATGACCAGATTTTTGATGTCTTGCTTAACCTAAAATACACATCAAAGCAGCTCACGAAACATTCTAATAAAGCGGAAAATGCCAGTGAAAAGGAAATGAACAACATCAAAAAGGCGATTGAAAAGGGTAATACCGAAGCCGCCCGTATCTATGCTGTGAATTCTATTCGAAAACGCAATGAAAGCCTGGACTACCTTCGTCTTGCTTCCCGAATAGACGCAACGGCGTCACGCATCCAGTCAGCGATAAAAATAAATGAAACTGTAAAGTTAATGAAGAACACGGTGAAGGGTATGGATATAATTATGGAGTCACTGGACCCTGTAAAGATCACAAGGCTCATGGATAAGTTCGAAAAGCAGGCAGGAATCCTAGAGGTGAACACAAGTACCATGAATGCCGCGTTTGAGAGCACTTCCGAGGGCGCCATCCCGGTGGATCAGGTGGATACTTTATTAGAGCAGATCGCGACGGAAAATAATATTGATATTAGCACGAAGATGTCGAATGGACCGTTGAACTCTATACTACATGAACACATATCTGCTTCTCAAGAGGCTGAAGACGATATTGAGAGACGCTTGAAAGCTTTACAATCGTTATAAGCATGAGATGTCCTTGTTCTCACCAAGAGGCTGAAAGTGTTATTTTTAGAGGAGTAAGATTTTTGCCCTTATCTTCCTGTATTCCGGACATATCATAACGTGACCCCTTAGGAGAAGTTAATAGGTTTTTATGCAGTTGGTCCTTTTTTAGATATATTATTATTATTGCAGTAGTGTAGTACCTTTTATTCAAAAGTTTTTCATTTTTGTTAATAATATCTTAGTCCTATTACTTGCTGAACGTATGTCTTACCTTTTAACTGACATTCTGATTATCATGTATCCTCTTTTATTTCATCCATATATTTGGGCAATTCGTTTCCATCCCAAAACTCAAAAGCGTCTTCTCGTATCTTCCTTATATAAATTTTTTTTTAACCCTTCCCTCCACTCCCCCCAAAAAAGTAGTCATTTCCCGAATAGCATTCCTAACATGAATAGAGGAAACAAAAGACAGGTGCGTGAGACCAACCCCGATTTGGAGCCCCGCCGACGGGTGGAAGGGGATGGAAAAGGGGACGTCTCGGCCCAGGAGCTCGCAATGTCCGACAGTGAAGGGAGCTACACCACTGAGAGCACCATCGATCCCCACGAGGTCGAACTCCCCGAGGAGGAGGAGGAGGAAGAGGAGGAGGAGGACGACGTCGACTATGCGGAGTTCCGAAACGACTCGGAGGTGGCCCTGCGCCAGGCCTTT
>HF955211.1:143724-181959 GCA_000982615.1 Phytomonas sp. Hart1 | reverse complement strand
GTAAACCTCCGGCGGGCCGCCGGGGACCCGCGGGGTGGGGGAGAGCAGGTCAGACTCCTGCGAGAGCTCGGGCGGTGGCTCGAAGACCCACGACACGTGATGCGCGCGGAGTGGGCGCGGTTCCTCGAGCAACGCGTGGAGCTTTACGGGAAACAGGAGCATCCCCACGAGGATGATCTCCGCGTGGCAGTCGACATGATCTCGATTCTTCTTCGAGGCCCCGCTCCGCAGACCTGCCCGGCCCTTCCAAGCATCGCTCTTCTGCTTAAATGTATGGCGGAGGGTGAGATGCTTGACTGGATCGAGCGCGAAGCCCTCTTGGAGTCCCTTTTTCAGCTCCTCAAGGACGAACTCCTCCTGCGGAAACAGCCGAAGACTCTTCTTAGCATCGTCGAAGCATTTCAAAGCGTTATCGCTGCTGATAGCAAGGAAAGTGAAGCGAGGATCCTGCCAGAGGGTGTCCAACAGGGCGCCGTAACGAGCATCTCCTCCAGGCTCGTAGTGTTGGGCATCACCCCCGTCTTGAATACACTTATACAGCGCTTGATTGATCTTAAGGTCAATGTGGAGTCGAAGGCCGAGGTTGAGGTAGTGCGGCTTGCTATCATACGCACTGTGTGCGGTGTTTACCGTAATCTAACTACAGACTATATCTATCATCTTCGTGAGGTTGGGACGGTGGAGTTGCTTTTGAAGGTTTTGGAGACTACAGCCACTCATTCCGGCGTCGTGGTGGCTGCTTCCCGGGTTTTGGTGAAGTTTGTTTTCAACGCGGACTGCTTACAGGGACTTCGGAAAAATAATCACGTGATCTCGGCGGCTGCCACCGCGCTGGCGCACCAAATTCGTCTTCACCCATCAGGGCAGACGGGCCTCGCGGAGGATCATGAGCGGGGTGAGGAAAATGAAGCGTCTTACCTGCTTCTTTTAGTATCTCGTCTATGCAGCGTCATTGGGTTAGTTGTTCAGGGATCGGCCTCGAATCGAGAGTACTTTGTGCAGAACTATGCAAGTTTGCTGACGAAGCTTGTAAGCCGATTTATGGAGGATTTGCCACCACTGAGCGGCGGCACGGGGGAGGAGCAGGGTGAGATGACGGTTGTGCAGGGCGTAGTATGGATGGTTGGGTTGGCGGCCACGAGCCCAGACTGCGATATAGGGTTCATCATGCGGGTTGCCACCATGCTTGTGCGATATCTGAAGGATCTAGAGTTCACACCGGGAACACGACTCAACGCCATTTATACGCTTATGTGCATCAGCAACCTATCCTGCCATTTCCACCGAATGGAAGATGAGAATCAAAGCAGTGACGCGCTTCTCGAGCTTTTCAACACTTTAGGCCCCGTTTTGGCGGGGTTCCTCTTCGATAGTGATGCCGAAGCCACCCTCGAGGCCACCCGAGTGTTGGGCAACGTATCGTACACCAGCGCAGGTCGTGATTGGATGGAAGCTAACCGCTGCGATGAGGTGGTAGTGATTTTTGCCGGACATGAGGACCTACGAATTGTGTACAACTGCTTCGGGATACTTCTCAACCTCACTGCGGCCACGCACTGCCGCGTCGTTGATGACCCTCAACTTCTCAAAATGCTATTACAGCATACCGATCGCTATACCAACCGGGATAGTATCAACAAGGCTTCTGTGAAGGAAAGCAGGCGTCTAAGTCAGCTGCAGGGCTCCGGGGGTGAGGTTCATGCGATTAACAGCTTTTCATCACTATCCATATCCAATTTGCGAGATGCCAGCTCTTCCACCACTTCTATAGATGCGGCAGAGGCCTTGGCAAGCGATTACGCAGAGCAGACGGCGGGCTTGGTGGAGAAATTGCTCATGAATGTTAAAGGTTTGTTGGTGTACGCCTCACACGAAGAGGCTGAGGAGTCTGAGACGGAGTCGTGAAATTACATTTATAGAGAAGCTTCCGCAGGGGAAGAAAGCACTTGTAAATTTTATGATTGCGGATAATGGAAAAAAATTAGACAGTATTACTCCTGTATATCTATGTATACTATGATACTTAAAGCTATTTAAGATGTGGCACTGATTTTGTAAAAGAGGGGCATCCCTTTGGTTTTCATGCTGATTTATTTATCTGTTTACACTAGATTCGCCGTGGGTTTTCACGGTGGAGTAATATATAATCATATATTTACTCATAATTTTTAATTCATCGTTGCTATTTATGATTATTTTATTTTAATTATATTAGTGCTTTCCCGATGCATATTCTTTCCCGCCTGAGGCTACTTATTCTATCTGTTTCACTTCCATTTTAAGGCCACAAAGAGGGTTGTTTCGTGTTAAAAGGTATTTTTTCCCTTTCTTTTTTTTTTTAGTAAAATATGACGATTGTCGGTACTGGCAATGCCAATCACGATTTGCCCGAGGCATTCGTGCATCTGAAAGAGACCTTCAGTTTTCTTGACCATGAGCGAGAGGACGTGCAGAAGATGGCTGTACAAGGAATCGCTAGTCTGAGTAAAGATGACAAAACTCTTTGGGCTTTTATGTCATCACCAGAGTACGGTCCTCATGCCATCGATACTCTACTCAAACATTTTCACCCCGGTAGTGTAAGGCTGGTGGGGAATATTCTCACCATTCTCATTAACTCCGCAGCGGACGGTGCCTGTGCGGAGATGTTGGTAGCACGAAAAATTGTGCGGAAGTCGATGCTCTTTCTAGATGGGATGGAAAACTCCTCCCATCCAAAGCCCTTCAAGCGCAGCGTGCAAGAGATGATTCTGATGCTGCTGAACAATCTTACCGCCAGCCACATCTCCGCCGTAGATGACCTTCTGCAAAAGGGCGATGAGGCGATGCGGGGCTTCTATTTGGGAAGGCTACATGTCTATTACATGTCGACGTCTTCAGGCGCCTTGGAAGGGGCCAAGGATGCGGCCCTGGAGGAAAACGCCAAGGCTGACGAGGCGGCGCCCCCACGGCGTGATTTTGCTCGGTGGATTCTGAGCATCCTGCTGAACCTCACGCGTAGTTTAGACGGGCAGCAGCTTTTGCTGGAGGATGAGGAATGGCGGGGGGCGCTTTGCGAATGTCTGGAAGCATCCCACCCCCTCACCCACCGTCGCCTCGCCTCGGAATGCTATCGCAATTGCGCGTGTTCGCAAAAGCCACAATACGCCATGCTTCTGCAGAGTGGGAGCCTGCGTGCGGCGGTGGGGCACCTAGCCTCTGGAAAGGAATGCGATTCGGCCGTGCAAATGTGTTATGCAGAGCTCATCGCGAGCATGCTGGAGTCTGTGGAAGGGGTGGAGCAGCTGGAGGGGATGAACGCGAAGAAGGCGTTAGGCGCGGCGGTGCTCGCATCTCGCGCCTCAAGGGATGCCGGAGCCGTGGTCGAGAACGAGGGATCATCAGCTTCAGAACCACATGTCAAGGGCTGCTTCGCGCCAGACGTCTGTGAGTTCCTGGAGAAACATGTGCTTCTTTATATGGATGACATTGTTGATGCCTATTTGCCCCCTAATTGTGGTGATATGGACTAAGTCGTTGGTATTTGTACACATGCATACACATGGTAGTCCTATAATTTAATTTCCGACCAATTACCCCCCTTTTATTAATTATAAGAGAGTAATAAATATAATAAAAATTAAATGTAGAGTACTTGGTGACTGATGAACGATTTCACGTTCTCCTCGTTTTGGTCCATCAATATGCTCTTTTTTAAAATCCCTTTGCCGAGGTAGGCGTTTCCTATCTTTCCTGTTGTACAAAAGAAAAAGAAGGACGAATAGGGAATCTTATGAGTTCTATCTTTTCCGTTCTTCACCGTAGTGAACGGTTGCTACCGGTTGACTCGGAGGATATTCTGAATGCTTCTAATCAGTACACCGTCCTCTGTGTAGATTCACAGAAGTTGCCCAAGCTCTACGAGCACGTGAACATGTATTGGCAAGAGTACAAGCAGCGCCATGGATCCAATTGCATGATCCCGTCAACTCGTGTTCCGGTGCGATCAACCAACTTTCCCGAAGTCACCGGCCTCCACAAGGACGCCACGGAGGAGGCGGATACCGACCCCCATTCCCCCTTTGTTTCGACCTCACAACCCCCCACTTCGGGCCCATCCGCGCCCACGCCATCAATTCCCGCGCCCTCTTTGAGCCCCTCCTTTGTGGAGGCGGACGCGCTGCGATTCACGGCCTGCGCGAGGGCCGTGCGGCTGTTGTCCCCTTATGAGCGCCTGATGTGCCCGACCTTACTTTTTAGCCCGCTCTATGCCCTCCATCCTCCCTCTGTGGACGAGGCAACCCCCACCTCGATGGCCTTAACCGCCATTTATCAGGTCACCCAGGTCGCCGTATCACGCTGCCTTCCCGTCCAGGAGGCGCTGCTGTTCTTTTCCCTCAGTCTAGTCTATCTGGAGGCCGTCCTGACAATCAACCCAGACGACGCGCCTTTCCCCGAGGGCGAGGCCGCCAACGGGGCCGAGGCGCCGGAGAAGCCCCCTCGTACTCTCGTGGATTTGTCGCGACGGCTTCGGGCGGTGGTGGGCGGCTTCGGCCTGGCGCCCGGCCCGACGTCGTCAGGCCGCGTTCCGGCCTCGAATGGGACCCTGGAGCTGCTGAGGCTGGCGGCCGAGGAGTGGTACGCCCGGCGGACGCAGTCGGTGAGTCTGGGGAACCCTTTCGGGGACCGCGCGGTGGCGCTGGCGACGCGGGACCTCCTGCGCATCGCGGCCTGGCGACTACCCATTGAGGACGAAAAAGCCTCCGACAGCCGTCGGGGGGGGACTTGGGGCCGAAAAAACAACCCCGGCGGTGGTGGGGGGGGAGAGAGAGGGGCGCTGTTCGAGCCCTATGAACCCCGCGATAAGCCGCAGAAGGCGCATGCCTTCCATCTCCCCCCGTTACCCCAAGATCCGATTCTGAGCTTTTTTGTCCCGACGTGGCAGCGGGTCTTGACAGGGTGCGTGCGGGACCTGACGTGGCTGCGGGAGCTTCGTTCGGTTCTGATGACGGAGGCCGGGAAACAGTGCGAAGCGTTAATTCACGGATCCCCCACAGCGGGCTGCCCGGCCTTGCCGACCTCCTCGTCGAGTACGTCGTTTGTCGTGTACGGGCCGATGGACAGGAAGCTGAGATGCAATCACGCGGCGGGATGGTACGGCTTCGAGGGTGCACTCCTGCGCTGCGGGGCGTGGATTCGCACCGGAGGCCCGTCGGCGCCCTCTGGCAGCCCCATAACTTTTCAAGACCCCGCGCTCGGGCTGAATTCGACTGCCCGAGAGGCTTCACCAGAGCTCTTCGCGACCGCAGAGGAGTTGGCCGACCTCGTGAATCGTCTTGGCATCGTTCTGAAGGGTGGAGACCTGACGGTGCTGACATTGCCGCGGCAGGAGGCGCATCTGGCCCTTCGCGCGATGCGGTCGGATCTGCTGGACGCCTATCTCGCCTGCAAACGGGGAGGGCTACAAGAGCTTCGTCTTCGGGCCACCACCGACGGCCTTGTTTTGGCTTACATCCGAGATAACGGCAGCGAAGTGAAGATCGGGACGCCGGCCCAGATCGTCGCCGCGGGGGCCGAACGTCGGCGTCCGCCCGAGTGTCAAAAAAATGGCGATCCCTCCCCTCTTCACCTTGGGGGCCGCCCCGCGCTGCTGCTTCAGAGGGTTTGGGAGGGCGGCTACGAGGAGGCCGCGACCCTTCTCCGCAGTGCCTGCGGGCGGCATAAAACGGCCAGTTGGATCCCGCTCGGCCCTTCTCTTCTTCGTGATCCCTTTCGAGAGGGTGAGGATGGGCCTTGTGAAGCACTGGCGGTCAACCGCGCGGGCCAAAAGGGGCCACCCTCCGTCCGCGCTTATTCCCTCCTGCGCGCAGAGGAAAGCGCTCTTTTGCGTGTTCTGAGTTGCCACCCTTATTATTACCATATCATCGGCTGCGGGGTGCGGAAGCTCGCCGTTCGCGACCCCGACGCCCAGCTGCTCGTCCAGCGCGTTTGCGGGCTTGTGGTGGAGCTCCAGCTGCGGGATTGCTATTCGGGGGCGCATTTGGAAACCCTACGGACGCCCATGCAAATTGGATTCACATCAAAAGATTATCGCCCGATGTCTCCTTTACTTCGCGCGACCGATTCTTCTTCCAAAGGGGCCGGGTGGAGTAAGCTCCAGACAATCCGTGAGCACGTGCACGGAATGCTAAATCATTATTATACGGCCCTCAAACAAGAGACCACGAGTCGGAAGAGAAAGCGTGAACGGCAAGAGGCAGATCCCCACCACGAAACTTTGAAAGAAGCCAACAAACCCGCGATAACGTTGGGAGCAGAGGGGGGGCGAGGTGACAGGGCCCTAGACTTCGATCATGCGGAACCTTTTACCTTGCGTACGCACTTGTTTGAGGTCGATCGAGCGACCATCTTCTACGTCGTGCGCCACCACCCGCGGTACTACAGCCAGATAAGAGGATGCGGTATTCGTGAGATTTACATCTCCACGAAGTCCACATCAAAGGCCCCAACGACGAGTTGGGCGTGTGATGCCGCAGATTGTCCTGCCGAAGGGGGACCTTTGGAATCGAGACGCGGGTGGATTACGAGAAACGCGCGCCACAGGGCTGGCGACGCGGCCGGTGATAGCGGGGAATCAAAGGGCATTATGCACCACCCAAGTCCTGATGCCAATGGGCGGATCACTGAAGTGCCTACTTTTGTTATTGAGCGTGCATGTGGCCGCTTGGTAGAGGTTGATTTTGAGGAGTGTTACTCAAATGAGCCACCATTTAGGCTGCACCAACGCCAAATTATTGTTAAAGGTCCACTTAATCAGACAAAACAATCGAATACAAGACAAACTCAATCCAATATACGATAGCTAAGACATTGGAAGCAACAAAAAGACAGTTAGTCTGGGGTTGTCACAACGTTTTCATTCCCTTTGAATTTTAGAAAGTTATCCAGTTTGGGGTCTTGAAACTTTTTAGAATCCTTCCCCGTAGTACGATTTATTTTATACATCCACATTGGCACAAGGTGTGTAGTCATTTGTTTTCCCCCATGACTGCAATTACTTAAGTCACTTTTGATATCATTACATTCATATTTTTCCTCATTTTAAAGACTAAGCTATCGAAAACATGTGAGCAAAACAAGATCCATTTGCCATATAGTTTTTATTAATATTACTATTG
Organism: Phytomonas sp. Hart1; assembly: GCA_000982615.1. Taxonomy (NCBI): domain Eukaryota; phylum Euglenozoa; class Kinetoplastea; order Trypanosomatida; family Trypanosomatidae; genus Phytomonas; species Phytomonas sp. Hart1. Next base: position 174,802 of record HF955211.1, on the reverse strand, counting down.
TTTAATACTTTTATTTTCGAAAAAAAAATTTCTATTAAGAAAAGTTGGAACAACATTTAATACTTGGCTTTTTTGTTCATTGGGAAACGTTCTTCTTCAGTAAAAAGGATATTCTTCTGGAAGAAAGAATAAAGCAAGTTAACAATAACAACTAAAGTAGTCCAACTAGATATTCAAAACAAGAATTTCATCCGAAAGCATTAATATCAAATTAGTTCTTGACTGCGATTCTTGCAAATACTTCGATACCAAAGTCGTCAATAGCTCTCGTGCCAATCCACAAAACAGAGTTCCAATGACGAATATTAATACCAATGACACCAATAAAATCACATCCAAAGGCAACGCACTTGCTACACTGACTTTCTTTATTGATGGTATGTCGTGCACGTCGTGTGTAATGTTAATTTGTAATGCGTTAAAAGAGAATGGGAATGGCATCCACGAAGCTAAGATTGAATTTTCCGATCATCGTGCGGAGGTAACCATGGAGAAAGGAAAAGAAGAGACATCAACGCATCAAACAGCGCTTGCTATGCTTCAGATTGTGAAAAATCTTGGCTATTCTGTCAGGGACGCTACTCTTTTTGATTCTCAACTTGGCAAACGAAGTTTTGTGAATTTAAATTCTCTTCATGATGGCGAACCTTATTCTTATCATGAGGCAGTACAGAGTGGGAAAAAAGAGAAAGAGCACGCCAACACCAAGTGTGAGCCCTTCTTTGAGCCGCCTACAGTCTCACATGCATCCTCCCCTAAACCACATAACTCCCAAGTTGTCAAAGAGACCGAAACCATACTAATTAATACGTTTCTTTGCGAAACGCGGATTTTGATTGAGGGGATGTCGTGCGCGTCGTGCGCGGCGCGTATTGAGTCTCGTCTTTTGAAAACACCTGGGGTGGAAAAAGCCTCCGTGAACTTCACAATGCTCTCGGCGAGTATCCTGCACGCACCAGCGGAGCTCCCTCTTGAGGCCTTACTACGCGTTATTCGTGATTTAGGGTACTCCCCGAAAGTGCTCCACAGCGACGCCGTGAAGGGCGCTACCACTGTGCCCAATTCCATGCCTTCTAATCCCCTTTACAAAAATAACCCGAATGATATTCATTCTGATCAAAAAAACAACAAGGGCGATTCATCGACGACAGGATTTTCATCATCTTTTGATAATGCGCAGAAGCCGCAGTTTCGTTTGTTGATTGAGGGGATGTCTTGCGCTTCCTGCGCGACGCGGGTTGAGCACGCCCTTGCAGAGCTACCCTTCGTGGTGGGATGTCATGTGGTCTTCACAACCGGGATTGCGGCCATCACGACACGACCGAATGAGCTCTCCCCCGCGGACCACGGCGTTCAGTTAATACAGGAAGTGCGGCGGCTGGGGTACGAGGCCTGCCTCTTATCCTCCCCCGCGGTGGTGGACCCCTCCGAGAAGCCCTCGTTGACGACGCGGATGGACCTTGAGGAAGGCGAAAGCGAGCTTGTCCGGACCCGTCAGGCGCTGGAGCGGACGACGGAGATTCGCCATCAACGCCGGCTCTTCCTCTGGAGTGCAGTGCTGGCCCTTCCATTGGTGCTCATTATGGTGCTAATGGCCACGACCGACTTCCTGATGCACCACTCCACCTACGCACTGCTGTCCGAGACGCTGCAGCTCTGTTGCACGACGCCGATTGTCTGTTACTTCGGCCGTCAGTTCTTCCGCGGGGCGTGGCACGGGCTGAGGGTGGGGGCCTTCACCATGGACACCCTGGTGGCAATTGGGGTCGGGACGGCCTATGGGTATTCCCTCGTGGTGTACGGTCTGCGGGTGGGGGGGGTCGCAACCCTCACTAGCTACTTCGAGGCGGCCGGGCTCTTGACGACCTTTATGCTCCTCGGGCGCTATCTCGAGGCCCGGGCGAAGCGAGGGACGAGTGGGGCGCTGATTGAGCTATTGAGCCTGGTCCCACGGGAGACCCTCGTGGTGAACACGGAGGGGGTGGCGATTGCAATGGCATCCTCGGCGGTGCGGCCGGGTATGCGGGTTCGCGTGCTCGCCGGGGAGCGCGTCCCGGTTGACGGCGTCGTGCTTGAGGGCTGCTCAGACGTGGATGAGCAGCTGCTGACCGGGGAGTCCCTTCCCGTCTCCGTCGGGCCCGGCCGCGGCGTGATCGGCGGAACGTTGAATCTCACTGCGGTGTTTGAGATGCAGGCCGAGCGCGTCGGCGCGGCGACGACGTTGGGGGGGATTCTTCGTGTGGTGGAAGCCGCGCAGGCCTCGCGACCGCCTGTCCAGCGCGTGGCGGACCGCCTCGCGGGGGTTTTCGTTCCCGCCGTCCTCATCATAGCGGGGTTGACGCTGGTGGTCTGGATGACTCTCGGGGCCGCGAGAGCCTATCCTGCGCGGTGGTGCGCCAACGAGGGGTGGGTCGGCTTCGCGTTTAATTTTTTCATCGCGACGGTGGTATCGGCCTGCCCGTGCGCGCTGGGGCTAGCGACGCCGACGGCGATCCTCGTCGGGACCGGAGTCGGGGCCCGCATGGGCGTTCTCGTGAAGTCCGGTGCGGCGCTCGAAAATGTGCGCGGGACCAGCTGTGTTCTGTTGGATAAGACCGGGACTATCACCACGGAAAAGCTGGAGGTCGTCCAGGTCAAAAGCTTTCTTGGACCGGACGCGATCAACCCTTTGGATTTCGCCACCTTTACGACCCACCACATCGTCGGTGGGAATGCGGAGGACATGGCGACAACCCCATTAACGACCATCCCGACGACAGATGAGATGGTTCGGCGGCTCGTGGCGGCCGTGGAGGAACTCTCCACCCACCCCATTGCGCGTGCTGTCGTTGAGGCGCTTGGGCCTTCCAACGCACCCCCTCCAGCGACTGTGATGAAGGTGCAGTCCTCGATAACCCACCCCGGCAAAGGTGTCGAGGCGACTATCTCGACCACACGCAGTGAAATAGCGGATGACAAGGACGAACCGCTTGAGAAGGGTCAGCACCACGTCGTGGTGAGCAATCTCACCCTGATGAATGAGTTAAACGTTGCCGTGGGCAAGGATGTCGTGGAGGAGGTTCACCGGCGTGGGGAGCGAGGCTACACAACGGTAGTGGCCGCCGTTGACGGTGTCTGCCGCCTGGTGATTTCGCTTTCGAACGAACCGAAGCTCGAAGCTCGCGGAGTGGTTCATGCATTACAGCAAAAAGGTCTGCGAGTGATGATGATCACGGGCGATAATGTGGAGGTTGCGCGACGGGTTGGAGAGGAAGTGGGGATAGCGCCTGAAGACATATGCGCCGGCGCACTTCCGGCTACAAAAGCGAAGATTGTCCAACAGATTCAGTGCGGAGAGAATAAACGAGGCGGAGAGGGGAAAAAGGGAAAAGGGAAGCGGGTAAAGGTAATGTTTGTGGGGGATGGCATCAATGACAGTCCAGCGCTCGCACAGGCGGATGTGGGGGTGGCGTTGGGCGCCGGAACGGATGTCGCCATCGAGGCCGCGGATGCCGTGCTCATGCGCAACGCGCTCTCTGATATTATTAATTTGCAAGCGATTTCAGTAATAACGGTACGGAGGATCTACGCGAACTTTGTGTGGGCCTTTGGTTACAATTTGATTATGCTCCCGCTGGCGAGCGGTGTGGTCTATCCGTTTATCCATCTGCAGGTTCCGCCCGTAGTCGCGGGATTAGCAATGGTTTTTTCGAGTCTCACAGTGCTACTTTCTAGCTTATCAATTCGATTCTTTCGCCCTGTCAAGAGGGAAAATTTTTTGTAGTAATAAGCGGAATAATCCTTCTAAGATATTTTATTGTTTTCTGGTATCTTCTTCCCCGTATCAACTTATTTAAATCAAATAGGAAAAAAAAGGCAAAAAATCGATTAAACGATGTAAGGTTTACGTGTAGTTCGAATAAATTCTACGATGAGGGGTAAAGTGCAGCAACATCAAAGACTTTCAAATCGACATCGTGACCTCATTAAATTGTTTTAACTTAGTTTCGCTATTTTATTGAAGAGGTTTCCAATCCAGATTTAGTTTTTGGTGAATAAAATCTTTTTTGTTTTTAATCAAGAAGCTAATAATTTCATACTATTTTTATTAGCTGTATATATTATGCATGCTAAAATTGCGAATATGATTTCAAATATATATATTTTACAAGTAACTGAAATTTTTTCTAGAAAAATTTTTATTCACGTCTCAAGAGTTTCTTCTCTTCAATGCGAAAAAAGTCTAATATATTATGATAATTTCGAAGCAGCTTTATGATTTTCGGTCTTCTAAAATCAAAAGGTCAGAAATTTCTCTTTAGGTTCAATTGGACGCATATGCGTTGAATTTGAGCTATTAGGAATAGGCTTCCAATAAAGTAATAAAAAATGCATCATATGATTTTTGATCAAGAAGTGATCCATTTAGCAGTTTTTACTATTATTAATTTTTATTTTTACTATATATATATATATTTTTTATAATTTAAAATTAGTTTTAATTAACTTATTTAAAGATATTGTTTACATAAATGGACTATTTTCAGAACTTGAAATGCCATCTTTTACCGTGCATTCATTCACCTAATGTGTTTTTTGATTAGCTGACTCCGAACATTGAAAATCGATTTATTTTCCCGATCTCTCTTTCTTTTCCTTTTCTTACAATAACTTCCATTCATGAAAGGCGGCATCTGGATTTTAATCACAAAGCGCACCAAGGTCAGGCACAACCACCCTAGCCAAACCCAATCCGATTTTCGCAATTCTCTCCCCCTCTCCTCCCCCTGTTTACTATCAACTGCATTGTTAACCCTCCGTGTGGATTGATTCCTTTGGCCTACCCCTCCTCCTGAGGGTGACATCTGATTGATTTTCTTTTCATTTCCTTCTCTATCTCTATTTTTGTATATCTCTGTATATATCTCTATAGGTAACTTGAAAGCTTGGGGTTCTTTTTTGCCATTTGTGTAACAGGAGGGCTCATGCCCATCCCAGGCCGCGTTGGGGATCCCCTGAGACGGGCAGGCTCCCACCATCTGCCCCGACGGCTCCTTCTTATCCGCCACGGCGAGTCCAAGGCGAATGTCAACGACACTCTCTACAGCACCACCCCTGACTGGCGCATCGAGCTCACCAAGGTCGGCCATCAGCAGGCCTTTCAATGTGGCCAGGTGCTCCGCCGGATTATCCAGGACGAACGGCTGTTTTTGTACTATTCCCCCTATATTCGCACTCGGCAGACTTTGGAGGAAATCCGGAAGAGCCTATGCCCAAGTCAGATCCTCGGCGAGTGTGAGGACGAGCGGCTTCGCGAGCAGGAGATCGGGAATTACCAGCCGATCGAGAAGATGTCGGAGACCTGGCAGGAGCGGAATGACTACGGCCGATTGTACTATCGCTTTCCTTGCGGTGAGAGCGGGGCGGATGTGGGGGATCGCGTTTCCTGCTTTTTTAACTCCTTTTTACGGATGAATATCGAGCTGACAGGGTCAAATCGGACTACGACGCGGTCTGAGGAGGGAGGAGTGAAGGAGAAACATGACGAAGCCACCAACGAGGAGGAGGAAGGAGAACGACATCAGAAACAGGAGAAAGGGGCAGTGGGGATGTCGTCATCTGAGGATCGCGAGTTTCTCGGTGGGAAAGGGGAAAGAAACGTGGGAGGTTGCTCATCTTTTTTGGAAAACTCAGACGTAGAATCCGATTGTGGAGTGATGCCGCCTGCGTCAGTAAACAGTTATGATACGGGGGATCGAAACGTGGCGGTCGTTTCGCATGGTTTACTGATCCGACTTTTTATTAGTCGGTGGTTTAACATGCCGGTGGAGTTAACGGAAACTTTGAATAACCCGCCGAACTGCTCAATTGTGGTACTCGAGCGGAAAGACGGCATCGGTAATTTGGTCATGACGGACGCAAGCAAAGCGCTTTTTGGGAATGATTCCCGCCTGCAGTTAATGAAGTTTGATGAGCAGATGACGAAGGTTTATCAGAAGAAACTTATCAGCGGTATCGATCTACAGCGAAGGGTGGGGCCGAAGGGTGTGTAGAAAAATTATAATATGGGGAACTATTCTTAGTTTAAATACTCTATATAAGCAAACCGTCTGTTTTGGTTGCATTTCTTCACAAATATTATTCTTGCTTTACAAAAAAAAAATAGTCAAATAATTATAACCATTTTGATTACATCAGATCATGAAGTCTAGATATTGAATTCTGCTAGTATTAAAGATATCGACGACATCGTTATTTTGTGGGGCAGAGTCTTTATGAGGATTTTTTGGGTTAAAATTCGGTGAAAAGGATACACACACAACTATATTTTTTTATAAAAGGAAATACTGAAATAGATTCCGAAAACGAAAAATCTATTCCATAAAAAAAAAATGAGTTGTTTGTGTATGATAACAGATTCATGAAGTTATGAAATATACTAGTGCAGAACTTAAAAATCAAATCAAACAACAATTGATATTATCAACTTTTAACAGAAAGATAATGCCAAATATTATTTATGTATTTGATATATATCTATTTTATTTCCAACGCAAGATTTTCTCACAAATATGAAGAACCATTCAGTCTTTGCCTTTTTTTCATTCATTTTGATTTTTCAGTTGTTCCTTTTTATATCATTTTATTCAATTTTGTTACACCTATTCTTTCCTTTTTTTTTCCGGTTTGTATGTGGGGGAGGAGGAGGAGGGTGGAGAAAAAAAACTAGAAATTTCATTTTTATTCTTTTAAGAAATATAAATTTTCAACTCAATAATAAAAAAGGTTAATGGTGTTTTTATCTGCTTTTAGCCGGCAATATCTTTGCAGAAGGGAGATGTGCTGTTTGGCATTTTTACCCAAATTAGGTTCTTGGGCATCGCTCGCGGCGCAGCGACATGTGCACGACTCATCGACGTATCCTCCATCCTCCTCGTTAGCGTCCTCCCTTTTGAACGACCAATCAACCAAAAAAAGCGGCGATCGCGTCGAGGAGGCTCCTCTTTCTTCTTCTCCTCCTCCTCCGGGAGTCCCCACCGCGTCGGATACCGAACCCTCACAGGAGGCCCCCGGTTTGGCGAGCGGTTTTACGTCTCCATGGAGTTCCATCGCTTGTACTCAGGAGAGCGACGCGAAGAAGTTGAGGCGGATGTCCATTACAATCCGCAGCACCCCTTCCCGCCCGCATTCCTGGCAACTTCAACCTCCCCATGAGGGACGTTTTTCTCTTTCGCCGTCTTCCACGCCGTGCGCCTCCGCTTCGGACAGAAATGATCCCCCACGCGCCGATTCTTCCTTTTCCCTCACCCAAGAGGAGTCTTTTGAGATGAGTAGCCTGGCCAACCCGTTGGGGGTCACGGAGGAGTTAAGGTCCTTTGTCGAGCCCGTCAAGCGGATTATCTTCATTCGAACCGGGTTAAGCGAAGCCAACGAGGATGTCAATCGCTATATTGAATCCCCGGATTGGAGTATTCCGCTTTTGGAGGAGGGAAAACGACAGTCCACCCGGGCGGGGTGTAAACTCGCGTCGATTATCGGCGAAGATCCGATTTATTTTTATTTCTCCCCGTATATTCGCTCACGCCAAACGTTGCGGTTTGTTTTGGAAGGCTACGACGCGGCGACGCGTTCACGCGGGGAGGGGCAGTGTTATACGTGGTGGGAGGCCCCTGAAGGGGCACTTTCCCACGACTGTGCGGAGCCGACCACTTCGACTTTCTCTTCTTCTTGTTCCTTTTCTTCTTCCTCATCCCTTTCTGGGTTTTCTTCTTCTTACGGGCGCCAGATTGTCGGGATGTCCGAGGATGTTCGTCTTCGGGATGGGGATATTGGACGGTATAAAACAGCGGAGGAATTTCATTTTCACCTGCGCGAGGCCGAGACCTACGGGCGTTTTTTTTATCGTTTTCCTTTTGGCGAAAGCGGGGCCGACGTCTGCGATCGCGTGACGAGTTTCCTCGACGCCTTTCAGCGCGAGCGCGCGCGGCTGCCGATGGACACCAACGTCGTGATCATCACCCATGGGCTCACGCTGGAGATGCTCATTAAACGGTGGTTTCACCTCACTGTAGATACTTTTCACAAAATGCGAGCCCCGCCGTCGGGGTCGATTTCGATTTTAACCCGACTTCACCACCAGAGTCGATACCGATTAAACGAAAAAAGCCTCGAGATGATGCAGTTGCCTTTTTCGCTCAACGAGCATAACGGGTATAAATATCGAAATAAGCGTTTGTTGGGATCGCTCAGCTCCGGTGCGCCTTATATGTAGAGGTGTGGGGAATAATAAATATTTGCTTCCATATAAATAAATAAATAAATAAATATTTATTTATTTATTTATTTATTTATGCTATGATGGAGAAAAGACTAGAAGATTATATTGAAAACATTTAAGCTTGATTTTGTTGCTGCTTTATTCATATTTTCTGTAATACATTTTTCACTTATACGCTTGTAGCTATATATCTATACATAAAAATTATTAGGTACATGGGTTTGCAATATATTTTAAGGATTGAAAGAGGTCTGCATAATGCTTAGTGATTAGTGCAGTCTAATTTTCATATTACTTTTCTGAATTCAGAGTTGTTTTTTAAATTGTGACAATAACTTGGAATTTAAGGAGGAAAGGGGATGAAGGAAATCTATTCTTTATCTATGATGTGATTATATCAAGATAGCTCAGTACTTGATGAAGGATATAGCTCTTTTCTATACAAGTTAAATTTTAGTAAATAGTTGATTATCATTTTCATTTCCTAATAGAAATGTGTGTACAATTAACAGTGGTGCTGGAACATATTACTTTGTTTAATTTATTATTTAGTCCAAGATCAATTAAAAAACTATAGAAAAGGGCTGATATCCACCGATGAAAATCCTAAGCTCAACATTAGGTTTATTGACTTTCAAAATGTCCTTCCCACTTTCCCCTCCCCTTTTTACAAATTAAAATGTGCAATACACAACCAGTAAGGGTATAATAAAGATAAAAAACCCACATCCACTACTAATGTGGTATGGTATTAAGCCACAACATCTGTAACAATAAATAGCAACAATAACGCAGAAGGAAGCACTTTTCTCTTTAGTTTCATTTTTTTTTCGTTTCTACGTCTTCATCATGCATTGTATTATGTGTGCGAAAGATGGGGCTCGGTATCGATGTCGTTTGTGCAGCTCAGCCTACTGCAGCACAAGCTGCTTCAAAGCGCATCGTTCTGAGGCAAGAACAGAGGAAGATGGTAATAAGCGGTATTGTAGTATTATAATGGAAATGCAAAAACATTCTTTAACCCGTGCTAGTAATTCGCACGATATTTTCTCGGATGAAGCCTTACGGAAAGGTGAACATGTAGACCGCGAAGATGCCGATATTGGACGTGGTGAAATGGAAGAAGGCATGACAGCGATCTCGCAAAAAGATCCTACTTTAACTCCTCCTCCTCTGTGTGGGGAAAGTTCTAAACAACTTTCAGAGAGAAAGGAAGATAATGAAGAGGAGTCAGGAGAGTTATATATACTAAAGGAGCGCCATCTCTCTGCGTTGGCTAACAATACTAATATTCGACGGGCGCTACGAAGTAAAGAGCTTCAACAGATGCTTTTAACAATTGACAAAAGTCGTTCTCGTTTAGATGCACTGGATGCTGCTTTGTACAACAACACAGATTTTAAGCATTTTTGTGATGAGGTAAACGACATCCTAACTCAAGCGGAGAAAGGAAAGTCTTGGCACAAACGTAGACGACAGTGGTAAAGGTGAGGTGGAAAACAGAGTGCTTTAATCATTTAAAAACGCAAGGAGCTGTGAGCTTCTTTTCCTCACAAAGTTTTTTTGTACATTCAGAGTAGAAAGTAAGCATTAATCTAGCTTCACATGGTATATCTTTTTACCCTTCAACGCTTTTGATCTTGATTTTTTCCCTGTCTTACATTTTTTTCTATTTTTTAATTATTGATTCCATTTTACCTTCTAGGGTTGGTATTACCCTTTTTAGAATATTACATTCTGGATTTATTTTTACTTATTAATTTATCTTTCCACACACATCAACCTATACATTTTACTTCCTAATCCGCAATTGGGCGGCTATTCTTTCCTCAACTCATCCCACGATGTGTGTGAGAGGGGGGGGAGAAAGAAAAGGAATTGTGGATTGTTGTTCTGGAGCTCTTCGTCGTGTGCCGCATGAAGAGGCAGCGAGTCACCGACTGCGATGAATTCTTCACTACGCTCAGGGACTTTCGTACCGGTGTGGGAGTATGGCAGTCTCGGTATCGACCGCATATGAGTATCATAATAGTGGTATGACTACTATTATTCATAAAGGAGGCCCTAATTCAATGTTTTTCCTCATAACTAAACATTACCAATTAGAAACAGAAAAATTGTTATCATAAAGAGGTCAGATGAAGTGAGCTAAGAAGCATTGCTAGCATGTGTATAAATCAAGTAAGGTGTTACTGAAAAGTTTTTTAATCACTTTTCATTCATTTTTCCTACCGATCATAACGTGAAAACATACTGGTTAACTTTGTTTATTTCTACTGAACCTTTTAGAATAAGTTAGGAAAGCGAAGCGTGATATGGTTTCGTCAATTATTTTTTAGATGAATAATTTCAGCACAGAAATTGAACTAACAATATACAAACGTGTAAATACTGGTTTGTAATAATAATAGTAATAATAGACTCAATAAATTAAACTTATAATTTAAAAAGTAAAGAACAAGAGTACATTTTGAAATAATTTCTCCATATTTTCTTTCACTATTACTGGTATTATTGTTATTGCTGTTTTAATGCGAGACAAGTTTTGATAGCGTGCTTATTATTTACCATTAAAACTATTTTCCTTATTTGTTCTATACTTTACTGTATCTCTTTTCCATTTTCGGCGTTTCTTTTGTTCATATCCTTATTTTCATGGAATCTCGTTTTTTTCATAGCCGTTTTCAGGATGTGAAATGAATAATAATATACCTTTTTCCTCACGTAAAAAAAAAGTAGTGCAAAACAGTTGTATGATATAATTAGCATTGTCTCCCCTTTTGTTTTGCATAATTTTCAAAGCTTACTCCTCTCCTAGGCGTCTGCAATTGTTATTGTGCGAAATTACTACATAAATTAGTAAGTAAATTATGAGTATAGAAGTTCACGTGCGTGTCAGACCTGAGGTGGGAAATAGCGTATGGTCTAGCGCCGAGACGGTGCTTTACAGCACGAACAACCCCAATACACGCTATGTGTATAATAAGGTCCACCCTAACACCAGCACCAATCACACCATTTTTCAGAGTATTGAGGCTATTATTCATGCGGCTTTTAACGGCAAAAACGTTACAGTAATGGCGTATGGCCAAACAGGTAGTGGAAAGACCCATAGTATGATTGGTTTAGACTCCGACGCGGGTATCGTGCCGCGCGCAGCAAAGCTCTTGATTGAGCTCAAGAAATCCTCTCCAGGGACCTCGCTGGAGGCGTACTACACTGAAATATATAATGAATCCGTCAAAGATTTGCTAGAACCACAGCGAGGAGAGTTAGTTTTGCATGACGCCCCCGACGGAGGGGTTACATTCGACAAGCGAACAGTTTCGATCGACACCTTTGAAGACTTTCTACGTGTTCAGGCGGTATCTGAGAAAAACCGTAAATATGGTGTAACTAACCTCAACAGTCATAGCAGTCGTTCACATATTATTCTTACTTTTGAAATTTACCGCTCGAATCGTACGGTGAAGAGTTTGATTAATCTTGTTGATCTAGCCGGTTCGGAATCCGCATCGCGTGCGAACACAGGAGGAATGTCCTTACGCGAGGGTGGTTTCATCAACCGGAGTTTGCTAACCCTAGGCAATGTCGTTGATGCGATAGTGGAAAAACGACCTTACATTCCCTACCGTGATGCCAAACTCACCCGCATCCTGCGCACTTGCCTAGGCGGTTTCGGCATCACCTTCATCCTGTGTTGTATCAACCCCTCGCGGGAAAACTTCGAGCAAACCCTGACAACCCTCCGTCTCACCCAACGCGCGATGCGGATCAAAAATGACCCGTTGGTGCTGCTCCCCCTTCCCCCTCTCTTTACCCATCAGTACAGCAAAGCCGCCCATGGCCTTGTGGAAGGCCTGACGGCCTCCTCCCAGGCGGAGTACCAGCGCGGGTTGCGCGATGCCTTTATGTACGCCAGCCCCACCCTCACCACCGTCGTCGCCCACCACCGCGCCCAGGTCGCCGACCCCCTCGAGGTCTTCGTGAACCTTCAGCGGCTTCTCCTCGCCCACGACCACGCCTTGGGGATCGACCAAATCGGCCGCCGTTATAACCAGTTGAACGACCTACGGCGGGGCCGGCTGCAGAACCAAGAGCTCGCCGAGAGCGAGCGGAAACGACAGCGCGAGGTGGAGATGCAGCTGGGCACGCGCCAAACCAAGATGCGGAAACTAGAGGAGGAGAAGGCGGAGAAGGCCTCCATCGCCGATACGGAGCTCGCCGGCTGGGAATACCTCCTCCACGAGGCCCACCAACGGCAGGTGAGTAAGTGGGAGGTCCTGCGGCTCACCGAGAGGGTCGCGCGAGATCGGTTGAGGTACGACTGGGCGGTCGGCGCCGGACGCATCGCCGCGCGCTACGTCTCGAAACTGAGCGGTTTGACGACGACGGTGGTGGGGACGAGCGCGGAGGGCCCGGTGAACGGCTCCCGCGCGAGCTTCCTACGTCGTATGCAGGAGCGTCTTCAGCAGGCCAAGGCCCAGCTCGCGGATCTCGAGGTCGCACACGAGATGGTGCGCGAGGACGTCGAGCTCGCGCGCCGTGGGCCCGCCCTGTCATCTCCACCTCCTCTTCCGACAGCGACTCGCGGTAGTTCGCCCTCCCCGCCTCCGCGGCCGCCTTTACAGGAGGACGAGGTGGATATCGAAGCTCGCATTCGCGCCCTGGAGGCCGAGGAGCGCGCGCTCAAAACGCGAATGCGGCTGGCGGCTCGCCAGGAGAGTCTTCGACAGGTGCGCGCGAGCCTTTGTGGGGCTTCGGCCGCGGCGACACCAGTTGGAAAGCGCACGGCCGCGGCGGACGTCGTGCAAATCGACGAGGCGGAGGAAAGTGACACGAAGAGTCCAATTTGCGGGACGACGAGAGGGGTTCGTCGTGGGCGCCTGGCCAGCGCGGGCGTTGGTGAGGGCCGCTCACGCGACGTCTACGCGCACGGCGTGCGAAACGCGCTGACGGTGCTGGACAGCCTTAAGACGAGGCTTGTTCGGGATCGGGCGAAACCCCACGTCGGGAAGGGGGGGCGTCGTGGTGGAGTCTCGCACACGCCCAACAGCAGCTCCAGCATTACCCCTTCCTCTACCCTACCGCTTTCGCACAGCGAAAATAAAGGACAGCGACGGAAAGCTGGTAAAGGCGAGGAGCCGGAGCTGACCTTGTTTGAGCTATACCAGAGGAAAGAAAGAGAGTGGGGGGTGCATCGGTCTAGCGTGAAGGGAAAAAGCAACAAAGAGGACGACGGGCGTGGTGGTAGTGGGCAGCTGCTCTACCACTTGCCCATACACCGGCACCGCAACAGTGCGGTGGAGTTAAAGGGCGATGGGGCCTCGCGACCTGACCTTGCGTTCAATTCGGTAGAAGAAGAGGGAAATCGTGTAGTGGAGGGGAGAAGTGAACCGCCGGTAGTTGGGATTGCAGCTCGCCGGCGGTCAGATCACCGGGCGGCGTCTTCTCGCGTAGTGGTGGAGCGCGCCTTGTACACAGTGTGCTCGAACTCAACATCTCCGTCAATGGAGCGCCGTAGTCGTACTCGGCGTGGTGGAAAATAATTAGAAAGGGTTCCAAGTGCGGTTTCTCTAGGTATAGTGAATCTGCAGATGAAGCACTTTTTTTTTAGAATTAGATGAAATCTTTATTATTATTATTAGATTCCATTTGTACACACATTTTTCTTTAATATTTCCATTCGTCATCTGAGTATAGATTCTACATAAGATCTCTTTTTTTTTGTCATGTTGTCGGAATCCCTCTTCTATTTTTAGGGGTGCTTCTGGTGCTTCATGCATTCAGAGGGGTTTTCTTCAGAATTCTTATGAATCTTTCCTTCCTGTTTATAAAATTATATATGTATTTATGTTTATTTTATTGACTACTTATGTCAAACTGATAAAATGGATCATTTTCCCTCCCTCTTTATTTATTATTATTTTCATTATCATCGATCTCAATAAGCTTATTTTTGTGATTTTCATCTAGTTTCGTAGTTTACATTCATTTTTCTTACTATAAAGTGAGCTCTTTCCTATTATTATATTATATATATATGCATATTTAACTTGAGGTGAGTTCATACTCTTCCTTTTTATTTCACAATATATCATTATATTAACGCTATAAACTATTTTATATTACTCCTTTCAGACAGTTAAAGGTGTGTGGAAGGTTATTAAACAAATTGCGCACACTCGATATATAGTCAAAATTGTAGGGAAGTCTATTATAAGGCTTCTCGAAAGTGTATTGTATCGAGTTAAATTGAATTCTCTTTAGCTGAACTCTTCCCGGTGTTCAAGTTGTGAATATCGAAATAAAATATCACGTGAACATACATTCCATACTTATAATGCCAGCAGCCGACAACGAACAAATTTCTGTACTTGCTACTGTGGACTCAATACTAAACTGTTTTACCATTGATCCTGATTGCAACATATCAGGGATCTTGCCTGACACCAAAAGTGAACTTACCAAAGTTGTCAAACCAGGCTACCGCATTGTTTCCGTGAATGACAGTCCTACCTTGGATAGCGGAGAGCTGAAGGCGGTGCTCTTCCAAGAGACACCCAGTAATTCTCCTGTGAAAATTGTACTTGAGCGAAGCGATATCCACAGTGCCAGGATACCCATCGAAAATAGTGTTTTGTTCAACGGGGAGGCCAGTAGGCTCGCGGAGCCCAATAAAAAAGAAATGGCACGGTTAATGAAGACAAATAATTCTGAGTTTGTAACAACCAACATGAGAAAGTCGTCAAAGACTCATGCGTCTTTAGCTGTGGACGGGGGGGATAAATCGAATGGCTCAATACTTCACGCCAGTCAGAATTCCTCCGTGTCTTCGTTGGGCACCAAAAGTTCTGACTCGCTATTATCCACCTTCAATACGATTTGCTTAGGTCATCATGACACTGAGGATTTAAACAAGACCATCTCGGGAAACACACCCCGTTTTCTCGAGTTTGAGAAACTAAAGGAAAGCATCCGCAGTGAGGACACGAAGTTAGCACTTGAGAATGCGCTGAAAGAAATTAATGAGATCTCGGCGCGGCAGTGCTTCAATAAGGCGTTGTCCAAAGCCAAACTCGGCCGGTGCATCATTTGCATTGTGAGAAACCTCAACCCAACTGCAGAGCTAGAAATTCTCGCCATGACTTCCAAACGACCTTTGATCGTGATTGACGCCGGCGTGAAGCTTCAACAGCGACCTAACCCAGCTGCATTTACCAAACAATTTGTGAAAGCCATGCGCACCGGCTCCTGGTTCCTCTTCGCTAATGCCCACAAATCGATTAACCTCTGTAGCGTTCTGGAAAGCCTGCTTAAGGAAGCACATTCTCACAACCTAGAGGGATTTAACCCTAATGCGAAAATCATTATTAGCTTGAACCCGCACATCCACTTCCCCAAAAGTTTAATCCACGACGCCGTCGTGATCAAGCTGGTGTCGAGCTTCAAAGGGTCGGCCATTATGTATGATTCACTGTGCACGACCGTGACGAAGAGCCGTTTCGTCACCTCGGACACCCTCTCCCTGTCCCTCACCCATCCCTCCATTTTGGGGGCCTCAATGGCGGTCACGCAGACCCCCCCTAAGCGCCGTGTGGCCATCAGTGCCGCGGTCGACATCGTGGACATCGCCCCTCGCGAGGTCCTCCACTCGCCCTCGCACGAACCTGTTATTGACGTGACCGGGAGTATTGTTCTGGTGAACACCGTGCGTGGGGTCCCGGGGGATAAATTCCTCTGCGTCCGCGCCGCTGGGGCCTCCTCACGGGTTGCCGTGGGGTCCTCCTACGGCAATGTGTACTTCCTCGACACGCTTGGGAACTCCCTGTTACAGACCCACGTCCACCCCACCTCGATCTGGGACCTCAGCTTCCATGGGAAGTACACCTTTATCACGGGCTGCGAAGACGGCACGGCGGTGGCCTGGCGGCTTGATCGGAAGGTTGACACAGGGACTCAGGGGCCGGTCCTGCGGCCTTTGTCCGCGACTTCGCTCGGGGCGGACGTTTATTGTGTCAGTTACCTGAAGAACCAACCGGACCCGCCTTTTGTGATCGGGGGCCTGCACAACCACCTTGTGATTCGGCCAAAAGTGAAACCCAGGGAATCAGAGCGGCTGGAGACGGTGGAGATCCCGCTCAACGCGCAGACCGTCGACTGCTTGCCGTTCAGTGCAACCGCGCTGGTAGGGGGGGGGGATGGATCGGTCAGCATCATCGACGTCTCGGCCGTGAGGTCGCTGGGATCCTTCCAAAAGCACACCAGGAAGATCCCCGCGCTGACGGTGCGTGATAATCATCAGTTCTTCACTGGGGGCTTTGACAGTACGATTCTCTCATGGGATCTGCGAGTCCCAGGGGGCTCAACGTCGTCCGTGAATATTGAGACGCTGTACACCCTCAAGCTTCGGAACTACGTGACCGGTCTTGATGTCCAGAACGTCCACCTCGCCGCATGTGTAGGCGAGAACTTGTACTTGTGGGACATTCGAAAGCTTAACACCGTCCTTGGTGGATATCCACAGGGCTGGGTCGGGTTGTCGCGCGGCATTAAGATACAGCATGACGCCCGTCTGGTGGTAACGGCTTCTCCGGATGGGTTCCTTCGATTTTGGAATTATGTTTAATAGAAAAGCGGCAATCGTGTGGAATAATTTAATTGAATCCATATGATAGGGAAAATTAAGGTGAACGGTGAACAAACATAGCGGGTTTCTCCGCTTAATCGTTCGTACTTCCTGGCATTATACGCGTAAAAATTGAGTTCATCAAATATAGGTCAATACAAAAGGCCATTTCACTTTTCAAGGGAGTGGAAAGAAGGAACTGCATTCATATTTATATACATATACCTGTTTAATTGTAATAAAATACACCCGGTGTTAAAGGCATTTACTTGAAAACTTTGCCTTGCCAGACATTAATAATGTAAAGAAATGCTTCCCCCTGGGTTTTATGATTCAGGGAAAGGACAAGCCACCCCAAAACTATAGAACAACAAAAAAGAATACAAATATTTCGCTATGGAGGACTTCTCCTCCGCTGGAGCGGTTTAATTCTTGATCTTCATGCTAGGGTATGGCGGCCCGACCCCGTGGTGCCAGAGCCCGCAGACACCGAAGCCAACCTCAGGTGGGAACCAAACCAGTGTTTCTACCTGAATAGTTTTTGCTTATTTGTTGATAACTTCCGCTTGATGTGTCTGTCATTGGGGATTCGTTCTTGGAAATCGTTTGTAATCCTTTTCACGGGTTTATTTTATTTTCGAACAGAGACATGCTTTCCTATAATAGTTTCTAGTATTGGAATAATTTCGTAGGGTGAATGTGGCTGTGTAAAACTAGGCCCCCCTGCCCCGGGGGCTGCGCCACACCTCCCATTTTTTTTTTAATCTGCTTATTATATCCCTGCGTGTTTCGATTTATTTCAAAATACCATTTGTAAAGCGGCACTGAAGAGATTTATTGATGCTATGCGGGTGCGCGTTTTAGTAGCGTCTTTGTGATTTTTAAATATTCTTCGTGTTTTATTTTGCTGTATTATTATTGTTCGATTTCTACTTATATATTTTTTAATTTTTTTTCAAAAGTTATGTCTATCGAACCTCTGTGGGGGTATGGATTCTGTGTTGGAAATGGATGCCTTTTCAATCCTTTTTCTTGACGATTCGCCGGGGGTATGTTCGGTGAAGAACTTAAATCAACTCTGTGTCTTCTTTTTTTTTCCTATTTGTCCTCTAAGTTTGACTTACTTTTGTGTTTTAATGTTTCGCTTTTCACCATTCTTATCATTTCTGTTTCATTGATATTTATACGAATTATTTTCTTAAGTAAGGCTTCATCGGCAGTCTTACTCTAAACATGTCAATTCCAACAAGCATGGGATGTATGACCAAACAAACAAAAAATAATAAAAATACTGATAGTTTACTAAATGGAAGTTTTCGTGCTCTACACCTACTTCAAACCTTTTTCTGATTTACACAAGCACAAACTCAAGGATGCCATTTTTTTTTATTTATGTTTTGTAGTAACATGATGGTACCTTGATCCTATCACTTATATTGAATGGTATTATTAGTATTTTTTTGCCAATATTAACCTATTGCGTTTCTTTACGAAATACTCCGACATGTAAAAAATGATCTCTGTACGGCTTTAATTCATTCTTTTCATCAACAATAGGTAATTATATATAGGATATAGATAGCTAATGTCAAAGAATTCTTGTGATACCGGTGATCGGCCCCGTGTTATTGTTTTCGATCTTGACGGAACGCTTTGGGATCCTGAAATGTATCAGCTAAGCGGTGGTGCACCATTTCGCCCAGACGAAAAAAATCCTGATGTTGCGATTGATCGAATAAATACAAAGGTTTCTCTTATCGGAGAAACTCGAAATGTTCTTCAAGATCTTATTGTGAACCCCAAATGGAAGGATACATACCTTGCGATTTCCTCAACGTGTGATATGCCGGAGTGGGCGGAAAGCCTGCTTGACCTGTATAAATTCAAAGACACCAAGGGGAAAATGATGCCTATGGTATCTTTATTTTCTGATCGAAGGGAAATCTATTACGCCGGAAAGGATGACCAACATAAAAGGATTCTCATGAAGGTACGTCAAATTGATAAAAGTGTAAATGATTTTTCTCAAATGTTATTTTTTGATAACCAGAGAAATAATGTCAGCACCGTATCTAAACTTGGAGTAACGTGTTATTATTGCCCGCAGGGTCTTGTTCCTGGAACTTTTCAAAAGGGATTGGAGCTATGGCAAAAAAATAATCTTGCATCTTTGTAATTATTTGTATTGTTTTAATTTTCTGTTTTATGTTCACATTTTTCAAACATATGTGAGTTTCATAAATTACATGATTATAATATTTTTATTTTAGTTGAATAGTAACATCAAGAAAATAATCTATTGATTCCTCTGCCATATGCTTATTTATATCTAAAAATATATACATTTGGATTTAGTATTCTCTTTGTTCTTCTTTCTATTTTTTAAAATACATGCTGGGAGTATATAGGGTTTCGTAATGGGTATTTTTTCACATTTAGTTGAGGCAACTGCCCGAGATATCAACCAACTGTTGAAGCTTCAAAAAGTACATCCACAAGTTCGTGATGATGTAAAGCGTTATCTTGATGCGTTAATACAAAAATCTTATAAGGAAGTATTTAATATCCCTGAACATCAGAAAGAAAGCACGTTTCAGATTTGCAATAGTCTGGTCAATGAAATCGTGAACACATGTCTTACCATAGACATCCCACGGGCAGACTTTTTGGCCACAGAAAAAAAGTGTACTGATTTGGAGGAACGCTTACAAAATATGGAAGGTCTTATCAAATATTACGAATCGTATCAGGATGACCTGAAGTTGCTACTTGATGATATCAAATCATCACATTATTATATGCTTCATAGCTACTTTCGTGAAGTGCTCATATTACGGCGTCGTATTGACTACTTGAAAAAAAAAAATCATAGGGATGATCTCTTTAAATTCTCGAACGTTTCAGGAAAAACTTTGTTGCCTTCAACTGGGGATTTACGTAGCAGCTCACGGAAAAGTATGGTATTTCATTCAAAGGAGTCTACTTTGGTCCCCGATTTAACTTCTGAGAGTGAAAAAATAGACCAGCAACCTAAAATTCCGTTTCCAAATTTGACTTCCAATTCAAATAGTTCAATCCTAGCCAATGATCTAATTTCGCTCAATACAAGTAGACCAATTCGCAACTCTGAATCTTTACACCGATCAACTCAAGTTACCATTCAGGATCAGCAAACTGTATTGGATGAGTGTTCCCCACTTCGGCATAACACACCACGATACACACACGAAAACGACTTCGCTTGCTCTTCGAGTAGAAAATCCAAAACGGAAACATTGGATTTAGGGGGAACTGACGATCCATCTCATACGATCAGTGAACGCATTTCTTCTAATCATTTTAAAATATCAGATCTAGGGCAATTACTCGAGCATATTTCTAAAACTGAGGAACCTGTTGATGCAATTTTTGATTATGAGGAATACGTTGGCCTTTTAAACAAATCCCATTACCTGTTCGAAGAGCGAATAGGAAAATTATTGAGTGAAAAAGAAAAAGCTAAATATTATTACATAAATTTACATCTGGGTACCATTTCAGATAATTCTTTTGGCTTTAGCTCAGAAACGACGAAACTCTTGCAAAATCAATTGAAAAGCCAGCATAATGCAGTTTTAGCGTATCAAAGAAATCTGCATATGGCGATTGATTTAATCAAAGGGCAATTTTTCGAAATCTTAGAGCAACTTCGGAATGATATCAGTCGTCTCCAACAACAATACGAAAATCAGATGTCTTTAGTGTTTCAAGTATTTTTATTGCAGCAATCTCGCTCTAATGCACTCGCAGATTGTTTTACTTCGTTTATGCACGATGTTTCATTATATTTAGAAAACATAAGCAAGAGTATTGAGTGCAAGCGTTGTTACGACTTTTTCAAAATTCCCCCGGGTAAGGTTCACCACTTAACGGATCTTCTTAAGCAGCCTACGGAGGCAAAATACTCTCTAAAACTTAGAGAACTTCAGAGTAAAGTTGACGAGCCTCCTAATTTAGATTACAGTTTTCTCTGGGGCATTCATTTCTATGTAAATAATTCAATTATCAAAGAAGCAGAGTCACTGTTAAGGGGGTTTTCTAAACGATCTACTAAATTACAGCGACACTTGAAGAATCTATTATTGCAAAATGTACTTTTATCTGCAGAGAAACTCAATGCTATTGCAAACTCCAATAGACCTATGACTGTTTCGGAATCAGGAGCTGAGCCAACCGCAAAGGAGAAACATGAGTTATGGAATAAAACAAAGTTAGAAAATACAGGAGGCATGACTGGCAAAGACCTTTTGAAAGAGCTTGTATCCTTGCGCCTTCGTCGTGCAGCAAATCGGGTTTGTCTTTCTCGTTTTGAATCAATGATTAAAGCGGAGGAAGATGCGGATAAAATTAAACTGTACAAGGCAATGTGCTATGGACTTAAGCATCAACTAACAAAGGACACGGCGCGTATAATCGATTTGTTACGCTTGCTTTACTTGAGTCTTCATGAAGTTGGGATTAAACCTAGCTTTCAAATACTCGCACCTAAGGTTGCGCGAGGCGTCACTCGTAATTTAGCAAAACACTCTCAGAAGAAAGAGACCTATTACTCAATTGTAGATGGCTCGGCAGGTTTAGACGCCGATGGGAACTGCATTTATTTCAATGATGAACGTATTCCAATTTCATTTTTCAACAATGATAATAACCCCCGAAAGACCTATACTCGGGGCGAAGTGAGTGCAGCCTTCAGTGGCGATTACGAGTATTACACCGGTGTCCAATTAGGCAGACCGGTCAAGGAAGGGATGCATCCGCTGCATTATTACCACAATGAGGAATTGCATGCTTGTTTCGAACCTCTAATGCGAAAGGCGACTGCTTCGGCAGAAGCCAACACAATCAACGACCCGTCAATGGAAGGCCACCCTAGCCCCAATCCAGAACCCATGCCGATGACGCGGATTGTGTATCCCGGCTTTCCACCACCGGCGGGGCCTGGGGTCTATTACTATATGGATGGCTATCCCCTACGCCCCCCCCTTGCGAGCCCCTGCCCGTCCTCCCCGAACACCCAGGGCGAAGCCGATTCACCCGGTTCAATGTTCGACGCGGCCCCCCCCCTGTCATCCCCTGTCTTCGCGACCTCCCCGAGGAGCCCCGCCTCGCGCCTGGTGCTTTACGAAGGCCCGGGCCCTGCGCCCTGCCCCATCGCCGCCCCGGTTCCGCTCTTCACCCCTTTCCAGACTTTCCTCTCCCATAACGGCCCCCCTGCCGGGGCTCGGATGGCCTACTGGTGCGAAAGCCCCTACCTTTACAGCCTGGACGAAGGGATTTACCCCCCGCCGGTGGAGGAGGAGCCGTTGCTTTGGATTCGCCCGCTTTACCCGTCCCAGGAGGCGGGCCCGGGCCCCGAATGCGACGCCTCCCTTCACCCGAGGGAGATGAGCACGACTGCAGTCATGCACGACCCCCACGCCGACGCCCCGCCTTCGCCGGACAGTGGGTCTGGGGCGGCGGTGAAGGGATCGGCCTTGCACCCTTTGAAACCGGAGCCGACGTTGCCGATTTCTGCGCAAACGACAGAGGTTCCTATTTATTCTACCATCCTCAAAGCAAAGCAGATGCGAGCCGCACGAATCGAAAGGGAGGCGGCGCTCAAACTGGAATTACAGAAACAACAGGAGGCGGAGCGAAGTTTGAAAGAAAAATTATTGAATCCCGCTGAGAATGAGGATTATCTTCGCCTAGAGATACCGAGGTTACCACCCTTGCTTCCTAAGCCGCAACAAGCAGCTCAATTACAACGCGATCAAATTTGGTCTATTTTTCACACCAAAAAATAATTTTCTGACATGTCGTTCTCATTCCGAACTATTGAAACGAATTGTATAGTATCGAAGTAGGATGTATGTAATCAGAAGTGTTTTGTTTTACATTTTCTATCTTATAACTGTATAGGTATGGATGCATTTTTACATTACCTAAAAAAAAATTATATATGTATAGCTTCTGATCTGTATATTTGAAGACGTTACATAAGTTTCTACTTAAACCTCCAAAATATATTGGAATGTCTTTCCCTTTTTCTCCTAGGGAAGCTGATTACTGATAAAACAGTAGCCAAAATACGCTATCATCTAAAGGTGAATGAAATTGATCAAACTGATAAAAAATCATATGTATACATCTTGAATTTGCACAAAATACTAAACTGTTTTCCTTGCTTTTCATAGGTGTGACGAAGCTTTTTCATTATTATTTACTTCGCATATTCATTAATCAAACTCATTTGATGTTAGCCACGGAGCAACTGACAATCGATAAAGCAGAGCGTGTCTGCAAGTGGTACTTCCGAATTGGGTTCTGCTTTATGCCATGGATGTGGGCTGCGCTGTGGTATTTTTTTTCACTCCATCAATCTCAGAGCAATGTCATCGCTTGGTACGTTAGGATGTCATTTAGGCTCTTCATCTTTAACTGTTTGTTTTATGTGTTCATCTACTTCGCCTTCTTGCTGCTTGTCCCTTCTACGAGTAAATTTTGGATTATTCCTCCGTTCACAGGCCAGTGGCAACCTGGCTATTTTGCCACCCCTGTGGAATGACGTTTTCATTTGTCTTTCCAAAACCTCTTTTGAACTGTTGCGGAAAAAACAATCGACAGAAATTCTCAGTAAAAATATTCTCAATATTTTTGAATAATCCATGAATACTTCTGAAACACTTTTTATCATTATTTATGCTCTTGTTTCCTTTTTTGCTTCAAGGTGTACAGGAAGATAGTAAGATACCTTTTGGATCCACAAATTTGTTTATCGGCTAGCTTTTGACTTATCTTACGATTACTTACAATATGTTCACCAAGAAGCCAAGACCTGTGCATCGTGCTCGACCACAGGGAGTGCACGGTAGTACCAATTTAAAAAACACCATCCTCACTCGCAATGACATCCATTGCGGCTTGGTGGAGTGCCCTCTATGCCCAAAGGAATTCCCAAAGGAGTCTACGCCGCCTTCGCTTCTTCCAACGCTTCCTTTACTAATTCCGGATACCGACGTTGTACTACAAAATGTCAACGCTTTTGAGGATTCTCGGGTTGCGAATATTGTTTTCCTGAGTACAGTCTTGGCCGAGGTTCATTCCCGCAACAAAGCTATTTACATGCGTCTGCAGAGCTTATTGAAATCGGGATCCACCAAGCCAATCTACGTCTTTGCGAATGACCGCCATGAGCAAACCCACTGTCTTCCATTAAAAGATGAAACCCCACATCAGTACAATGATCGATGTATAAGGGTGGCCTCTTTGTGGTATAGTCGACACGTATTAAAGGCCTTTCCGGCCCTGAGTGAGGCCTTGCCTGTGATCTTCGCCACTCACAACAATGCGCAAATGCAGCGGTTGGATTCCGAAGGCTCGGTTGAGATGTTGCCGAACTTTCATTGTTTAGGGATGCGTGAGTACGTGGAGACTTTTATTAGCACCGATTCCGATCTTGCCGAAAAAGTAAAGATAAGTGAGACATCCTTAACCGGCCATTCGCCTTCCAACAGCGGGGCCAACCTCTTCACCCCCTATCTTCCTTCCTCTGCGCTTGAATCCGGGGTGCAGATGGGGTATTTCTTCCGTGGCAAACTACGTGTTAGTGATTCTAGCTGCTTTTTTGGCGAAATACGCTCCAAATTCGAAGGACATGGCTTTGATCGTATTATTATCCCAGGCCGCTCGAATCTAAATCGCGCCATTCATGATGATGTGGTGATTGTTAAGCTTTTGCCGATCCCGCAATGGCGAGGTCGCACTAGAGGTCCCAACCCCAATACCATTAATGCAAACACAGGGCCCAATGCCACCTCTTCACCCCTTGTGGCCCCGTCCTCTGAACAGGAGGCGGGGAATACGAATGCCGACGCCGCCCCGATGACGGAAGAAGCGGCCTTGGCGTTAGGCTTTACCGCCACGGGCGAGGTGGTGGGGATTGAGCGGATGTCCCGTCGCCCTTTCTGCGGAAGTCTGGACGTGGAGGAGGTGAATCAACTTTCGGCCGGCTCTTCTGGGATGGTGTCGTTGCTTTTTCGCGCTAAGGATAACCGCATTCCACGTATTCGGATCACCACCCGACACGCAAACGACCTCAAGGATAAGCGACTTAGTGTGGTGATTGATGACTGGCCGGTAAACTGCAGCTTTCCACTCGGGCATTACGTCGAGGTGCTGGGTAAGATCGGCGATCCCGACACCGAGGCGAAGGTGATTCTTATGGAGAACGATATCCCGCATTACGACTTCAGTCAGGCTGTTTACGATTGCCTGCCTAAAGGGCAATGGTCGGTGACGTCGGAGGAAGAGGCGGTGCGGCTGGATCTACGCGATTTGGAGATCGTCAGTGTGGATCCGTTGGGCTGCCGCGATATCGATGATGCCCTGCATTGCCGAGTGGTCAATCAAAACCACTGGGAGGTTGGGGTTCACATCGCGGATGTCACCCACTTCGTGCGGGAGCAAACTCCCATTGATGAGGAAGCTGCTAAACGCAGTACGAGCGTCTATTTGGTCGATCGCCGCATTAATATGTTGCCGCAATTGCTCACAGAGAATCTCTGTTCTCTAGTGGAGGGGGAGGACCGCTACGCATTTTCTGCATTGTGGGAATTTGATGAGAATTATAATCTTGTCCAGAGTTGGTTCGGCAAGACCATCATTCGATCTCGTCGTGCGTTCTACTACGGTGATGCTCAACGCATGATTGATGACGTGAAGGACCACTCTGGATTAGCGCAATCATTGCGTCGCCTGATGACGCTCGCCAGACACTTTCGGGCTCAGCGTGAAAAGGACGGTGCCCTTTTCTTGGCTTCACAGGAGTTTAAATTTAAGGTTGACATGAACCACGTTGATCGGACGGATATGCAAGAGTATGAGACATTTGAGGCCAATTCAATGGTGGAGGAGTGGATGTTGTACGCGAATGTGGCTGTAGCGAGTAAGATTTACGAGCACTTTCCTAACTGGACTTTGGTGCGGCGGCATCAGCGACCAGGCGAAGGGGCATTTGATGCTCTTAATGAGGTTCTTATGAAAAAACTGCAGATGCGTCTAGATGATACCTCTTCCTTATCTCTCAGCCGTTCTTTGAATGCCTGTGTGAGTTCGTCGGATACCTACTTCAACAAGCTCATTCGCATCCTTGCGACCCGGTGCCTTCGTCAGGCGCAGTACTCCTCCAGTGGAGAGATCCCCAAAGATGAGTATTACCACTTTGGCCTTGCGATGGGGATGTACACTCACTTCACATCACCAATTCGGCGTTATGCCGATGTGATTGTGCACCGTCAGCTCGCCGCGGCGATCGGCATCGGCGAGGTCAATGCGACCATTATGAACACACGCCATGTGCAGGCTTTGGCGGACGAAATGAATTATCGCCATGAACAGGCCCAGCGAGCCGGACGGGATTCGCAGAATTTATACACGGGCTTTTACCTCCAGACCATCGAGTCTCGCGGCGCCGCGATCGAGGAAGATGCCTATGTGGTGCGTTTTTCGGATGCCTACATATCGGTGCTGGTGCCTAAGTTCGGCCAAGAGAGCCGCATCTTGAAGGAGAGTCTTCTGAAGGTTCCTGAGCTACTGGACAGAGTCCGTGTCCGAATAGATGTCCGAGGCAGTAATAAACAGAATCCCTCTAGAGCGAAGATAGAGTGCTCGATCCTTGGGTATATGCGTTGTGATTCCGAGGAAGCGGCAAAAATTAGCGAGGATCTCATGGAAGGCTCAAAAGAGACAACAAAGGTAATCCCTGAGAGTGATGGTGCCGTACCCGAATCAAAAAAACAAAAAATTGAGGAGGGCTCCAAACAACAATAACACCTGATAGTATTCCCAACTTCCTAAAGCTGAAGGGGATGTATACGCACAGGTTTAAAAAGAAAAGCACGAGTAGGTTATAAAGGTGCTTTGAATCAGTACGATGCTGATCCTACTTTGTTTATTAATAGTGTCTACTGGGTCATAATCCATACTTTCACAAATAAATCTATTAATAAAGGTCAAAGGTAATAATAATAATATACTAAAATATAATGAAAAATGAGCAAAAAATGTCACTTTTTGTGTGTATATTTTCTCTTGAATAAGGTATCAAAAACTGGCTCCACATCTCGATTTCTTCTTTTAGATGTGTATCGATTTGCATCATTTTCTATATAGCTGCATTTTGGTAATAATAGAAAAGTATTTAGCGCATTTTTCGTAGTTTCAATTCCTTGTAGGAATAAAGGATGCTATCCCCCCGATCTTAGCGCGCTGTCCAATTATAGGATCATTAGCCTTGACAGAGTTTTTTTTCTTTTTATCGTATTTTAACCAACCCCACTCACACAAAAAAATGCGCCACATTTCCTGCGTTTCAACCCATCTCTTGTTATGGATAACGCCTTGTTATAAGACGAGCAAACCCGTACGAAAAGCTTTTATGCGCACCCTAGGCGTGGAGCTGATGACTTGTCGAGAGGTTCTACCCATTTTTTTTGTCAATTGTCGTCGACATTACACGCCACCCCAACCCCCGCAATCTTCAAAAGGATTCACCTGCCGTGTGGATGATCTTTTAGCCGGCATGCACCATACGACTAGCCCAGGTAAACACCATCCCAGCCGACAGAAAAAATCGGGGGCGGATGCCGAAAAAGCAAGGTCCTCATTCGCATTGACATCCCCCGCCCGGGTGCCCGTAGAGGATTTGTTCAAGGGTGAAAAAGACGGGGCCGAGGCTTTACACGAGGACTCGGACATCCTCAACTGCACGGATGATTCCTCAAAGGGACGTCGGCCACACCATTTAGAATCGGGGATGTGGGATGTCGAGTCCGCCGAGCACGAGGCGGCGTTTTACGGCGCGGCCCTCGATTCCGTGGCGTCGAGGGATGCGGGTGGGAGGGCCGCCTCGGTGGATCCCAATTCTGCCTCGGTGCTCTCCCAATACGATGTGCGGGAGGTCTATAAAGGGCTAAAGTCAACGCCCATTTCGCCCGATTATTCATTTGTTGATGGCGAGATTGAATTTAGCGGTGGTGAGGCGGTTTTGGATGGGTTAGACGGTGAGCCGGACGTCCCGGCGCCCATTACCGAGGTGCTTGAAAGCGAAGCACCCATGAGCGCTGACAATAGGGGTGATTTATTCACAGAACTATCCACATTGCCCTTTGTGAACTTGGCGTTTTCTGACGACGATACCGATAGCTACGAGGATGAAAATATCTTTGAACCGGACGATACCGATTCTGAGGGGAACCTGGATGTTCTGGCGGACAGCGAGGAAGAACTTGCTCAATACTTCTTCCAAGAGCAGGACCCAACCCAACATACCCCTTTGACATCCAATGAGGAATCCAGTGCGAGTACGGAGGGGATTGATAGAACGTGTGATAGAAATGCAACTGTGAGCGATGATGAGTTTCGCCCTTTAAAAGGGAATTTGACGAATCTTCACGAAGTAGCCTCTTCCTTTTCTTTGAACCCTCCTGAACAGAACTCCGAGGATGGTCTGCCTTTGTCGGAGGCGTTTGATGATGTTGCGGCACAACTAGCAGAGCTACGGTCTATGGGCGAGAGTCTACCTTCAACAATTCGATAATCTGCAGATTTTCCTGAATCTAACTTCGGTGTCAATAATATAAACAGCTATTTTTGCAGCGAATCTCTCTCTATTATATGAATTTTTCAAAAAAGCTATAAAAATCCCCATGATTGACTAAAATAGGTCAAATTATTGCATGACAGTGGATAAAATATTCGTGACGCGATCTTTTACATATATCCCACTCCAATATCGAAGAATATATCTCCATAGAGGAAAATCCGGTAAGCGGTATTTATCCCTATCTATATTTCGAAGCCTCCCCCTCATGCAGAAGCGGTTTTATTCCTTAAGCGGTGGGGGGTTAGGTGGTCGATCACCATCCTTGGTACGATTGTCGTCCTTGGGGATCAGTCGTGCATTCCTCTCCAAGCCCCACCTGCCAGGTCATCCATGTTTGAGCGCCTCCTCATTTCTTTATACCACCACGCGGGGCGTGCAGTACGTCCATTCCAGCGAAACGTTATCGGGAATAAACAAAAAGAAGCGGCAGCTCACCACGAAATGGGTTACCAAGAGTACCAAGGAGTACATCCAAGAGGTCGACGATAAGGTTCACCGAGCACCATCCATCCCGACAACGCGCTGGGAGAAGCGGCAGGAAATTTCCGCCAACCGCAAAACCCAAATTAAGCAAATTCAGGAGGCGAGTCAGCGCGCGTTTCAGCAGGAGCTGGACCGTTTACAAGAGGACAAAAGTCGGCAATTTCGAAAAACCTATAATTTTTTCAAACGTCAAGGATGGCCCTTTTTTGTATTGTATGTGGCGGCGTACTTCGGTACGTGGTTCGCTCTTTACCTCGGCTTTGCTTCCGGATTTTTGAAAAAAGAAGCGGCCTTCGACTTTCTGATTATCTTATTGGGGGTATCCTCCTCTCGAGACCAGTTTTATGAACGCATCGAAGCGTGGGACACCTACGTTAATGTGGGCTTTGGGTTTGTTGTCAACGAAATGATTGAGGTAATCCGCTTTACGATAGTCTTAGCCGTCTTTTTGGAGTTTAGACCTTTTTTTACTGGAGTCAACAGGTTTGCAAAGCGCTCGATATTTCGCATGGGAGCTTCCGAGTCGTGATATGAGGCAGATGGGGGTGTAAGAATGCGAAAAGTAGAATTGAGGATATCCCATGCGTAGGGTGAAAAGACGACAAGGAGTAGTTGGCGAACATGTTAGGGTCTGACAGGGTGATGTGCGCCTTTTTCCATTTAGGAATGGTGTCGTGTGGAAGTGGGGAAGGGTGTGCAAAACACACAAAAAAAACATGATTCTTCCTCTTTGGGGTAATATTATTTTCGATGATGTCGTTCATAAAATGCATAATTTTTTCCTATTTTTATATTTATTTCAGGAGGAAGAGCAGGAAAAGAAAAAAAAGCTATTTTAATTGTGATTTTACCAATTACATTATTCAAGAAGGGGTGATGCGCACACGGCAAAGCCAGGTTCGGGGATGTGTCGGTTACACCACTGAGCTTGCTGGTCGTGACCGCTTTAAATTCTTCCGACGACCTGTCGAGACGGAACGGAATGTGTTCCCTGGTGAGGGAGCGGAAGGCGGGTATATCCATACCGCCATCAGCCCTAGAGACGATCCGTCGATTCGTTGGGATGACCTCCCGAATCAATTTTCCTCGACGTTGCCCTCCGCACCGCCATCTCACGTGGACATGCACTTGGCGAGCAGTACCGCCCATGGCTACCGTAGTACGCACACCGGCCGACGGGCGAGGTCCGCGAAGATGAACCCGTCATCGCACCCGTTCCATAGCTGCGGCGCGCGCAGTGGGGGTTCGAAGCGCCGCGGTCGGCCTTTTCACCTTCCTAGTATTAAAAACGGGACGGGGGGGGCGCGGGAGAGCCTCCGGGATGCCGCTCAGGGTTATACACAGGCGGATATCGAAGCGGCGGCGGCTAGCACTCGTGAGGTGGCGGTCCAAACCATGTACCGTGAGAATGACGCGCAGACAGACCCGTATTCCCCCGATTATTACATCCCGGACGGCGCCTCAAGCGATCCTGAGATCTTACAACTGCAAGGATTGACCTGGCAAAACAAAGGGCTTCCTGCTGGGCAAGAGGAGGTGGATCTTATTCTGCGCTTGCGTCGCCGCCGTGAGGTGGAGAGGTCTCTGCAGCACACGTCCAAAGATCCTGCCTCCCTGGAGGCGAACTACGCGAAGCTTCGTGAGCTTGAGGAGATGGAGTGGAACGAACGGGAAGCGCATTTCGAGAAACTCGATGCCCGTCGCCTGGAGCAGACCAAGACGTTATTGCTCGAGAAGGAGAAGATCCGCGAGTCCATTAATCGCGACCGGCTGGCCGGCATCAAGGAAAATTACATGAGCGCGCTGCGGGATAAGTTGACGACGTTGTACACCCGGCGGCTCTGCGGCAGCCATCAGCGATGTCGACGCAAGCTCGACCCCGCCGCGGCGTCAGTGGGCGGGGGGAGGCCCAAACCCGCCCTCACGAGCTCCGGCATCCACACCCGCGGCCCCTCCCCGGGGCTTTTTCGCTCCGGCCGCGCCGCCTCGCTTCCCCCGGGAGCGCGCGAGGGGGGAGGGGGAGGGG
>HF955211.1:84595-101789 GCA_000982615.1 Phytomonas sp. Hart1 | reverse complement strand
CCGCGACCGACGAGGCGCGGTTGATGAGTCGGCAACGTGAGATGATCACCCTCGCCCTGCGCTCGACGGAAAAGCAATATGATTACGAGGCGCCTACTCGTCTGCAGGGCGGCGGTTGGGATGAGGAGGGGGACGAGGATGGGTCCTGGGCCAACCGCCGCACCGCTGATCGCTCCTTTCGGCGCTTTTTTAAGAAGTTTCAGCAGGTGGTCGAGAGCTGCGATGTGCTGCTTCAGGTCGTGGACGCGCGCGACCCGCTCGGTTGTCGACTCACACAACTCGAACAGACCATCCGCTCAACCTACGGCGAGGATCGTAAGAAGATCGTCATCGTGCTTAACAAGGTCGATATGCTCCCTTCCAGAAGGGTGGTGGATATGTGGATTCACTACTTCCAGTCCCATGAAAACATCGCCTGCATTCCATTCTCTGCCACCGCGAGCGGAGCTACCGGACAAAGCTACGCACACGAGCTTTTTAAACAACTTCGGGCATTGGCTCGCGGCGGGGGGTCTGAGGATCGCAAATCGATTGTTGTTGGTGTGATTGGCTACCCCAACGTTGGCAAAAGTTCGATCATCAATGCGCTTAAACGAAAGAATGTGGTAGGGGTCGGAAATATGCCAGGCTTCACGACAGGAAACACCGAGGTGGAGCTGCGTTCTGATATTCGTATCATGGACTGCCCGGGGGTTGTTAGTCCCGGTGAGGATAGTGGCGATGTGGTCCTGCGCAATGCGGTGCGTGTTTCAGACCTCGCGAATCCATTTGCCCCGGTCCAGCGTCTTTTGGAGCGCTGCACGGCGGTCCAAGAGGTGATCGACTCGGACGACGAAGACGCACACCACCACCACACGCTGAGGGAATCGGGGGTTCACCCGCTCGCGGCGATCTATGGCATCGGGTCCTTTCCGGCGAATGACGTTATCGCCTTTATCCATCTCGTCGGGCTAAGACGGGGTCGTCTTAGCAAAGGAGGTCAGGTCGACGAGGAGGCCACCGCTCGGATGATTTTAAGTGACTGGAATGATGGGCGAATTGCGTACTACACCTATCCGCCCAAAGTGGACGATATTTTTACGCGCTCGAGCCATGACTACAAGGCGTTGCGGGGGCGCTTAGCAAACGAAGTCAGCAGTGCCAAAGATGAGGAGGCCCCGCAGCTCGTGTCGAACCTAGAGAGCGGCATCACGATGGATGGCCTACCTGTTTTCCACCTCAGACTGAGTACAGCATCAACAAATGCTCACAATCGGAAGAAAAAATGGATCCATCAATATCATGCTGAAGAGGAGTTAAGTGAACAAGACACGGATGAGGAGCTGTAGTTCGATGGGATTTCTTCCATCATATAGGCGATTTTATTAAATTTATTTAACTTATTTGCCTTCCGATTACTTTCGATTAATTAAATACAAGGATTGGCTAGTATGATGATTATTTTACTCTCTTAAAATTTTCCAATTTATTTTTATCTAACTCGTCTCAGAGGTTAGATGAAACCCGATATTTTTTTGCCCCTTATTGTCATTGGTTGTAACATTCTTTTTTTTTCTGTCCTTTATGTAATATATTCTCTATTATGGCCTCAATTCATTTGATTTAGGCCTTAGAGAGGGAAAAAGTATTAAAGGAGGCGTATATAGGTGTAGCTTGTTGTATTATCATTTTCTTATCTTATCTGAAAGTATAGCCTAACAACAATGTACCACGACGCACCCATCGAGGCAGCCATGAGTATGGTCCACCGCAGACATCGTAGAGCCCACAATACGCCATCTGGATTATTTATCTCCGAAGCTGCTGATTCCAAGCAACTTCAGGAAGTTCTTGATTTTTTACTTAGTTCTACTCAAATCCAAGGACCTGGCGCCCCCATGATGCGCATCGCCCTGCAGTTCCCCGATGAATTGCTCGAGGATGCGCCTGCGGTAGTCCAGGAGTTGGAAACACGCTTGTACAACGACCCACGCTACCCAATGCTTCAAAAACGGTTTATGGAGTCTCAAAACGTGTCGAATGGGGTCGTGGAGGGAAAGGAAGGTGCCCCGGCCTCGGGCCCTCCCACGATCGCACGCCCTTCTGCCACATCCACGTCCACATCTCTTGCCGTCGGCCGGCCCGCGTTGCGTCCGGCGTCTTTGCCGAGCACCCATCCCCTCCCAACACCCAATCCGAACTCCCCCACGGGCGTTCGTTTTTTTATTTTGGCGGATTCGACATTCGGGAGTTGCTGTCCCGACGAGATCACGGCCCAACACTACCAAAGTGACCTTATTGTGCATTTTGGCGACGCCTGCATGAGCCGCTCAACCCGACTGCCCGTGATCTACCTCCACCCCCCCTTTAGCTTTCATTGCATCCGACGGTCAGACGCCCGGAGTTTGGGGATTTTACCCGCCCCGGGCGGCGACGTTTCCTCGAATTTGCCCGGCATCCCAGGCGGCCCGGCAGAACCCGCGGCGGTAAACCTCGTCGTGGGGATGCTCGATCGCGTGCGGGGTGCTCTTCGACAAAATATTCACGAATGGCATGCAGGACCTACGCCGCGGGATCAATTCGCTTCCCTGGAGGACGCCCCTCCCCTGAGGGCGCAGCTGGTGGTAGTGGGACCACATTCCGTCCGGGGGCTTTTAGAGGCCGCGGAAAGCCAATGGCGAAGCTCGGCGCACGAGGAGGAGGAAGGGGTTTGTGTGGTTTGGTCCCGATTTATCAACTGCGATGCCCGCCTGATCGTCAAATCCCCTCGCGCTGACGTCGACGTCGTGATGGACAAGACCACTGAACATTTAACACCGCAGCCTTGTCCATCCTGCGAGCCGCTAAATAACTCGTCAAGAGATTCGACGGAGTGGATTATTAACGGGGTTTGCTTCCCACGACTTCCTTTTCATGGAGAATCCGAGTCTGCGAGCCGCCCTGCGGGTGCTCCTCTCACGGTCCAGTATTTTCTTTATGTCGGCCCCAGTGATGGCCCTCATTTAGTCCATCTTCTCGGGGTCCACGAGTACAATAGGTTTCACTACTCCGAGGTGGAGCGCGAGTTTTTTCTCCGCGAACAGGGCCCCACAGGCGATGCCAACGCGCGATCGGCGATGCCGGTGTTATCGGTTCTAGATGAACATTTTGCCATCGCGGCGGCGTCGTCGGTGAATTCGCCTTCTTACACAAAAGAGGTGGGAAATGGACCCGTAGGCGTCCTCGACCCTGCTGCCTCCCCCGAAGTCGTCGATCACTTTGTTGAGGAGCGGATTTGCACGAATTCGGATGCCGACCCTCTGAAAAAACTTCTCTGGACCTCCTTTTCCACCACGGCCGAAGCTCAATTCAAGCGTCGCCAGCGCCAGCGGGATTTTAATATCGAAGTGGTGCGCAGCAGCTCCGCCGTCGGCATTCTTGTCGCCTCCCTCGCCATCGAGGGCTACTACGAGCTCACGATGCTGCTCCACCGCCTGCTTCGACGCTGCGGAAAGCGGGCCTACGTCATTTATATTGGCCACCTGAATGAGTTCAAACTCGCCAATTTCGAATCCACCGTGGATAGTTTTGTCGTGGTGGCCTGCCCGAACAGCCGGGGTTGCCATTTCCCAAATCGCGAGGATCGCTATCTTCGCCCGGTGGTCTCCCCGGCCGAGGTGCTTCTCGCCCTCACCGCGCGCGGGCCGTCTTCTTCGCAATACGGCCTTCCCACGGCCTTTCATACCGGGTTTGATTCCATTCTTCCCCCTCTTCGGGCGGCCGTGGAGGAGTTCACCCCAGGGCCCCACGAGGACGCCACGCGAAAAGAACCCTCGGACTGGGTGGAGAGCGCGGCGTTGGTGCGAATCCCGGGAAGTCGGACGGTCATGGCCGGGGACGCCGCTTCGGCCGCTCACGGGGCCCTCGCGCGACTTCACGAACGCGCCTTTTTCGGGCTCGATCCCTGCCTTGGAAAGACCGCCGTGCAGACGTCCGTGGGGGAAGGAAAGTTTGGGATTGCGCGAGGCTACCAAACGGAACGTGCCCAGCAAAATCCCGATCCCGCCAACGGACCGGCAGGATGAGCGGAAAATGTCGTTTGGGCGATATAGGCGAAGGCAAGACGGGTGTGAGAAACATCCGGGTGTTCTTTAATGGTTTTAGGGTCGTGTACCTTCTTTACGCATGCTGGATTGGTTTTTAATCTTTTGGAGAAAGGTGTGCGTATTAATAATGATAATAAATATATATTAATGATCATACGCTAGAATAACACGTAAGGATATACACGTGCATTCAGGACTGACTGTATTGTGATAACTGACTGAAGAGGAAGTTCTTTTTTTATTATTTGTAGAGTAGAATGAGTAATATGACATTACTCGTATTTCTTTTCAAAATAATAATTCTTTGCGAAAGTTCGTAGAATCTTCGTCTTTAGCATGATTTACTTTTCCTGTAAGTACTCTTGCATGATATCTGCTCTTAAATTAGTCTTATATGACTTCATGTGACTAGTGTCATGAAAAAATGTGACCTACACTTAAGACACAGCAGGAAAAACAATTGATATGACCATTTCACTAGTTAAAGTTATTATATAGCATTTGTGATACTATTTTCAACCTTTTAGCATTCTTCCCTTTGTTATCTACCAAAAGGTATCCAAACAAGAGATTGGAAAAGTTTTCTTGGGGAGATTTACTTTCAAAAAATCCATTCTTAACACCCCTTTTTAGTATTACATTGACTAAATCACATCGCATCGGAAGTCACAAATCGAGCAGTGAGATATTATAAGTCTGTCTGATTGAATATTATTAGAGTTACTTGTTTCCGTGTGCGCAAGTTCGGAGTGTCATTGAGAAAATCAAAGATTAACGCTTATTAAGTAACTTAGTCATTGATATTTTCGGGAAAGGTTAGAGTGATCTGCATTCCTTTTATCTACCAATGTTATCGGATTGTTGGTTGCTTTCGGATTTAGATGGAACCCTTATCAGCACCCCCCACAAAGCGCAAGGGAAATATCCACCCATCACACAAAGCCCTTGTTTCCATCCTATTCGACGCTGGCTGATGAACGGCGGCAATGTATGCATCATTACCACTGCAGATCTACGCACGTTGGACCAGATCTATTTTCCTTTGCAGCCACACCTTCCACAGGGCAGATTTGGTGATTGTCAACAAGACACAGAGAAAGGTGGCAACGGTAATCCAACCATGCTCAAGCGAAGTATTTCCCATCCTTCTGACACATCAGACTCCAGCTCCGATCCTCACCAATCCACCAAGGATCTTCTGCCTCTTTCAAACCAGAATAATGAGAAGTCTGAATCTTTCTGTCAGGGGACACTATTATTGAGCTTATATTCAGGTGCCGCGTTGTACCGCTGTACCCCCAACTCAGTCGAACTTGTGAAGGATTATGTCAATTCCACCCATTACGCAATAAACGATTCTGCGGATCTGCTAAAATCTTGTGAAACGCCAGAGGGACCAATGCGGTGTGAGAACAAGGGGGAATCTGGGGGTGGCAATGGACCTTCCAACGCAGCGAATTATGTGCAAGGGACGTGCATTACTAGATGTGTGAGCGAAACGCTTTTGGTTCATCTAACCAAGATATACGAATCCTACATATATGATCTTCTCAGAGGTGAACCGGTCGTTGTTGCGGCCTCACAACGACTTTCTCATCGTTATCAGCTAATGTGGAAGATGATCTTTCGTTATTTGGATGATCTTTACCAATGTGTGTGTGAGACGCGTTGTGTGGAGAAGCCGGTATTTGCGAGCGACAACGACTTCACTGAAAGTTTGTCCACTGTGCCAAAGGATGAGGAAGCGGTGTTGTGGAAGATGCGCTACCTCCACTCGCGCCCGGATCTTCTTATTAGTCTTGGGGTGTTGCGGGTAGAATGTCTAGTCGACAGCACCTTCTCCAACCTTGCGTGTGGGCCCTTGGATCCCTGTCAATCTGAGCCCACCAAGGACCAGAGCTCCCTGATCCACGCCATCACGTCCCTGCTGCTGCAGGACCTCCCGCAGGATGCGGCGGAGGTCCTGGAGCCACGGGCCAGGGCCTTTGCGTCGCACATGGTCCACGCGCTTGGGGTGGACCCGGGGTGTTTGGGGAAGCGCCGTGCCAAGTCGGACGCCGCGCGGGTGGATGTGGCACAGGTCATCCTCCTGGGGGTGCCGCTGGGGTTGTATTCCCGGTACTTCGTGAAGTCCATCCCCGAGTTCGTCCGGATAGGGGTGCATATCATGCCACAGCCCAACAGTGTCGTCTTCTCCAAGCTCGGGATTAACAAATCCACCGTGGTGCAGTACCTGCTCGGGTACCATTCGAATCCCAACCGATCGCCACGGTGGAAGGCTGGGGTCAGGGGCTTATCCTTGCCTCGTAGCCCCTGCGGAATGCCTCCCGTTTCCACTGTGAGGGTCATCGCCCTTGGGGATAATCCCCACACCACAGATTACGGACTTACCGTCTTTCGTAAGGTGAGGTTTATCTCGGTCGAGAAGATCGCACAGCGAGAGGAGCGGCATCAGCGAATTGAACGCCGCTTGAGCCGAACACGGATGTTAGAGGAGCTCGGAGAGCGGCCATGCATGCCAGACGGCTCCCCAGCGCCGTCTTTCAAGGAGCTCGTGGCATCGCTAACCAGGTGTGGGCCTTTAATGGATGATCGCCTGTTCAAAAATATTGCTTATGTTGGCAATGAGGAAGACGGCACCGCCCTCTTCTTGACTTCTCTCATGGATGAACTTAAGGTGCCGTCCTTTAGTGCATCTACTAATTTTTATCGTAAATCAAGCGCTAGATTTGTAGATTCTGAAACATTTACGGCGGCTCTATCTAAAGCGGTGAGTTTTGCAAGTTGTGAAGGTCGACTAGGGAAAGTTAAATCTAATCTTTGAAAGGATGTAAAACCCCAAAGGTTGTAAAGGTGACTGAACACTAGTTTATATACATAATGACTTTGACCTATGTTGGAAGTATATCTATTGCTCTAATAAAAAAGTCCGCTCGTCTTACAAGCAGTTTGAAGGTATCCACAATTATTACTCACAACTAGAGTCTCATTTTTTAAGAAAATGAATTGATTTCACATCAATACATCGTCAGATGATATTTGTCTGGTGATTAAAGAAAAAACACAAATAATGGTAAACTAACCAGACAATTTGTAGTCTTTTACCCAGATATTGTTTGAGGAGTTTCAAAAATAAATATATTGATTTTTGTTGTTTTCTAATCCTCAAATGATTTTGAATTGATGGGCCAATTTTCAAATTTTTTTTCGGTTTAACAATAACAGCAAACCGCACACTCTTTTTTTAATTCTCATACTTTATAATTATTCGTTAACTTAATTATAAAGCCCTTTGTATATTCTATTACAATGAGTACTTTAAGTACTTTTCTTTTTGTATTCAAGCCTCTCTTTTTCATTTTTATTTCTAGAAAAGAAAACAAGCCATTATTCAAAAAGCCTTTTCTGAGTATTCTCATCTTCATAAATTTTAAAAAATGTCTGACTATCCACCAGATAAGCTTCCCCTTGCACCACAAACATCTACTATGCTTACACAACCAATTAAAGCCCAGGCATCTGGTCGAGACAAGATGCCTCCCTCTGGAAATGTGTCTCATCGATCCCATACATCTGCTCACGACAAGCCGTACGTCCCTGGAAATGCGTCTCATCGATCTCTGGCATCTGGTCGAGAGAAGATTCCTGCCTCTGGAAATGTTTCTCAGCGATCCCATACAGTTACTATCGAGAAGACGTCCGCCCCTGGAAATATTTCTCAACGAGCCCAATCATCTGCTCGCGACAAGCCGTCCCTCCCTGTAAATGTGTCTCATCAATCTCTGGCATCTGGTCGAGAGAAGATTCCTGCCTCTGGAAATGTTTCTCAGAGAGTCCAAATATCTGCTCGCGACAAGCCGTCCCTCCCTGTAAATGTGTCTCATCAATCTCTGGCATCTGGTCGAGAGAAGATTCCTGCCTCTGGAAATGTTTCTCAGCGATCCCTTACATTTATTCCCGAGAAGACGTCCGCCAATGGAAATGTTTCTCAGAGAGTCCAAATATCTGCTCGCGACAAGCCGTCTATCCCTGTAAATGTGTCTCATCGATCTCTGGCATCTGGTCGAGACAAGATGCCTCCCCCTGGTAATGCGTCTCAGCGATCCAATACATCGGTTCCTGACAATTCACCGATTCATGGCAATCCTTCTCACCAATCCCCGACATCGCTTCCTGGCAAGACGGTTCTCCATAGAAATACCTCTCAGCGATCTTTTACATCCGCTCGTGACGCCATGCCTGCCACTGGAAATGCCTCGCATCGCTCTTTGGGTTCTGCCCACGAAAAGGCGTCCATCCCGGTAAATACGTCGCATCGGTCCCTGGCATCTGGTCGAAACAAGCCATCGGGACCTGGAAATGGGTCATTTCGATCCCAGCCCTCTCTCCATGCCAAGTTACCTGTTCATGGCGGTATCTCCCAGCGATCGCTTCGGGAGCGAGCGTCGAACCATGAAAACGCATCACGCGGATCTCGCACCCCTGTTGAGTTCCGACGCGATATCACAACGCCGATGTCCGAGAACCGTTCGTTCGGCGTGAACGGGGCTCACGAGCAGCCTCTTGAGCGGGAGGCTCGCTTGCGGGCAATCATGGAGGAATTTGATTTGGATATGTCCTCCCTTCTCCCTTTGAATGTTTTGCAGAGGGAGCGCGTCAAGCTTATCGAGGAAGTCCAACACCACAAAGACGAGCAGGACTCCTTATCACTGGATATTGAAGGCTTGGAGGGTGTGGTCGAGCTCCACAACACCGCCGCTCGTCTGCATCGCCTGGAGAACTTTGTGAACGCGAGCTCAGAGTATGTGGAAATGGACCTACCGGACGAAATCCAACGGTTCTTGGAGGATGACCGAAGACGCTCCGACGAGGAGGTCGCTGCGTACTCCCAGGAGCTGGACTCTAGGCGGGAGAGAATCTTGGAAAAGGCTGCCGCTGCGAAGGAGAATACCGCAAAGCTGGCAAGCAAACATGTCCAGCACACGGATCCGAATATTGATGATGGTAACGAAGATGCCATTCAACATGTGGATGGAAACATGGGCATGATACCCATGCTGAGCGATAAGCTAAAGAAGTTCCGCACACTCAAGAGCAAATTTCTTGCTGAGTTGGCACGCGAAAAGAAGGACTCTGCCATGACGGAGAAGACCATCAACATTCAGATTAAGAACACCGAACTTTCCAACGCCCGTGACCTTCGGCTCTTTAGGGAGCTCAACTCGAGCAACGCCAGCCTCATTGCAAACATCCAGATGCTTATGAACCAGCTAAATGTGGAGCACTATGGCATGGACAACATCCCAACCGCCACCCAACTAGTGGAGGAGTGCAATAATCGTATGATCATGTTGGGGAAAACTCCTGTTAACTCGGAAGATGATCTGCCAGCGCATGAACTCCCGGCGCGCACGTCTGTGCAACAGTCCGCGCGAAATGGTGGTTCTTCGGTGCACAACACGTCTTCGCTGGATAGGCAGTCGGTACCCGCACCACTGGTGCGGGCGAAGTCGCAGGGAAGTCGCTACAGTGAAGGCTTTGAAAAGGTGGTGCCGACCCCACATGAGAAAATTAACTCACAGCGTGGTAGCATGAATATGTCTCGGCTTTCCGAAAAGCCTCTGGAATCTGTCCGTAGTCGTGCATCCGCCGAGGAATCCCGTAAGGCGAGTCTGGTGTACTAAATGACTCAATATTATTGAAAACGTTGAAGAAACAAGCCATTCCAATATCAAAGCTTCTATTTCACGTATAATTATGTTCATTCGGCTCCCTTTTTATCAAACATAGAACTATTGCAGGGGAAAACTATATATTTTTTAGGAAAATCAATATTATACACAATTATTAGGTTATCTTGATATATGCTCTGAAAGGAGAATTCCCACCTTCAGCACTCTGTAATAAGTTTTACTAAGCAGAGTATCAAGCTCCAGTTGATGTTACACATCTAGGTTATTGTGTACTATTTTACTTAAATATATTTTGTTATAATAATTGAGCAATTTTGAAGTTGTAGTTTATATCAAGTATTGTTACCTTTAATATTCTTATATGAACGAATCTGTTGTTATGGAGAAGAAAAAAAAATTTAGTGTACGAAAATATTGGGATATTAATATTTACGGAGGGGTTAGATTTTTTTTCCCAGTTAAACAAAAATGGATATAGCAATTTCATTATTATTATGTCATTTGTTGTTTTATAAGGATAGTGTCTATTTGTGTGTTTTTTTTATTGGGTAAATAAAAATCAAAACGACCCATAGAATTTTGTTGGGTTGTATATATTTCATTAATGGGCGGCTTGGATATTTTTATGAACCTTGATTACTTGTGCGTTTCGTTTTATTTGTGCAAAAAAGTGAAGGCGGTCAAATCAAATTCCGAATAGCTATATAATATCGAATGAAAAATGGAGAATTTAGTTTTAAAGTAATTTACGACAATTTATTGGATTTTTTACAAGGAAGAAATACATACATTGAGTAATCAAAGAAGAGGGAAAAGAAGAGATTATAAAAAAGCAATATATCGAGCTGTATTTTTTATCTCTTCTGATTTCATGTGGAACAGACTCCTCTCTTTTGATTTTCATGTAAGTATTTTTTCTTGGTAATTAACATGATATATCGTACCTATATCCCTTTTTAAATATTCAAACTCAGTTTTTATTGTACGTACGCTCATTTTCTAGATACCATTTAGTCAAACCAAAGTGATGTAAGAACTGTAGTTTTGTAAACATAAAATTAGATAGTATCGCTATATTTTGAGATGTGTTGCTCCTTGTCCACTTTACTCTTCTCTTTCTTTTATTGATTCTGAGTTTAGTCCCATGTAAGTTAGAAAGTGGCAATATTAAAAGCATTAATCGTATCAATTTTAAAAATATTAAAAAAAAACTTCTAATCCCACTGAAAAAGTCCGCATCGCGCGCATGCTGAGCCTTGAATGCTTCTTTGCCAGGTTGCGACAGTGGCACCAGTCAAAGGACGGCTTCGCTTTCCTGGGCTCCAGCGAGGCGTCGCTCGTCCTCCTCGCCGCCTCCAACCTCGCGCCGCATGCGTGGGTGACACCGCGGGCCCCTCTCCTGGAGCCCCAGTGCCCCCGGGAAGGGCCCAGCCCCGGGGGCCCCATGACCCCTGTGACATCTCCCGCCCCTTCCCGGGTCGCCCTCGCGGTGGGGGCGGCCTGCTGTCACAACGTCTGCATCCTCGCGGAGGATGAGGTGCTGTCCCTGGCCGGGCTGTCGCGATCGCCGGTCATCCCATCCATCCTGCTCAGCGCCGGCGCCGAGGACGCGGAGGCGGAGCCGGAGCCGGGGGAACGAACGGGCCAGACCCGCCGGCCCAGCGCTGGGCCGGCCCAAGCCCTCGACACGCCCTATCTCCGCGTCGCCAAGTGTCTCCACGGCCTGCTCCGAAGGGCACACGCCGAGGACTGCGCGTGGCGAGGCCGGCGCCCTCTGCAGATGATCTTCGGCGCGGATTCGATCTTACGCCTGGACGAGTCCATGGTCGTGCGCGCTCGATGTGCTCCTATAACGG
Organism: Phytomonas sp. Hart1; assembly: GCA_000982615.1. Lineage (NCBI taxonomy): Eukaryota > Euglenozoa > Kinetoplastea > Trypanosomatida > Trypanosomatidae > Phytomonas > Phytomonas sp. Hart1. Next base: position 90,176 of record HF955211.1, on the reverse strand, counting down.
CTAACCGCATCCTCTCTCAGGACGGCGCGAAGGCGTCCTTTTCCTCTGGTCAAAAGCCCCGCGCGAAGCTGCTTTTACCGCGCGCTACACCCCCTAGTCTTTTATACCGGGACATCGACAAGGCCTTCGAACGGCTGATTGCCCCATCGCCTCCCTCTTTGGCGTACGTCGGCTCCAATACCCATGAACGTATTCTCGGACTCTTTTTCCCACCACCTTCTTGCGTGGGCCTGAAACGAGACCGGGAAGGGGTTGAACCCCGAAATTTGAAAGGGGCATGCTCTACCATGACAGGAGATTCAACGCCTGGCAAGGAGAACTTTCTCGAGTTGAGGACAGGGCGCGTGCGGGATGTGTGTTTGCTGCTCCACCTCTATGGTTACGTGCTGGAGGAAGCGGAAAGGGGATTTACGCCCCTCCCTTTAATAGATCAGCACGACACAGTTGAGGCCTTGGAAAGGATTCTATCAGCCACGGATGGAGATGGCACCGTGCAAAGGCTGGGAGGTTCTCCGAATGTGGATCCCCTGGAGAAGGATCGAACAAGCAAGGAAGAGGATACTGCCGAGCGAGTCCACGCCTTCCTAGGGAGTTGTCATTTTTGCTGTCGTTTCTGTGGAGGGCAGCCACCTGTCTGTATTGATAGTGTTGCCTCTCCAGAGCCCGATAATCCCACGCAGGCTCCGACAAAGACAGACCAAAAGTGCATATCTGAGCCCGTGCAGTCGAATGCGTGCCCAGTGGAGTCTGCAGGTGAAGTTGAGACGAACATCAATCCTGAGAATGAGAATGCTAAAGAAGTTCATGATGCCCATTCTCATGGTAGCGAAAATGCAAGTTGTGGATCTAATAGGTTCTGTAAAGACCTTGACGATGAAGAGAATATAGGGGCGAATCCTATTGAAGTGAATGAAGTTAACCTGACCCCTGAAAAATCGATTCCAGCTGAAGATGATTGTAGTGATTACTCCTCGTCATCCGAGGCAGGAGCGAACATATCTCAGCAGCGTTGCCCGTCCGTCATCACAATGTCATTCAGTGTTCGTGAACCCTTAAACGGCCACCGAAACTGGTGTCCATGGAAAACCTTATTTTTAGATGTCGTTCTTATGGGACTTAGAGGGGACGATGAAGGTAATGAAGCAAAAGCAGCACCTCTGCGTTGGGTTTACATGGATTTTAGTATAACCAACTCTAATGAAAGTGGGAAGGGAGATTTTGAGAGTGTAGAACACTCCGTTAAATTACCAACTCTGTTTCCAGGGACGGCCTTCAAGTGCGCCGGGGATCACAATGCAGGTGAAGCAGAGCCACACAATAAAATTAATGATATAGAACTAAATAAGCAGGATAGGAATACGCTACGCTTCCAACTTGTTCTTTCAGAAATGGAGCGACTTATTACCGTCTGGCGAGTTAGTGAAGACATTGAAAAGCGTTTTCGGTACTCATACTTATTGAACCCTTACCCGGATAAGGTGCAGCAGCTTAGCTGCCGACGCTCCTTGACAATCGTAGAGCCCGAAACGACTACTCACACCAACGTGAGTGAGTCTTCTTCTTCGGTTGCCATGGAGGCATTCCTCTCCAATTTACAAAAACGTTCAGACACCGGGGGTAATAATCCTGGAGCCGATATGAAGGGATCGTATCGAGCAGCTAGTCTCATTTATTGGCCAACAATGATGTCGAAGATGAGGTCCACTGGTAGCAGTGTAGGCGAGAATATCTTTGCGTTGGTATCCAAAGTGCTCCAGACGCTCCTGCGAGCTGAGGACTCTATGGGGATGTCGCGATCTATGGACGGCGATGGCACTGTGGATGGTAGAATCGGTGCCAATCCTATAACTTCAACTAAACAGCTTCCTGGCATCACTAGTCCACAGTTAACCACTCTTTTGGCCGAAGGACTTATGCTGCTGAGAAAGATGTCGTCCCCAGTCATACATCCCTCCATGAGCGGCACCGCCGATATCTCCTCGAAGCGGCAAGACTTGGAGAAACAGTGCGCGGATTTTATCGCCCGTATGGACCGCGAGTGCTTAACGAAAATTTGCCACTCCAAAAGTACCGAGAACGGCGTATCTGGAAGGGATCGAGTGACCTTGGATGTCCTACAGAAACTTGTGAAGCCAACTATCACACTCCTTTATCACGACCACCTTTCGCCTGCTAATAGTGTCGAGAAGCCATCTCAGGCGCCACCGCCATTAGGGACTTTGTCTATCGAAGCTACAAGAGCGGGCGTTGGTATTGCGGTCGACGAAAATGATCGCAGCAACGGATCAGTTGTTCAAACTCAAGCAACTGTAGTGAGTGATACGGACAGCAGTCTAGGCTTTCGTAATGGTAGTTCACCAACTGGATGGTTTTGGAGTCCAACATCTCTGGAGGATGCGAGGGGCACCGTCGAAGACTTTTTAAACCAGCTTCGACTTCAGCAACGTCGGAAAGTTACACCGACCGCGCCTCATGAGCCGCAGAAACCTTCGACTAAAGTTTCAAGGCCCTTGTCCAAATTTGCCCTTTCGGACGACTCAACCCTTCAACACGATGCCTCGGACTCCTTAGCATCAGGGCCATATCCGCATACCGAGCAACTTGTGAATGCATTACCCTCTTCGTCGGTACATTTTTCAAAATCCTTGGAGTCTGATGCCCATCATGGGGTGGATTCCTCAACAATTATCGACACCCAACCTACCGTATTTGCCGTTCCTGGTAGTGCCCCAGTTCCTGTAAATGCGTTTTCTAACATCTCATCGAGCACCGAGTGGAGAGAATCCTCTATATTTCAAACTGAAACCTTGTCATCTGTTCGGGGAAGTACCGCGGCAAGATTGCCTACTGGTGCCCACCACCCTACTCCTACTCCCACTCCTTCTGTAGATTCTTCGATTCTTGGATCGACTCCATTTCAAGAAACTCAGTCGAGACGAGGGCCTCAGGTTTCACATCGCCAGTTTCCCTATAAACAATTCCGGCGGCCATTGCCTCATTCCTCACAGAAACAAATGCCATTTCTATCCCATCCTTTACCACAGGACTCGTTTTCATTCGGATACCCTTTTAACACGAATGAATTTCAGCCTTCGTTTACTCCATTAAATAAAGACATGTACCTGCCAAGAAGCGCCAGTGTGGTCATGGGAACGCATAAATCTGATGGTGGTGTTTTTTCGATCTCAGACGAGGACCCCAATGCGGCGCCGCCAGCTATGCAGGATTCCTTTTCGCTTCCCCACCCTTTCCCTGTTCCCCATACGCGTATGCCCATTTTTTCGAACCCTGGTAATGAGCACTATTATTCCACCCCTGCTCCTTATACTTCTGGATTATATTCTCAGGAAAACCAAGGTATTTTGGATGGCGATCCTAATATTGCTACTCTGCAGTCTGAGAAACAGCTGCCATCCCAACCTCGTCGATCCCGTCGGGGTGGGGGTGCAGTTGGACGCCGCCGAAGAATGGGAGGTCGGGGCGGTAATGTTTAGAGAGAAATTTAGAATAACCTTAGAGCATGATCTTAATCCCTCTTTATTTTTACTTATTAGCACTCACAGGTTAAACGAGTGAAATGTGTCAGCTGGTTCGTATTTTTTTATTTCCTAGGTCGAATTGATTTCTGAACTATCCAAATACATATGGATTGGAGTTTGTCTTTACTGATTAATTTTGATATTCTCCTGATAACTGGTAAGATCATTTTAGGTTGCACTTTCCAATTATCATTAGCGCTTTGCATTTATCTACATTCTCTACCTGGTTTGGTTTGTATTGAGGTATTAATATTTATCAAAGATAATAAGAATTTCCGAGGTTATATGCATTCGATGCTAATTGTAATTAATAAACAAGCTATTGTGAACGATATTGATTACGCGAATACTTCATCACACTCCTTTATTTTTTGAAAATTTACCACATCACAAATAGAGCATCTCTGTAATTATACCTGTATAGTTACTCGAATAGTAGAGCAATATACATTAGCAATTGTCTAGAAATATATACATATAAATATTATTTTCCTCATACAGACACATACATACAGATATATATATATATATAATTATATATATATATAATTATTAATCACTTTTATATATCACTTCCATGGCATTGATTTTTAAAGATAAGGTTCAAAAAGAGGTGGAGGAGCTTCAGAGTTTACGTAATAATCTACATAATGCATACATTGTGGAAAAGGGGGCTGGGTCCTGTGGCTCTTGTGAGGAAGATCCTGCACACGTCATGACAACCCGTCGCACCGTGGATAAGCCAACTCTAAATTTTCTGAAGTTCGCAAACTACCCATTTTTAGTCTGCGAAGAGGCCCCCCCATCATATATTCCACTGCCGGTACCTTATGATGTGAAAAGCGATGTAAGCAACATGAAAAAATGTGTGATGCGGATTCAAAAAGGACTTGCCGCGTACATGGAGGGGAAGGGGTATACTCCGATCACTGATTTAGCAGGGGCGACAAACCAACACAGGGATATAGTTATAGAATTTCTTAGTGAAAGCCGTGAGTTCGCGGAGCTTGCGTGGGAGGTGAGCTCGCTGGAGTCTTTCCATCGCTGGGTGTTGTCGCACTCCATCAGTTATCTTTGGAATGCCAAAGATGAGCTGGAGTACGTGCTCGCCGAAAAGGACGAGCCCCTGATCATCACTACGGCGGAGATGGACACGTGCTTGGCGAAGCTTAGCTTCAGCGAGGCGGTAAATATTCTTGAGATGGATCGAAAAAGCGCCGTCGCGCTTGAGCAGCGCCGGATGCACTCAAAATGCCATACCTACCGCGAGCATCTTCCCGCGACGGCGATTATGGCCGCCACGAGCTTCTATCTTTCCCCCGAGGAGAAATACATGTACCAAGAGTTTTTCAATGAGTCGGAGCATTGGTTACTCATGCTCAGCCATGCGATGCTCATACAGCGGTTTGCAAAGGGCCGCGCCGCCCTGCCCACATCTTCGACAAGGGCGGCCCTCTCCTCTCCCGGATCGCGAGAGACGACGGATATTGTCGTATCTGAAGCCAAGATAGGACTCACTTCACTATCTTCAGGATCTCCAAAAAACATTGAGGACGCGACCCAGCGAACTCTAAGTGCCCTCCAAGCGGAGCATGAGGTGATCACGAATCTCATGCAAACCATTCGGGAGCGCAAGACGAATCACATCTACTTTGACGCGTCTGAGGAGGAGAAACAGCGAAGCCGGACCGCGGGAATCGCGATTTACGGTTGCGTCCTCAGCGACATGAAGCTCATGGCCGATCAAATGGCGACCGCGCAGCTGTTTCTGCAAAAGTTCACGGAGTGGCTGCAGGTCTACGGCTTCAGCGACCACAATGAGTTAATGCAGGAGCTGATGGGGCGCAGCGGGCTACCCTGGCCGGTGTTCCCCTTCAACTCGAACGACCTCAAGGCGGCCGACCACCCCGCGACGCACACCCACTTCATCCCCCCGACGGTGACGTGGCACCAGCAGCAGCGCCCGCCGCGCTCGTCCTCCTCCGCGGCGTCGCGCGGGCGGACGGACGACGAGGCCGGCCACGCCCGGGCCTACCACACCC